>VIIQ02000563.1:0-27424 GCA_007449985.2 Desmodesmus armatus
CAGAACATGGAAGGGCTGTCAGCTCCATCTATCGCCACTGGTGATCGCCCATCATATGAAAATGGTGGGCGCAATTTCATGGCAGCACCTCACAACACCTGCATCCCCCTCAGTACAGAACTGGCTTGTTGAGATCGGAGGTGACACAGCACGCATGCACACTGTGAGAACCAGCATACCTCAATGTCGTAATACATCTGCCATCCTTTCCCGGCTGCTGGCTGACAGCACCCCCCTGTCGCCGCACACCCAGCGCCGTGCTCATGAACTCCTTGTTCAAAAAGCGGTCTCAAACAGCTTGTTGGCAGCGTTCGTTGGGCTGCCCAGGTCCTCAACAGTCTTGTACCTGCAGCAGTAACAGCATAACGCACACCGTTCGTGGCGTTGAATCAGGGAAGATAGCATGCACCTGCTCTGATCCTTCTGCGAAGCTATGTTGGGGAGGTGATGTCACGCCGCCTGATGCAGGACGTCATTCTGCCAATTTTGCTGCTCATACAGGGATAGCTAATTGGCATGCAGCTGCACCCTGCACTCTGTGTGCTTGTCATGTGCACGCCGCTGCCTGCCATCTGGCGCATATGCCACCGCTGCTAGCGGCCGGCCCGGCTTGCCAAGTGGCATGGTCTAACAGCGCACTGTGTCGCGCTGGTGCCCGTATCACAGCATGCAATGCGAGTCTGGTTGCATGCACCCTGATGTCTTGCATTCAATGCAAACGGTTTAGAAGATAGCACCCCAAGGACTCCTGTATCCGTTCAGGCATCACCAACTTGCCTACCTGCTGGAACTGGGTGAGCTGATGTCCACAAACAAGTTCTGCTCAACGTTGAACGGTTGCGCAGGAAATGTGTTGCCGCTGCTAGTCACTGCTTGCCCACTGCTCGGGTAGTATGAAGGAGTAGCCATCAAGCCTGCATGCAGGGCATCGTCAACAAGGCACCATCACCACCACCATCAGCTGCTGTTGGCCGGGTTGAGCTAGGCATGGAGGCTGAATCCTTTGCAGTTTGCGATCAGGGGGCAACTGCCATTTTTGTAAATTTGTACCTTGATTGATTCAATGTTTCAAGCACGAAAAACAAAGCAAACCAGCTTGCTGAACGAATCAGTCCTTGGGGCCAGGCACCCTGCTGCCCAAACCTACAATGCCAGGCTGGTGCTAGTGATCGGCCTGTGTTGCTGCCCAGCATGTGGGGCATGCATGAATAGCACCGTTACTGTTATCACTTACACATCGTATTGATGCAAATATCAAAGTTTTGATGCTGTGCTGGCCGAGGCTTGTGGCCACAACGCATCCAGTTGCCAAATTTCCCCTTCCAATCACCTGTCGACCTGGGACCTGAACCCATCTGGTGTATCCAGGAACGCAGCAGCTGCCTGTTGTGGCTGAGCTGTCAAGCCAGCTGCGGCACCCAGCAGCAGACCGGCTGCTCCCAGCAGGTGTCGCATGGACACCTCCTGCTGCCTGCTGCCTTGGCTGTCCGGTTGCGGCTGCTGGTGTGCAGGGCCGCTCCGTATTGCTTTCCGTGCTATCAAGGTGCTGCGATGGGCTTTGGCTGCCGCCGGCCTGCTGAGTGCCTGGGAGCTGGTACTATGCTGGATCATCATTGTACTGTAGAGATGGTACTTTAGAGATCTATCCAAGACGGCAACAGAAACACTCGGGTTGGCGTGTTCAGGCCGTTGACGCACCAATGTGGCGTGTGGGCCTTGTCTGCGACAAAGTCACAATCTCTCACTCTGTTCTTCCAACTGTTTTGTTTTCTACCTCGAAAGGGCCAGCACCTGGTTTAGGTGCTGTTGTCGTCTGAATTGTCACCTGCGTTGGTGGCTTGCTTCCCAGCGGACGCACCCCCACGCACCACAACCCACCCTCCTCCTTCCGCATCCCTTTTTGTGCCATCCTCCCCCCCTTGTGTGCCTTGACAAAATCAGAATGCCACTTACGTTCAGTACGAGCTTGCGAAGCACTCACGCAGGCCCCTGCTCGCATGGGGCCTGGTCTGCTGCTCCTGCCCAACTGGTGGCCACTAGGCAACTCAGCCCCGTGCAGCATGGCAGCGCGTGCCTCCCTCGTCAGCTGCCGTAGTCAACAGGAGTACTTTACAACGGGAAACGCTGGAGTTGACCTACCTCCACCACCCCCTCCCCTGCAAACCACCAGCCATCATCCACACCAATGCACACCTCCAGCAGACGCAGCAGCTTGTGGTAGGTGCTCATGCTGGCATCCGTGTCAAAATTAGAGCTTTTGCTGCTTCAGTTGCCAGCTGCAGTGATGTGCTGTTGATGGTGGGCTGAGGTCGAAGTTCTGCAGCGCTTGTGCCGTGAATGCACTTTGCCTCGTTGGGCTGCAAGAACGTCTGACTGCATGTTTTTCCTCTACTCAGGTGCCCCAGCTACCCAGCTCAACACAGGAGCAGCGGCAGCAGCGCGCCGATCTGGACAGCATGCCCTAGTGTGGGCGCTCAAAAAGTGAGTAGAGGTGGCCATGCCTCTGGGTCGCTGGCTGCGTCGGCAGCAGCTCATGTCTGCAGAGAGTGCACGTCCAGAGAGTGCAGCTGCTGAGGGGCTTATGCTAGCCAGGCATGCATGCGTCGCTTGTTCTTCCAACCCATGCCGCCAGGTGTTGGCATGCAAGTTGCTATCTGGGAGTCAAGTAGTGCCCAGCATGAGGCGCTGTTGATATGCTCGGTTGTGCGCAGCAGTGCCGCCACAGGACTGCTACTATGGGTAGACCGGGCATCTCTCCAGCAGTGCCTGGAAATGGCCTGGCTAGCAATGTCTGAAGTTGGGATGACATGGCCACCCTCAAGTGCCAGCAGCTGACGCCACAACAAATTCTGCCTCCTCTGCAGGGTTGATGACCAGCTCAACATTGTGGAGCAGCAGCCCTCAGACATCCACAAAGCAGTGTACGACTTCTCGAACGGCCCTGTGGGCCAAGCCACCTCCAAGGGCGTGCAAGTAGCAGCAAAGCTGACCATGACAGCCACTATAGAAGGGCCAAGGTGGCTGCCCCTGTGGGCAAGTGGGCACTGCAGCAGGGCTTCAAGGCAGCAGTGGGCTGGTGGGGGCAGCATGCAGCAGGAGAAGCAACAGAAGCAGCAGAAGCAGCAGCAGGGGAATGGAAGGGACCAGCTGACAAGCGCCGCTGAAAGTTGGCAAGATAACACGGTTGCTTTTTGGGAGAGTGGCGGGCAGGACCAGAGGGGTTCAGGGCGAAAGAGGGGGCATTATATTGGGCTGTATTGGTTCAAGGTGTACAAGAGTGACATGATGCATGCTTTGGATGTTGTTTTGTTGGTGTGATGCGGCCAAACGCCATTGCAGAGAGGTTGACGCTATGAAGGCCTGCAAACACAAGCAGTGGGCGTCCTTTGTATATACCACATGTCCGTCAGTGTACATTGCTCGTTCTCATGGGTGTGCGTGTGTGTCGGGTGTGCATATGTAGTACTTTGACGTCAGTGGCTTGGGCATCTGTAGCCTGTGGATGACATGGGTGGAGTGTATGGCTTGTTCTTACGATTGTTTCAGTGAAGCAATTGCCAGTGTGAGGGCAGTTGAGGACATGCTTCAGCAGGCTTATCGTTTGCCTCTTGTGTACGTGCTTGGTTGGACAGGCTGGCTTTGATGGACAGGCTGGTACTGTCAAGTTGGGGGTGTGACAGCTGGGGTGGTATGGATTAGCTGCCCTTCGCCATGCGACTCCTTAACAATTGTGAACAGCATCCTCACAACCCATCGCATAGTCGTATCTTCCAAGGAACACGAATATCACGACAGTGATCCATACTGCTGTTTTGGCAACTACAGCTCGGACTGGCTCGGTGTACCCCTCCGACATTCTGCAACATGTATAGCTTGACGTGGGGGCATCACTTCGGTCCTGGTGGCTGGCGAGCAGGATCAGGCGGGAGCAGCAGCAGCAGAAGGGGACAGCTGCAAACGAAGAAGTGCGGGAGATGCAGCTGCTAGGAAGGGTTCTTACCTTGAGAGAGTACAGGTATGCTAGCCTTACAGGCTGCCAGACTCCCACACAGTTGGCACCTGCCCCTGACTGCACACTTGACCTCCGCACTGCTGCTGCCCTTGGGGTTTGCTTGTTACAGGGCTGGCAAGGACCCATGAAAGCTGCCATGACATCCGGCACAATGTCAGCAGCTGGTGATCTGCTAGCGCAGTTCTTGACGGGGCAGCAGGCCAAGGTATGACTGCTGCAGCTGGCTCTCTACGTCAGCTGCTCTCATCCAAAACACGACTCATTGCAAGCGCATGCCCAGCAGCTGCTCAGGCTGTTACACCTCAGGTTGTAGGTCAGATGCTTCATATGCTGATTCAGGACTGCCTTGCATGCCTGCAGTCCCGTGGCAAGGCTCCAGCTTCGTATGACCCCTTGAGGACGCTGCGCATGTTTGGCTTTGGCCTGTGCTGGTACGGCCCTTACCAGTATTACTGGTACAACCTGCTGGATCACCTGATGCCACTGAAGAACACAGCAAACTTCCTGGCCAAGGCAAGTACTGTTCCAGCTGGGCCGCCTGTGCCGGGGTCAGGGGTTGGTCCGCAATGCTCTGATGCTCTCGGTGCACGTACCGCGTTCACACACACATTTAGTGGACCTTGCATGCATAATACACATGTGCGCTGTTTGTTACTGCTCAGCAGCAGCCGCAGCTGCAGCCGCAGGCCTGTTGCAGCCGGTGTCTCATGTTGCTGCAGCAGCGGCCGGTGAGGTTGCTGTCAGCACGGGTGGCTGCAGCTGCTGCTGGCAACAGTGCATACAACTGGTATGCAATTTCAATGGACCAAGGCTCTGCATGCATGCCTGTGCAAATGATACGATGGTGGTGTACCCATGGGTACCCTGATCATTCCCAGTGCACTGCAGGCTTGTTGCCCCAGTTGTGCTGGCTGCTACATCCCGTGGCACCCCCACCCGTGCCAGCAATTTTGTTGCCGCCAATATCCACTTTGGTGCTGGCCCTGCAGGTGGCCTTGAACCAGCTGGCGCTGGCCCCTGTCACCCTTGCAGCAGTGTTCACCTGGAACTCTGTGCTGACGGGGCAGTCTGAAGCCATACCTGGGAAGATTCAGAGGGACCTTGTGCCCAGCATGCTCAATGGTAAGAGCCTGCTAGGTAGTAGTACTGTGATCGCTTGGGGCTGAATCATTTGGCGGCCTGCAGCAGCTGTGCATCACCCTGCACTTGCCATGGCAAGGGCGGCCACTTGTCATCTTCATAGAGCGCATGCATGGCGGTTGCCACAGGACCCCTTGGGGTGCAGGACGCATGGTCCAGCTGTTGCAGCCTATTGTGCTCAATACCCAGCATCGCTGACTTGTGCTGAGGTAAATCACCTACGCTGCACTGCTGCCGCTGTCCTGGTCCCTGCAGGCTGGAAGTTCTGGATACCAGCAGCCAGCTTGAATTTCTATGCTGTCCCTCTGCAGTACCAGGTAAGGCGGCGTCATGCTTCAGCACTGCCACCACCGCTCGTTTTGGTCTGCACCATGCTCTGTTGGACCTTCCCATGCCAGCCAACATACAGGCACCGTGACGTCACACTGCGTCACATTGCAAGCTATTTGGATAGAGCTGTCTGACCATAAGCTTTCTGAACCAGATCAGCAGCAGGCTAGCTCACCCCAGCTTCCAGCGCTTGGTGCACACTACAAAATCACAGAGTCCTGCACCTTTGCGCTGTTCTACGTTGCCATTCCTGTGCATCGCAGGTGCTGTACATGTCGTGCTGTGGCATGCTGTGGACCTCATACCTGTCGTACATCTCTGCGTGACCTGTCAGCAAGCAGTATCGGATCATCTACCTTGGGCTGCGCAGTCGATGACTGATGGTGACACGTCCTGCTCCTGCCAGTCCATTGCTTTCGGCGGCACGGCAAGCCCCAAGGCGCCTCACAGCTGCATAGGGCAATGCAGCCAAGCATCAACCTGCGCAGGCATGCCAGTTGCAGTGCAAGCGCCACCCAGTCCCGGAGGGTTCACTTCGGATCGTACACAATCGCGCCGGTGCCCCTGCGTCGGCCCGTCAACGCTGCGCCACACCTTTGACAGTTGGCAGGGCATGCTGTTATGGAAGAGGGGGTTGGGTGTGTTTACTGGCCCCGCTGGCCCAATCCCTGGTTGAGCCATCGGCATGCTGGCAAGTCAGCTGCTTGGGCGTGCAGCAGTATCAGCACATGCTGGCACTGCCATGTCGGCGGGCGCTGAGGGTTGGCAGTCTTTTTTGAGATGTTTGCGGGTTGCAGCATGCTTCTTTACAGCCTAGAGTGTATTCCTGTCAACACCAGGGAGCTCTTGTGGGTTCCTGTTGTATTGAATTGTTGTGGTTCAGTTGTCATGGCATGCTGACTGCACAGATTGGCCGCGGTGCGCTTTCGTCAATGCTTCTGTTTGCCAGTGGCACACAGCACGCGTGCCCTTCTGTGCACAAGTGCTTACGATCAGTACATTTGTCTGCAAGGTAGGGCGTCCTAGGCCCTCACTCTGACTGGGGAGGAATTGTGTCTTTGTGCAAAGATATGTACATTCTTGTCATGCTCTGAAGTAGCCCTTGCAACAATCCCAGCAGTCTGTACGAAGTGTGCTTGGGCTCAGCCCAAAGTTTGCAATGACGGTTGTGGGTTGAGTAAACGCTAGTCCCGAAAACTGGGTTCAGGGCCTAGGCCTAACCAGTAGCCTGCGACAGGCCCATCCTGGCTGCACCCTCTGTGTGGCGCCCTGCGTTTGTAGAGCACCACCATTGACACATGCCTGGTTGTCTGCTGGCATTTACCATGGATTGTCAGCACCAACATCAGACGCAACAGGCCAATTCAGTGCAAACAGTCAACTCAACTCATGACATGAACAGGAGCGTCTGGGGTGACAACCCCCCCCCCCCAAACCATCACTGTGCGCCTGCCCTTGGGTGCACTGCGCACTGCTTGGCACCACATACCCAGAATAGTAACAACTCAAAAACCACCTCACAACTCTCTTGGCGCTTCATGCGTTGCAGACAACCTGACAGCTGTGAGTGCGGTGGTGTGCCACTTGTAGCGTTGTTTATTGCCGGGGCAACGGGCCAATTGGCATTGTGTCCTGCAGCTGCGGACAGCAACCGTGGTGGTGCGCTCGAGGATGATAGATCCCCAAATGGTGCCGGCGAAATCTGGGTGCCCACACCTGACCCCTACATGTACAGATTTCAGTCATTGTCCCAAGCTTGGGCAAAGCTTGGCTGTAGCGCTAAAGCAACTGGCTGGATTGTCAGAGAGTGAGGGCCACCAGCCAGCCTGGAGGCAGTGGGGCAAAAAGTAACTTGTCTAGTTTCAGGGCGCGTGTGGCGGGACCTGCGCTGTATCAAGCAAAACTACTTGATATATCTGATACCCTGGGACTTTGCTCGGGGGCTCTAGCTGCTGCTGGCTATTGGTCATCCGTCCACATCGCCTAACAACCTTGACTGCCAGGATTCGAACTGTAAGGGGGAACGTGGGTGCTGTGCAAACGTTCAAGTGTCTTGGGCGCCTGTTGGTGGCAGTGCGTGGTGTGAGTGTGCAGGTCGTTGGCCAGCTGCTGCTTGATCGACAGGTTGATCTGCCTGCGCTGCAGCTGCTGCTGTGCGCTGCCTCAAATTCGTCTCTTTACTGCATTCTTTCCTGTACATCAGCTATCTCCCCTGGCCAGCGCTGCATTGCGTGTGCAGCAAGGCAGTGTCCCCCCAGACACTGACAGTTGGGCTTTTGCAGCTGCTTGTGTGGAGCCTGGCAGTGCAGCAGTCGACCCCAGTTTGGTCAAACGGCCCTATCCTGCCCTCAGCACAGGACTCGTGTTCATACAGGTGTGCTGTTACAGGTGTGTGCCTGCTACTGAAACATGCTGGCAGCCCCTAGCTCTAGCTTGCTGCCTGCTGCTGGCTGCACCACAAGCAAAGTCAAGGTTATTGGCTGTGCCAAGTTACTTTTTGCCCCACTGCACTTTCACCAAGGAGAGGCTGGCAAATGCTCAGGCTGCATGGATCTAGCAGGACTCCACCATAGATGTGTATCCCCTGAAGAGTCCTTTCTGCACACCTGGGTCGAGGGTGCCCTCCTGCTCCATGATTGCAAGCCAGTGCTGCTGCTAGAGGATCTGCAGCAGCAATGCCCCAGTGCTGAACGCGTCCCGTGCCTTTGCTTGTGCCCAGAGTGCACTGGAAGCTGAACAATTTGCCACTGTTTGCCTGGCCTTTTGACGCCGCTGCTTGTGTGCAGAATTATCGAAGTGACGGGGGTGATTCAGCTGCGGAACAGCACGTCCTGCCAGGTGCGTTGATCTGCTGCGTGAACGTAGGGTTGTTTTGATGAGATTGATTAGAACCAGCTGCGCGTAATCAAGGCTGGAAGTGCAGTCCACAGGAAGGGCACGTTGCAGATTGTGTCCGAGGTTGGGCTGTGTGTGCGCAAACGGCAGCAGGATGCATCTGCAACACGCAATCATGGCAGACGTATGAATTGCAATTGCGAATTGCGTGCGTGCTGCGTAACAGCATGCACTTTGAAACACTGAACAGCTGCCATGCTGTTCACACCTGTCAGCCTGGCATGCACATACAAGCATGTTGCCCATTCTAAACAAATGCAGAAAAACCACTCTAGTTACCGTGATAAACACATCAGCACCCTGTCAGCCAGGGGCTGTGCTGACCTGTGCCCAGTACTGCTATGTACTGCCTGCAGATCGCCAACTGCCACTGCGCAGGACAGACAGCAGCAGCACTACCAGGAAGCAGTGCAGATGCCTCGTGCCAGGTGGGTTGAAAGGAATTGAGCACATTTGCAGTGCTGGGAATGCAGCTGCTGGGATCCCCAATCTCTCACAGCAGCAGGTGCTCAACCACACGCACGTACTCTGAAAAAATGACAGCACAGCAGCTGCGCCAACGCGCGCGCGCGCAGCGCGTGGACTGGGCATGCATGCCAGCACCAACAGCAGGCTGCTGGCTCATGCCAGGAGGCAGTATACCCAAGACTAGTAAAACACACACCATGGGCCCATACACGCCTGTCGAGAAGGCAAGCAAAGCTTGCACATAACAGGCTGAGGCAAGCCCAGCACAGTGCACAGGAGTAGTGCGCAGCAGCAGCAACACCTTGCATGCATGCACACCCAAGAAAGCAGCAGCAGCTGGGTGCAGCTGCAAATGTGCTGCAGATGTGCCCTAGTGTGCCCCTCACCCCACTCAACGAGCATAGGCGTTGGGGTAATCGCCCCCAGCCCCCACACACACACGGTGCTTCTCATCCAAGTAAGAAACACCCTGTGGGGTCTTCAGCATCTGCCACAGCTGAGGGAGCCCTGCCACATCCTTCTCCACATGCTGAGCCCAGCCATACGTAGGCAGATTGTAAAAGACCTTGCGCACCATGTCCTGCAACTTGGTGTGGTCATCAAGGAGGCTCCAATCCTCATACAGCTGGCACCTGAGGTGGTGCTTCACAGTACCAAACAGGTGCTCAATAGGCCTGTTCAAGTCATGGCTGTAGGAGGGCAGAGGCAGCTTACAGCCATTGACAAGGCAATCAATCGTGTCGGTGGGGTCATTGGGGTTCACCACCACTTCCCACGTGGCAGTTGCCTGGACGGCGTCATTGTCATAAGACAACCAGAAGTTATCAAGATTAGTTACTTTGTTCCACTCCTTGACTATGTGGTAGAGGTTGTTCTCAAATTCCTCCCTGGTCATCTTCCCTGCCTTGCGGCTGCCGTCTTGAATCTGCAGGGAAGCAAAAAGGAGGCGGGGCACGGGGAAGCTGCCTCAGTGGAAGTTCAGGGCGCTACGTGCCATGCGGGGGGAGGGGCTCAGGGTTGAGAAGTATGGCAGTGATGGGGCTGAGCTGTGGTTCCCTGATGGCACCTCCCTGCCAGTTGGCCACTACTCAGGAGAGTACCAGTTGCATTGGCGGCTCCAAGGGTGTCCCCGTGGCACCCCCCACCTGCGGGTGGCAACTAGCACAACAGTGCGGGACCCCTGTGATCTGTGGTGTGCCTTCTGTATGTACAGTGAGGAGGCATGGAGGCAGCAGGGCATGCGTGTGCTACCAGCCTGTGAGCTGAGCTTCATGGACCTGTTGAGGAGGTGGGGGGTGGACAGGGAGTTCAGCCTTCAGGTGGTGCCGGCTTTTTGGCCGTGGCCCATGGACTTCTTCCACATGCAGCAGGGGTACTTTGTGCAGGTGGATGGGAGGTGCCATTGGGTTGCTATGTACCACCACAGCACATGGGTGGTGTTGTGGCGCGACATGATGCAGAACATGGCAGCAGTGCAGCAAGGTGGTCGGCTGGTGCGGGTGCACACAGAGGATCTTGGTAATGCTGACTGCATTGCTGCCGCCCTTGAGTCTGCGGCAATGGGCTACACCCTTGTGCTGACACCCTCATATAGTACAGCGCTAGTGCGCTGGGGTTCCTTTGATGTGCCCTATTTGCAGCTGCTGAAGTGGTTAGTTCCCAACTGCCAGGGTCACACTGACGGTTACGGCAATCACACAATTTCCCCAATGTAACAGGCTCACCTCGTACTCCATGTCCCGCTCTACCGCATTGCCATCCAGCCTTGTGTTGATGTGCCGTTGGATCTTGGTGGTTCCAGTGGTGAACTCCATATACACCACACCCCCTCTGTGCGCAAAGGCGGGGTGGGCGGTCACTGCAACAATGAACTTCACAGTGACATGCTTGTGGCCCTTTTTCAGCTTCCTCGGCACCACATCAGAGAAGTTGAGGTCATGCTTGTCACACCAGACAAAAACATCAGACTCAGTGTACTTGTCGACAGTGAATGAAGACTCATCAATGTATATGGTGTGGTTCAAGAATGCTGGCCAACCCTCTTGAATGCCCAAACAGTGCTTGGCGTAGTCCACACGCTCCTGCAATTCCTGTGTTGTGAAGGAGTGCTTGAAGAACAGCTTGCGGCGCACAAGGGAGGGGTCAGCGTCGTGCATGGCATGCAGCAGCTGGTCTGAAAACTTGAGGCCGTTGTTGGTCATAATTTCCTTCAAACGGGGGCTCTCCCTGATGGCCTCTCCCAGGCTGGTGAAGTGTACCCTGTGCTGGACTGTGTTGCCCTTCACTTTCTCCTCAACAAGCTTCCCCTCCTTGCAAATCTGAGCTGCTTCAAGAGCCTCCTTCTCGTTGCATTTGCGACTACGGCCAGACCTGTGTGCATCGTCCACACTCCCGTTCTCAATCCAATGACCCCACCAGGTGCGCAAGTAGTTGAAATCTTTGCTACCAATGAACTGCTGCTCGTCCTCTGGCAGCTGCTGATTGAGAGAGTCAAGAATGCCCTTCAGGGCATGGTGCGCCTTGGCAAAGTCTGGCCCAGCTTGCCCCAGAAACATGAAGCATAACATGCACCCCAACACCCTCACCCACGTCTTTTCCGGGCGTACTTGGTGCCCCTGACATGCTCTCGCAGCAATTCCTCTGCGCAGCGCAAAAGAAGGCAGCAGCAGGTGCAGTGTGCGGCACTTGTCAGCCACTACTAGGGTACAGGGTACACTTGGCTAAACCCTAACTTTGACCGGTTCTCACTGGAGAGTGCAGTGGGGCAAAAAGTAACTTGTCTAGTTTCAGGGCGCGTGTGGCGGGACCTGCGCTGTATCAAGCAAAACTACTTGATATATCTGATACCCTGGGACTTTGCTCGGGGGCTCTAGCTGCTGCTGGCTATTGGTCATCCGTCCACATCGCCTAACAACCTTGACTGCCAGGATTCGAACTGTAAGGGGGAACGTGGGTGCTGTGCAAACGTTCAAGTGTCTTGGGCGCCTGTTGGTGGCAGTGCGTGGTGTGAGTGTGCAGGTCGTTGGCCAGCTGCTGCTTGATCGACAGGTTGATCTGCCTGCGCTGCAGCTGCTGCTGTGCGCTGCCTCAAATTCGTCTCTTTACTGCATTCTTTCCTGTACATCAGCTATCTCCCCTGGCCAGCGCTGCATTGCGTGTGCAGCAAGGCAGTGTCCCCCCAGACACTGACAGTTGGGCTTTTGCAGCTGCTTGTGTGGAGCCTGGCAGTGCAGCAGTCGACCCCAGTTTGGTCAAACGGCCCTATCCTGCCCTCAGCACAGGACTCGTGTTCATACAGGTGTGCTGTTACAGGTGTGTGCCTGCTACTGAAACATGCTGGCAGCCCCTAGCTCTAGCTTGCTGCCTGCTGCTGGCTGCACCACAAGCAAAGTCAAGGTTATTGGCTGTGCCAAGTTACTTTTTGCCCCACTGCACTTTCACCAAGGAGAGGCTGGCAAATGCTCAGGCTGCATGGATCTAGCAGGACTCCACCATAGATGTGTATCCCCTGAAGAGTCCTTTCTGCACACCTGGGTCGAGGGTGCCCTCCTGCTCCATGATTGCAAGCCAGTGCTGCTGCTAGAGGATCTGCAGCAGCAATGCCCCAGTGCTGAACGCGTCCCGTGCCTTTGCTTGTGCCCAGAGTGCACTGGAAGCTGAACAATTTGCCACTGTTTGCCTGGCCTTTTGACGCCGCTGCTTGTGTGCAGAATTATCGAAGTGACGGGGGTGATTCAGCTGCGGAACAGCACGTCCTGCCAGGTGCGTTGATCTGCTGCGTGAACGTAGGGTTGTTTTGATGAGATTGATTAGAACCAGCTGCGCGTAATCAAGGCTGGAAGTGCAGTCCACAGGAAGGGCACGTTGCAGATTGTGTCCGAGGTTGGGCTGTGTGTGCGCAAACGGCAGCAGGATGCATCTGCAACACGCAATCATGGCAGACGTATGAATTGCAATTGCGAATTGCGTGCGTGCTGCGTAACAGCATGCACTTTGAAACACTGAACAGCTGCCATGCTGTTCACACCTGTCAGCCTGGCATGCACATACAAGCATGTTGCCCATTCTAAACAAATGCAGAAAAACCACTCTAGTTACCGTGATAAACACATCAGCACCCTGTCAGCCAGGGGCTGTGCTGACCTGTGCCCAGTACTGCTATGTACTGCCTGCAGATCGCCAACTGCCACTGCGCAGGACAGACAGCAGCAGCACTACCAGGAAGCAGTGCAGATGCCTCGTGCCAGGTGGGTTGAAAGGAATTGAGCACATTTGCAGTGCTGGGAATGCAGCTGCTGGGATCCCCAATCTCTCACAGCAGCAGGTGCTCAACCACACGCACGTACTCTGAAAAAATGACAGCACAGCAGCTGCGCCAACGCGCGCGCGCGCAGCGCGTGGACTGGGCATGCATGCCAGCACCAACAGCAGGCTGCTGGCTCATGCCCAGGAGGCAGTATACCCAAGACTAGTAAAACACACACCATGGGCCCATACACGCCTGTCGAGAAGGCAAGCAAAGCTTGCACATAACAGGCTGAGGCAAGCCCAGCACAGTGCACAGGAGTAGTGCGCAGCAGCAGCAACACCTTGCATGCATGCACACCCAAGAAAGCAGCAGCAGCTGGGTGCAGCTGCAAATGTGCTGCAGATGTGCCCTAGTGTGCCCCTCACCCCACTCAACGAGCATAGGCGTTGGGGTAATCGCCCCCAGCCCCCACACACACACGGTGCTTCTCATCCAAGTAAGAAACACCCTGTGGGGTCTTCAGCATCTGCCACAGCTGAGGGAGCCCTGCCACATCCTTCTCCACATGCTGAGCCCAGCCATACGTAGGCAGATTGTAAAAGACCTTGCGCACCATGTCCTGCAACTTGGTGTGGTCATCAAGGAGGCTCCAATCCTCATACAGCTGGCACCTGAGGTGGTGCTTCACAGTACCAAACAGGTGCTCAATAGGCCTGTTCAAGTCATGGCTGTAGGAGGGCAGAGGCAGCTTACAGCCATTGACAAGGCAATCAATCGTGTCGGTGGGGTCATTGGGGTTCACCACCACTTCCCACGTGGCAGTTGCCTGGACGGCGTCATTGTCATAAGACAACCAGAAGTTATCAAGATTAGTTACTTTGTTCCACTCCTTGACTATGTGGTAGAGGTTGTTCTCAAATTCCTCCCTGGTCATCTTCCCTGCCTTGCGGCTGCCGTCTTGAATCTGCAGGGAAGCAAAAAGGAGGCGGGGCACGGGGAAGCTGCCTCAGTGGAAGTTCAGGGCGCTACGTGCCATGCGGGGGGAGGGGCTCAGGGTTGAGAAGTATGGCAGTGATGGGGCTGAGCTGTGGTTCCCTGATGGCACCTCCCTGCCAGTTGGCCACTACTCAGGAGAGTACCAGTTGCATTGGCGGCTCCAAGGGTGTCCCCGTGGCACCCCCCACCTGCAGGTGGCAACTAGCACAACAGTGCGGGACCCCTGTGATCTGTGGTGTGCCTTCTGTATGTACAGTGAGGAGGCATGGAGGCAGCAGGGCATGCGTGTGCTACCAGCCTGTGAGCTGAGCTTCATGGACCTGTTGAGGAGGTGGGGGGTGGACAGGGAGTTCAGCCTTCAGGTGGTGCCGGCTTTTTGGCCGTGGCCCATGGACTTCTTCCACATGCAGCAAGGGTACTTTGTGCAGGTGGATGGGAGGTGCCATTGGGTTGCTATGTACCACCACAGCACATGGGTGGTGTTGTGGCGCGACATGATGCAGAACATGGCAGCAGTGCAGCAAGGTGGTCGGCTGGTGCGGGTGCACACAGAGGATCTTGGTAATGCTGACTGCATTGCTGCCGCCCTTGAGTCTGCGGCAATGGGCTACACCCTTGTGCTGACACCCTCATATAGTACAGCGCTAGTGCGCTGGGGTTCCTTTGATGTGCCCTATTTGCAGCTGCTGAAGTGGTTAGTTCCCAACTGCCAGGGTCACACTGACGGTTACGGCAATCACACAATTTCCCCAATGTAACAGGCTCACCTCGTACTCCATGTCCCGCTCTACCGCATTGCCATCCAGCCTTGTGTTGATGTGCCGTTGGATCTTGGTGGTGCCAGTGGTGAACTCCATATACACCACACCCCCTCTGTGCGCAAAGGCGGGGTGGGCGGTCACTGCAACAATGAACTTCACAGTGACATGCTTGTGGCCCTTTTTCAGCTTCCTCGGCACCACATCAGAGAAGTTGAGGTCATGCTTGTCACACCAGACAAAAACATCAGACTCAGTGTACTTGTCGACAGTGAATGAAGACTCATCAATGTATATGGTGTGGTTCAAGAATGCTGGCCAACCCTCTTGAATGCCCAAACAGTGCTTGGCGTAGTCCACACGCTCCTGCAATTCCTGTGTTGTGAAGGAGTGCTTGAAGAACAGCTTGCGGCGCACAAGGGAGGGGTCAGCGTCGTGCATGGCATGCAGCAGCTGGTCTGAAAACTTGAGGCCGTTGTTGGTCATAATTCCTTCAAACGGGGGCTCTCCCTGATGGCCTCTCCCAGGCTGGTGAAGTGTACCCTGTGCTGGACTGTGTTGCCCTTCACTTTCTCCTCAACAAGCTTCCCCTCCTTGCAAATCTGAGCTGCTTCAAGAGCCTCCTTCTCGTTGCATTTGCGACTACGGCCAGACCTGTGTGCATCGTCCACACTCCCGTTCTCAATCCAATGACCCCACCAGGTGCGCAAGTAGTTGAAATCTTTGCTACCAATGAACTGCTGCTCGTCCTCTGGCAGCTGCTGATTGAGAGAGTCAAGAATGCCCTTCAGGGCATGGTGCGCCTTGGCAAAGTCTGGCCCAGCTTGCCCCAGAAACATGAAGCATAACATGCACCCCAACACCCTCACCCACGTCTTTTCCGGGCGTACTTGGTGCCCCTGACATGCTCTCGCAGCAATTCCTCTGCGCAGCGCAAAAGAAGGCAGCAGCAGGTGCAGTGTGCGGCACTTGTCAGCCACTACTAGGGTACAGGGTACACTTGGCTAAACCCTAACTTTGACCGGTTCTCACTGGAGAGTGCAGTGGGGCAAAAAGTAACTTGTCTAGTTTCAGGGCGCGTGTGGCGGGACCTGCGCTGTATCAAGCAAAACTACTTGATATATCTGATACCCTGGGACTTTGCTCGGGGGCTCTAGCTGCTGCTGGCTATTGGTCATCCGTCCACATCGCCTAACAACCTTGACTGCCAGGATTCGAACTGTAAGGGGGAACGTGGGTGCTGTGCAAACGTTCAAGTGTCTTGGGCGCCTGTTGGTGGCAGTGCGTGGTGTGAGTGTGCAGGTCGTTGGCCAGCTGCTGCTTGATCGACAGGTTGATCTGCCTGCGCTGCAGCTGCTGCTGTGCGCTGCCTCAAATTCGTCTCTTTACTGCATTCTTTCCTGTACATCAGCTATCTCCCCTGGCCAGCGCTGCATTGCGTGTGCAGCAAGGCAGTGTCCCCCCAGACACTGACAGTTGGGCTTTTGCAGCTGCTTGTGTGGAGCCTGGCAGTGCAGCAGTCGACCCCAGTTTGGTCAAACGGCCCTATCCTGCCCTCAGCACAGGACTCGTGTTCATACAGGTGTGCTGTTACAGGTGTGTGCCTGCTACTGAAACATGCTGGCAGCCCCTAGCTCTAGCTTGCTGCCTGCTGCTGGCTGCACCACAAGCAAAGTCAAGGTTATTGGCTGTGCCAAGTTACTTTTTGCCCCACTGCACTTTCACCAAGGAGAGGCTGGCAAATGCTCAGGCTGCATGGATCTAGCAGGACTCCACCATAGATGTGTATCCCCTGAAGAGTCCTTTCTGCACACCTGGGTCGAGGGTGCCCTCCTGCTCCATGATTGCAAGCCAGTGCTGCTGCTAGAGGATCTGCAGCAGCAATGCCCCAGTGCTGAACGCGTCCCGTGCCTTTGCTTGTGCCCAGAGTGCACTGGAAGCTGAACAATTTGCCACTGTTTGCCTGGCCTTTTGACGCCGCTGCTTGTGTGCAGAATTATCGAAGTGACGGGGGTGATTCAGCTGCGGAACAGCACGTCCTGCCAGGTGCGTTGATCTGCTGCGTGAACGTAGGGTTGTTTTGATGAGATTGATTAGAACCAGCTGCGCGTAATCAAGGCTGGAAGTGCAGTCCACAGGAAGGGCACGTTGCAGATTGTGTCCGAGGTTGGGCTGTGTGTGCGCAAACGGCAGCAGGATGCATCTGCAACACGCAATCATGGCAGACGTATGAATTGCATTTGCGAATTGCGTGCGTGCTGCGTAACAGCATGCACTTTGAAACACTGAACAGCTGCCATGCTGTTCACACCTGTCAGCCTGGCATGCACATACAAGCATGTTGCCCATTCTAAACAAATGCAGAAAAACCACTCTAGTTACCGTGATAAACACATCAGCACCCTGTCAGCCAGGGGCTGTGCTGACCTGTGCCCAGTACTGCTATGTACTGCCTGCAGATCGCCAACTGCCACTGCGCAGGACAGACAGCAGCAGCACTACCAGGAAGCAGTGCAGATGCCTCGTGCCAGGTGGGTTGAAAGGAATTGAGCACATTTGCAGTGCTGGGAATGCAGCTGCTGGGATCCCCAATCTCTCACAGCAGCAGGTGCTCAACCACACGCACGTACTCTGAAAAAATGACAGCACAGCAGCTGCGCCAACGCGCGCGCGCGCAGCGCGTGGACTGGGCATGCATGCCAGCACCAACAGCAGGCTGCTGGCTCATGCCCAGGAGGCAGTATACCCAAGACTAGTAAAACACACACCATGGGCCCATACACGCCTGTCGAGAAGGCAAGCAAAGCTTGCACATAACAGGCTGAGGCAAGCCCAGCACAGTGCACAGGAGTAGTGCGCAGCAGCAGCAACACCTTGCATGCATGCACACCCAAGAAAGCAGCAGCAGCTGGGTGCAGCTGCAAATGTGCTGCAGATGTGCCCTAGTGTGCCCCTCACCCCACTCAACGAGCATAGGCGTTGGGGTAATCGCCCCCAGCCCCCACACACACACGGTGCTTCTCATCCAAGTAAGAAACACCCTGTGGGGTCTTCAGCATCTGCCACAGCTGAGGGAGCCCTGCCACATCCTTCTCCACATGCTGAGCCCAGCCATACGTAGGCAGATTGTAAAAGACCTTGCGCACCATGTCCTGCAACTTGGTGTGGTCATCAAGGAGGCTCCAATCCTCATACAGCTGGCACCTGAGGTGGTGCTTCACAGTACCAAACAGGTGCTCAATAGGCCTGTTCAAGTCATGGCTGTAGGAGGGCAGAGGCAGCTTACAGCCATTGACAAGGCAATCAATCGTGTCGGTGGGGTCATTGGGGTTCACCACCACTTCCCACGTGGCAGTTGCCTGGACGGCGTCATTGTCATAAGACAACCAGAAGTTATCAAGATTAGTTACTTTGTTCCACTCCTTGACTATGTGGTAGAGGTTGTTCTCAAATTCCTCCCTGGTCATCTTCCCTGCCTTGCGGCTGCCGTCTTGAATCTGCAGGGAAGCAAAAAGGAGGCGGGGCACGGGGAAGCTGCCTCAGTGGAAGTTCAGGGCGCTACGTGCCATGCGGGGGGAGGGGCTCAGGGTTGAGAAGTATGGCAGTGATGGGGCTGAGCTGTGGTTCCCTGATGGCACCTCCCTGCCAGTTGGCCACTACTCAGGAGAGTACCAGTTGCATTGGCGGCTCCAAGGGTGTCCCCGTGGCACCCCCCACCTGCAGGTGGCAACTAGCACAACAGTGCGGGACCCCTGTGATCTGTGGTGTGCCTTCTGTATGTACAGTGAGGAGGCATGGAGGCAGCAGGGCATGCGTGTGCTACCAGCCTGTGAGCTGAGCTTCATGGACCTGTTGAGGAGGTGGGGGGTGGACAGGGAGTTCAGCCTTCAGGTGGTGCCGGCTTTTTGGCCGTGGCCCATGGACTTCTTCCACATGCAGCAAGGGTACTTTGTGCAGGTGGATGGGAGGTGCCATTGGGTTGCTATGTACCACCACAGCACATGGGTGGTGTTGTGGCGCGACATGATGCAGAACATGGCAGCAGTGCAGCAAGGTGGTCGGCTGGTGCGGGTGCACACAGAGGATCTTGGTAATGCTGACTGCATTGCTGCCGCCCTTGAGTCTGCGGCAATGGGCTACACCCTTGTGCTGACACCCTCATATAGTACAGCGCTAGTGCGCTGGGGTTCCTTTGATGTGCCCTATTTGCAGCTGCTGAAGTGGTTAGTTCCCAACTGCCAGGGTCACACTGACGGTTACGGCAATCACACAATTTCCCCAATGTAACAGGCTCACCTCGTACTCCATGTCCCGCTCTACCGCATTGCCATCCAGCCTTGTGTTGATGTGCCGTTGGATCTTGGTGGTGCCAGTGGTGAACTCCATATACACCACACCCCCTCTGTGCGCAAAGGCGGGGTGGGCGGTCACTGCAACAATGAACTTCACAGTGACATGCTTGTGGCCCTTTTTCAGCTTCCTCGGCACCACATCAGAGAAGTTGAGGTCATGCTTGTCACACCAGACAAAAACATCAGACTCAGTGTACTTGTCGACAGTGAATGAAGACTCATCAATGTATATGGTGTGGTTCAAGAATGCTGGCCAACCCTCTTGAATGCCCAAACAGTGCTTGGCGTAGTCCACACGCTCCTGCAATTCCTGTGTTGTGAAGGAGTGCTTGAAGAACAGCTTGCGGCGCACAAGGGAGGGGTCAGCGTCGTGCATGGCATGCAGCAGCTGGTCTGAAAACTTGAGGCCGTTGTTGGTCATAATTCCTTCAAACGGGGGCTCTCCCTGATGGCCTCTCCCAGGCTGGTGAAGTGTACCCTGTGCTGGACTGTGTTGCCCTTCACTTTCTCCTCAACAAGCTTCCCCTCCTTGCAAATCTGAGCTGCTTCAAGAGCCTCCTTCTCGTTGCATTTGCGACTACGGCCAGACCTGTGTGCATCGTCCACACTCCCGTTCTCAATCCAATGACCCCACCAGGTGCGCAAGTAGTTGAAATCTTTGCTACCAATGAACTGCTGCTCGTCCTCTGGCAGCTGCTGATTGAGAGAGTCAAGAATGCCCTTCAGGGCATGGTGCGCCTTGGCAAAGTCTGGCCCAGCTTGCCCCAGAAACATGAAGCATAACATGCACCCCAAGACCCTCACCCACGTCTTTTTCCGGGCGTACTTGGTGCCCCTGACATGCTCTCGCAGCAATTCCTCTGCGCAGCGCAAAAGAAGGCAGCAGCAGGTGCAGTGTGCGGCACTTGTCAGCCACTACTAGGGTACAGGGTACACTTGGCTAAACCCTAACTTTGACCGGTTCTCACTGGAGAGTGCAGCACTTTCACCAAGGAGAGGCTGGCAAATGCTCAGGCTGCATGGATCTAGCAGGACTCCACCATAGATGTGTATCCCCTGAAGAGTCCTTTCTGCACACCTGGGTCGAGGGTGCCCTCCTGCTCCATGATTGCAAGCCAGTGCTGCTGCTAGAGGATCTGCAGCAGCAATGCCCCAGTGCTGAACGCGTCCCGTGCCTTTGCTTGTGCCCAGAGTGCACTGGAAGCTGAACAATTTGCCACTGTTTGCCTGGCCTTTTGACGCCGCTGCTTGTGTGCAGAATTATCGAAGTGACGGGGGTGATTCAGCTGCGGAACAGCACGTCCTGCCAGGTGCGTTGATCTGCTGCGTGAACGTAGGGTTGTTTTGATGAGATTGATTAGAACCAGCTGCGCGTAATCAAGGCTGGAAGTGCAGTCCACAGGAAGGGCACGTTGCAGATTGTGTCCGAGGTTGGGCTGTGTGTGCGCAAACGGCAGCAGGATGCATCTGCAACACGCAATCATGGCAGACGTATGAATTGCATTTGCGAATTGCGTGCGTGCTGCGTAACAGCATGCACTTTGAAACACTGAACAGCTGCCATGCTGTTCACACCTGTCAGCCTGGCATGCACATACAAGCATGTTGCCCATTCTAAACAAATGCAGAAAAACCACTCTAGTTACCGTGATAAACACATCAGCACCCTGTCAGCCAGGGGCTGTGCTGACCTGTGCCCAGTACTGCTATGTACTGCCTGCAGATCGCCAACTGCCACTGCGCAGGACAGACAGCAGCAGCACTACCAGGAAGCAGTGCAGATGCCTCGTGCCAGGTGGGTTGAAAGGAATTGAGCACATTTGCAGTGCTGGGAATGCAGCTGCTGGGATCCCCAATCTCTCACAGCAGCAGGTGCTCAACCACACGCACGTACTCTGAAAAAATGACAGCACAGCAGCTGCGCCAACGCGCGCGCGCGCAGCGCGTGGACTGGGCATGCATGCCAGCACCAACAGCAGGCTGCTGGCTCATGCCCAGGAGGCAGTATACCCAAGACTAGTAAAACACACACCATGGGCCCATACACGCCTGTCGAGAAGGCAAGCAAAGCTTGCACATAACAGGCTGAGGCAAGCCCAGCACAGTGCACAGGAGTAGTGCGCAGCAGCAGCAACACCTTGCATGCATGCACACCCAAGAAAGCAGCAGCAGCTGGGTGCAGCTGCAAATGTGCTGCAGATGTGCCCTAGTGTGCCCCTCACCCCACTCAACGAGCATAGGCGTTGGGGTAATCGCCCCCAGCCCCCACACACACACGGTGCTTCTCATCCAAGTAAGAAACACCCTGTGGGGTCTTCAGCATCTGCCACAGCTGAGGGAGCCCTGCCACATCCTTCTCCACATGCTGAGCCCAGCCATACGTAGGCAGATTGTAAAAGACCTTGCGCACCATGTCCTGCAACTTGGTGTGGTCATCAAGGAGGCTCCAATCCTCATACAGCTGGCACCTGAGGTGGTGCTTCACAGTACCAAACAGGTGCTCAATAGGCCTGTTCAAGTCATGGCTGTAGGAGGGCAGAGGCAGCTTACAGCCATTGACAAGGCAATCAATCGTGTCGGTGGGGTCATTGGGGTTCACCACCACTTCCCACGTGGCAGTTGCCTGGACGGCGTCATTGTCATAAGACAACCAGAAGTTATCAAGATTAGTTACTTTGTTCCACTCCTTGACTATGTGGTAGAGGTTGTTCTCAAATTCCTCCCTGGTCATCTTCCCTGCCTTGCGGCTGCCGTCTTGAATCTGCAGGGAAGCAAAAAGGAGGCGGGGCACGGGGAAGCTGCCTCAGTGGAAGTTCAGGGCGCTACGTGCCATGCGGGGGAGGGGCTCAGGGTTGAGAAGTATGGCAGTGATGGGGCTGAGCTGTGGTTCCCTGATGGCACCTCCCTGCCAGTTGGCCACTACTCAGGAGAGTACCAGTTGCATTGGCGGCTCCAAGGGTGTCCCCGTGGCACCCCCCACCTGCAGGTGGCAACTAGCACAACAGTGCGGGACCCCTGTGATCTGTGGTGTGCCTTCTGTATGTACAGTGAGGAGGCATGGAGGCAGCAGGGCATGCGTGTGCTACCAGCCTGTGAGCTGAGCTTCATGGACCTGTTGAGGAGGTGGGGGGTGGACAGGGAGTTCAGCCTTCAGGTGGTGCCGGCTTTTTGGCCGTGGCCCATGGACTTCTTCCACATGCAGCAAGGGTACTTTGTGCAGGTGGATGGGAGGTGCCATTGGGTTGCTATGTACCACCACAGCACATGGGTGGTGTTGTGGCGCGACATGATGCAGAACATGGCAGCAGTGCAGCAAGGTGGTCGGCTGGTGCGGGTGCACACAGAGGATCTTGGTAATGCTGACTGCATTGCTGCCGCCCTTGAGTCTGCGGCAATGGGCTACACCCTTGTGCTGACACCCTCATATAGTACAGCGCTAGTGCGCTGGGGTTCCTTTGATGTGCCCTATTTGCAGCTGCTAAAGTGGTTAGTTCCCAACTGCCAGGGTCACACTGACGGTTACGCAATCACACAATTTCCCCAATGTAACAGGCTCACCTCGTACTCCATGTCCCGCTCTACCGCATTGCCATCCAGCCTTGTGTTGATGTGCCGTTGGATCTTGGTGGTGCCAGTGGTGAACTCCATATACACCACACCCCCTCTGTGCGCAAAGGCGGGGTGGGCGGTCACTGCAACAATGAACTTCACAGTGACATGCTTGTGGCCCTTTTTCAGCTTCCTCGGCACCACATCAGAGAAGTTGAGGTCATGCTTGTCACACCAGACAAAAACATCAGACTCAGTGTACTTGTCGACAGTGAATGAGGACTCATCAATGTATATGGTGTGGTTCAAGAATGCTGGCCAACCCTCTTGAATGCCCAAACAGTGCTTGGCGTAGTCCACACGCTCCTGCAATTCCTGTGTTGTGAAGGAGTGCTTGAAGAACAGCTTGCGGCGCACAAGGGAGGGGTCAGCGTCGTGCATGGCATGCAGCAGCTGGTCTGAAAACTTGAGGCCGTTGTTGGTCATAATTCCTTCAAACGGGGGCTCTCCCTGATGGCCTCTCCCAGGCTGGTGAAGTGTACCCTGTGCTGGACTGTGTTGCCCTTCACTTTCTCCTCAACAAGCTTCCCCTCCTTGCAAATCTGAGCTGCTTCAAGAGCCTCCTTCTCGTTGCATTTGCGACTACGGCCAGACCTGTGTGCATCGTCCACACTCCCGTTCTCAATCCAATGACCCCACCAGGTGCGCAAGTAGTTGAAATCTTTGCTACCAATGAACTGCTGCTCGTCCTCTGGCAGCTGCTGATTGAGAGAGTCAAGAATGCCCTTCAGGGCATGGTGCGCCTTGGCAAAGTCTGGCCCAGCTTGCCCCAGAAACATGAAGCATAACATGCACCCCAACACCCTCACCCACGTCTTTTCCGGGCGTACTTGGTGCCCCTGACATGCTCTCGCAGCAATTCCTCTGCGCAGCGCAAAAGAAGGCAGCAGCAGGTGCAGTGTGCGGCACTTGTCAGCCACTACTAGGGTACAGGGTACACTTGGCTAAACCCTAACTTTGACCGGTTCTCACTGGAGAGTGCAGTGGGGCAAAAAGTAACTTGTCTAGTTTCAGGGCGCGTGTGGCGGGACCTGCGCTGTATCAAGCAAAACTACTTGATATATCTGATACCCTGGGACTTTGCTCGGGGGCTCTAGCTGCTGCTGGCTATTGGTCATCCGTCCACATCGCCTAACAACCTTGACTGCCAGGATTCGAACTGTAAGGGGGAACGTGGGTGCTGTGCAAACGTTCAAGTGTCTTGGGCGCCTGTTGGTGGCAGTGCGTGGTGTGAGTGTGCAGGTCGTTGGCCAGCTGCTGCTTGATCGACAGGTTGATCTGCCTGCGCTGCAGCTGCTGCTGTGCGCTGCCTCAAATTCGTCTCTTTACTGCATTCTTTCCTGTACATCAGCTATCTCCCCTGGCCAGCGCTGCATTGCGTGTGCAGCAAGGCAGTGTCCCCCTGACACTGACAGTTGGGCTTTTGCAGCTGCTTGTGTGGAGCCTGGCAGTGCAGCAGTCGACCCCAGTTTGGTCAAACGGCCCTATCCTGCCCTCAGCACAGGACTCGTGTTCATACAGGTGTGCTGTTACAGGTGTGTGCCTGCTACTGAAACATGCTGGCAGCCCCTAGCTCTAGCTTGCTGCCTGCTGCTGGCTGCACCACAAGCAAAGTCAAGGTTATTGGCTGTGCCAAGTTACTTTTTGCCCCACTGCCACCCCAGCTGGGTCAGCAAATGCTGCTGCTGGTGGTTGGGTGTTGCACCACTGAGATCACTGTCTGCAGTCCCCACAGCTTTTGATCATGACCTGCCATTGGACGAGTTCTATACCACCCTGTCATTGAGAACCCACAGGGTTTGCCAACCAAACGTACAGGTGCAGTCCACGTCGGATCAGGCCAACAGAGTGAATGTTGTTTCCATACGTGATTGGTTGTTTATAAGGTCGCATCCGCACCGCTTCGGATCGAAACGCAGGAAGGCATCCGAACTCAGTTGTCGATTGTGCGAGGCTTCTTCAACGTCCAGTTGTCCTTTCAGATTGGTCTGATTGAGTTCACGTCAAATGTACCGCCCAGCAGGCGCCCAGCAGGCGTAAGCGAAAACCAAACTTGACAGCAGCTCAGGCCTCGGTCTGCAGTCTTCTGCAGCCAAAAGGTGGCATATAAAGAACAGGTGCTGCAGCATGTCTTCTCATCGGTGGGAGCCTGCACACGGCCTCGGGGATGACGACGACAGTGATGAGGAGGGCACAGCCTCTGGGCAGAAAGCCAAGCCCAGGAGAAAGTCCCATCAGCGCCCTCAGGTACAGAATGAATCCTGGGGACCTTGCTTCCATTGGCGGGGTGGTTGTGGCTGCCACCAGGCTGAGACGTCTGTTGCAACTGCCTTCCTGCGCCTCACGGCTCGCAGGGCTCCGATCAAATACGGCAGGCCTTTTCAAAGCGCAAGAAGGGCCTGGTCTTGAAGGCCTTCCAGCTGAACTCGCTGACTGACGCCAAGGTTTGTGCACAGCAGAGTTGACCGGCCTGAGAGAGTCGGTGCCTCCAGCGGCCCGTCCGGGACTTGCAGTGATGGGCTGAATGGATGCATAGGGGTTGCTTGACCATGCTGGAAGTGCTTGCATTGGTGTGTATTGGCCTTCTGCCCCACACGGCGGTAACAGCGGGGCAGCTGTTTCTGCACAGCAGCTGTAGGCCATGCATGGCCAAAGCAAGCATTCTCCATACTGCAGCAAGCTCTGTTGAGCACCTCAGCCCCCTGCACAAGCACCATGGCAGCAGCTCTGCAGTGTAGCCCAACTCTGCCCCACTTGCATCTGTGTCCCACAGGTGTTCATGTTCATTGTGAACGACAAGGGGACGTCATGGGCCTATGCTACCCCAGGGTTTGCAGGATCCTTGAACCAGCAAGTGCTGCGACAGCTGAGGAGCTTGGCACAGGTGCCAGAGCAGGCCAAGATGTTCACAGAGGTGTGTCCTGCCACGCAACACAGCAGCCCCACCCTGCCAGCTGGCCATTTCTTTGAAAGGACAGGCATGCCCAGCTTGCAAGCTCTTTGACTGCTTTTCTTGCAGTCTCTGCCAAGCAGGGACACGTTCAAGCTTGCATGCCTCATGCAGGATGTGTGTGTCCCCCCAGCACACACACCAGACCATCACTGAGCCCTCAGACCTCTAACCAAGCTCTGACCCACCCTGCTTGCCGCCACCCACACACCATGCAGGTGATCACAAGCCCAACGGCAAGAACAGCAGCTCTCGGGGCAGCAGCGAGCCCACAGGCACACAGCGCACGGAACCCAGCGGGGAGTACGTCCCACCCTCCACGCGCACAGCCACAGGCTCACTGCCATCCCGCAGCCGCAGCAGCTACAGCTGGGGCAATGACGGGCAGGGAGCCGGGCAGCAGGGAGCCGACAAGCTGATGTGCACAGCCAGCAACGCAGCTGCACAGCGCGCGGCACAGGCGACACCGCAGGTGCGCGGATACAGGCAGCGGCTTCCTATATGTCTGCGTGGAAGTCGTGTCTGCTCACATGCAGGACTTACAGTCATTGCATGTGCATGCGCACGTGCTGGACCCAGCCAGCCTGTATCGCTGACGTCAAGCTCCAGCCAGCTGCATTGCACGCATCGCACATCATTCTTTCAGCAGCTCGACAGTAGATCAGATCCTCACCGCACTCTCAAGAAGGGCCCCTGCTTGCTGGTTGGTGCTTGCCAGCCCTGGTGCTGCTCATGCTCGCTTCTGCTGTGGTACCACCTACCTCTAACACCAATGCCATGCTGTCCCATGCTGTCGTATTGCTGTCTGTGCCTGCAGTCTGATGAGCACTCGCCCACGCTGCCCAAGGGCCGGCCCCCCTCTGGCAGCTCATGGCCTTCGGCACTCGTGCAGGCCAGCCATGGGTGCTGCATGGGGCCCACCTGCTACAGCTACCAGCACTACCAGCAGCATCAGCAGCAGGGCGGGGCCAGGGCCCAGGCATGGAGCCGCCCACACCCTGTGGTGTCATGTACAACCTGTTTGGCCAGCCCATCTCAGCACAGGACAGTCCATCAGAGGTGGCATGTCCTGCGGATGGTCGCCCAGCAGCAGCTCATGCCGCCACCTGACGCTGCAGCTACTGGCCGCCTGCTGGCGGCACAGGCAGCTGCTGCCGCAGCGGCGGCCCTGCTGGCTGCAGCCGCAGGCGGGACGGCCAGCAGCAGCAATGGGGATTGCTTTCATGGACGGCATGCAGGCGCACATGTGCAAGGCAGAGCCTGTAACAGGGGACTGGGGCGCCCGCGGCACAGCGCAGCCGCTGCAGGAAATGGGGCCCACTGGGGCCTCGTGTACGCCCAGCAGCAGCAGTACATGTACGCCCATCAGCAGCAACAGCAGCAGCTGATGCAGCACCATCAGCAGCAGTACATGCAGCAGCCTACCAGCAGCAGCAGGGCGCATGTGGGTACTACTCCCAGCAAACTGCTCAGATGCAAACATGTCTGCGGCCACCGTGCTGCCCTACTCAGCTGCCGCCGCTGCTGCTGGAGCCTCATCAGCATGGCATGGGACTCGCTAACTGCTGGCCATACAGGCCTTATGGCTGCAGCTGCAACAGAGCAGCACTCTGAGCCGCTGCAGCCTCTGCCAGACGCAGGTAGGTCTTTACCTGCTTTTGAGAC
>VIIQ02000564.1:0-185001 GCA_007449985.2 Desmodesmus armatus
GCCAGTTTGCCACTACTCAGGAGAGTACCAGTTGCATTGCGGCTCCAAGGGTGTCCCCGTGGCACCCCCCACCTGCAGGTTGCAACTAGCACAACAGTGCGGGACCCCTGTGATCTGTGGTGTGCCTTCTATGTACAGTGAGGAGGCATGGAGGCAGCAGGGCATGCGTGTGCTACCAGCCTGTGACTGAGCTTCATGGACCTGTTTGAGGAGGTGGGGGGTGGACAGGGAGTTCAGCCTTCAGGTGGTGCCGGCTTTTTGGCCGTGGCCCATGGACTTCTTCCACATGCAGCAAGGGTACTTTGTGCGGTGGATGGGAGGTGCCATTGGGTTGCTATGTACCACCACAGCACATGGGTGGTGTTGTGGCGCGACATGATGCAGAACATGGCAGCAGTGCAGCAAGGTGGTCGGCTGGTGCGGGTGCACACAGAGGATCTTGGTAATGCTGACTGCATTGCTGCCGCCCTTGAGTCTGCGGCAATGGGCTACACCCTTGTGCTGACACCCTCATATAGTACAGCGCTAGTGCGCTGGGGTTCCTTTGATGTGCCCTATTTGCAGCTGCTAAGTGTTAGTTCCCAACTGCCAGGGTCACACTGACGGTTACGGCAATCACACAATTTCCCCAATGTAACAGGCTCACCTCGTACTCCATGTCCCGCTCTACCGCATTGCCATCCAGCCTTGTGTTGATGTGCCGTTGGATCTTGGTGGTGCCAGTGGTGAACTCCATATACACCACACCCCCTCTGTGCGCAAAGGCGGGGTGGGCGGTCACTGCAACAATGAACTTCACAGTGACATGCTTGTGGCCCTTTTTCAGCTTCCTCGGCACCACATCAGAGAAGTTGAGGTCATGCTTGTCACACCAGACAAAAACATCAGACTCAGTGTACTTGTCGACAGTGAATGAGACTCATCAATGTATATGGTGTGGTTCAAGAATGCTGGCCACCCTCCTTGAATGCCCAAACAGTGCTTGGCGTAGTCCACACGCTCCTGCAATTCCTGTGTTGTGAAGGAGTGCTTGAAGAACAGCTTGCGGCGCACAAGGGAGGGGTCAGCGTCGTGCATGGCATGCAGCAGCTGGTCTGAAAACTTGAGGCCGTTGTTGGTCATAATTCCTTCAAACGGGGGCTCTCCCTGATGGCCTCTCCCAGGCTGGTGAAGTGTACCCTGTGCTGGACTGTGTTGCCCTTCACTTTCTCCTCAACAAGCTTCCCCTCCTTGCAAATCTGAGCTGCTTCAAGAGCCTCCTTCTCGTTGCATTTGCGACTACGGCCAGACCTGTGTGCATCGTCCCACTCCCGTTCTCAATCCAATGACCCCACCAGGTGCGCAAGTAGTTGAAATCTTTGCTACCAATGAACTGCTGCTCGTCCTCTGGCAGCTGCTGATTGAGAGAGTCAAGATGCCCTTCAGGGCATGGTGCGCCTTGGCAAAGTCTGGCCCAGCTTGCCCCAGAAACATGAAGCATAACATGCACCCCAAGACCCTCACCCACGTCTTTTTCCGGGCGTACTTGGTGCCCCTGACATGCTCTCGCAGCAATTCCTCTGCGCAGCGCAAAAGAAGGCAGCCAGGTGCAGTGTGCGGCACTTGTCAGCCACTACTAGGGTACAGGGTACACTTGGCTAAACCCTAACTTTGACCGGTTCTCACTGGAGTGCAGTGGGGCAAAAAGTAACTTGTCTAGTTTCAGGGCGCGTGTGGCGGGACCTGCGCTGTATCAAGCAAACTACTTGATATATCTGATACCCTGGGACTTTGCTCGGGGGCTCTAGCTGCTGCTGGCTATTGGTCATCCGTCCACATCGCCTAACAACCTTGACTGCCAGGATTCGAACTGTAAGGGGGAACGTGGGTGCTGTGCAAACGTTCAAGTGTCTTGGGCGCCTGTTGGTGGCAGTGCGTGGTGTGAGTGTGCAGGTCGTTGGCCAGCTGCTGCTTGATCGACAGGTTGATCTGCCTGCGCTGCAGCTGCTGCTGTGCGCTGCCTCCAAATTCGTCTCTTTACTGCATTCTTTCCTGTACATCAGCTATCTCCCCTGGCCAGCGCTGCATTGCGTGTGCAGCAAGGCAGTGTCCCCCCAGACACTGACAGTTGGGCTTTTGCAGCTGCTGTGGAGCCTGGCAGTGCAGCAGTCGACCCCAGTTTGGTCAAACGGCCCTATCCTGCCCTCAGCACAGGACTCGTGTTCATACAGGTGTGCTGTTACAGGTGTGTGCCTGCTACTGAAACATGCTGGCAGCCCCTAGCTCTAGCTTGCTGCCTGCTGCTGGCTGCACCACAAGCAAAGTCAAGGTTATTGGCTGTGCCAAGTTACTTTTTGCCCCACTGCACTTTCACCAAGGAGAGGCTGGCAAATGCTCAGGCTGCATGGATCTAGCAGGACTCCACCATAGATGTGTATCCCCTGAAGAGTCCTTTCTGCACACCTGGGTCGAGGGTGCCCTCCTGCTCCATGATTGCAAGCCAGTGCTGCTGCTAGAGGATCTGCAGCAGCAATGCCCCAGTGCTGAACGCGTCCCGTGCCTTTGCTTGTGCCCAGAGTGCACTGGAAGCTGAACAATTTGCCACTGTTTGCCTGGCCTTTTGACGCCGCTGCTTGTGTGCAGAATTATCGAAGTGACGGGGGTGATTCAGCTGCGGAACAGCACGTCCTGCCAGGTGCGTTGATCTGCTGCGTGAACGTAGGGTTGTTTTGATGAGATTGATTAGAACCAGCTGCGCGTAATCAAGGCTGGAAGTGCAGTCCACAGGAAGGGCACGTTGCAGATTGTGTCCGAGGTTGGGGCTGTGTGTGCGCAAACGGCAGCAGGATGCATCTGCAACACGCAATCATGGCAGACGTATGAATTGCAATTGCGAATTGCGTGCGTGCTGCGTAACAGCATGCACTTTGAAACACTGAACAGCTGCCATGCTGTTCACACCTGTCAGCCTGGCATGCACATACAAGCATGTTGCCCATTCTAAACAAATGCAGAAAAACCACTCTAGTTACCGTGATAAACACATCAGCACCCTGTCAGCCAGGGGCTGTGCTGACCTGTGCCCAGTACTGCTATGTACTGCCTGCAGATCGCCAACTGCCACTGCGCAGGACAGACAGCAGCAGCACTACCAGGAAGCAGTGCAGATGCCTCGTGCCAGGTGGGTTGAAAGGAATTGAGCACATTTGCAGTGCTGGGAATGCAGCTGCTGGGATCCCCAATCTCTCACAGCAGCAGGTGCTCAACCACACGCACGTACTCTGAAAAAATGACAGCACAGCAGCTGCGCCAACGCGCGCGCGCGCGCAGCGCGTGGACTGGGCATGCATGCCAGCACCAACAGCTGGCTGCTCATGCCCAGGAGGCAGTATACCCAAGACTAGTAAACACACACCATGGGCCCATACACGCCTGTCGAGAAGGCAAGCAAAGCTTGCACATAACAGGCTGAGGCAAGCCCAGCACAGTGCACAGGAGTAGTGCGCAGCAGCAGCAACACCTTGCATGCATGCACACCCAAGAAAGCAGCAGCAGCTGGGTGCAGCTGCAAATGTGCTGCAGATGTGCCCTAGTGTGCCCCTCACCCCACTCAACGAGCATAGGCGTTGGGGTAATCGCCCCCAGCCCCACACACACACGGTGCTTCTCATCCAAGTAAGAAACACCCTGTGGGGTCTTCAGCATCTGCCACAGCTGAGGGAGCCCTGCCACATCCTTCTCCACATGCTGAGCCCAGCCATACGTAGGCAGATTGTAAAAGACCTTGCGCACCATGTCCTGCAACTTGGTGTGGTCATCAAGGAGGCTCCAATCCTCATACAGCTGGCACCTGAGGTGGTGCTTCACAGTACCAAACAGGTGCTCAATAGGCCTGTTCAAGTCATGGCTGTAGGAGGGCGAGGCAGCTTACAGCCATTGACAAGGCAATCAATCGTGTCGGTGGGGTCATTGGGGTTCACCACCACTTCCCACGTGGCAGTTGCCTGGACGGCGTCATTGTCATAAGACAACCAGAAGTTATCAAGATTAGTTACTTACTTTGTTCCACTCCTTGACTATGTGGTAGAGGTTGTTCTCAAATTCCTCCCTGGTCATCTTCCCTGCCTTGCGGCTGCTGCCGTTTGAATCTGCAGGGAAGCAAAAAGGAGGCGGGGCACGGGGAAGCTGCCTCAGTGGAAGTTCAGGGCGCTACGTGCCATGCGGGGGGAGGGGCTCAGGGTTGAGAAGTATGGCAGTGATGGGGCTGAGCTGTGGTTCCCTGATGGCACCTCCCTGCCAGTTGGCCACTACTCAGGAGAGTACCAGTTGCATTGGCGGCTCCAAGGGTGTCCCCGTGGCACCCCCCACCTGCAGGTGGCAACTAGCACAACAGTGCGGGACCCCTGTGATCTGTGGTGTGCCTTCTGTATGTACAGTGAGGAGGCATGGAGGCAGCAGGGCATGCGTGTGCTACCAGCCTGTGAGCTGAGCTTCATGGACCTGTTGAGGAGGTGGGGGGTGGACAGGGAGTTCAGCCTTCAGGTGGTGCCGGCTTTTTGGCCGTGGCCCATGGACTTCTTCCACATGCAGCAGGGTACTTTGTGCAGGTGGATGGGAGGTGCCATTGGGTTGCTATGTACCACCACAGCACATGGGTGGTGTTGTGGCGCGACATGATGCAGAACATGGCAGCAGTGCAGCAAGGTGGTCGGCTGGTGCGGGTGCACACAGAGGATCTTGGTAATGCTGACTGCATTGCTGCCGCCCTTGAGTCTGCGGCAATGGGCTACACCCTTGTGCTGACACCCTCATATAGTACAGCGCTAGTGCGCTGGGGTTCCTTTGATGTGCCCTATTTGCAGCTGCTAAGTGGTTAGTTCCCAACTGCCAGGGTCACACTGACGGTTACGGCAATCACACAATTTCCCCAATGTAACAGGCTCACCTCGTACTCCATGTCCCGCTCTACCGCATTGCCATCCAGCCTTGTGTTGATGTGCCGTTGGATCTTGGTGTTCCAGTGGTGAACTCCATATACACCACACCCCCTCTGTGCGCAAAGGCGGGGTGGGCGGTCACTGCAACAATGAACTTCACAGTGACATGCTTGTGGCCCTTTTTCAGCTTCCTCGGCACCACATCAGAGAAGTTGAGGTCATGCTTGTCACACCAGACAAAAACATCAGACTCAGTGTACTTGTCGACAGTGAATGAGGACTCATCAATGTATATGGTGTGGTTCAAGAATGCTGGCCACCCTCTTGAATGCCCAAACAGTGCTTGGCGTAGTCCACACGCTCCTGCAATTCCTGTGTTGTGAAGGAGTGCTTGAAGAACAGCTTGCGGCGCACAAGGGAGGGGTCAGCGTCGTGCATGGCATGCAGCAGCTGGTCTGAAAACTTGAGGCCGTTGTTGGTCATAATTCCTTCAAACGGGGGCTCTCCCTGATGGCCTCTCCCAGGCTGGTGAAGTGTACCCTGTGCTGGACTGTGTTGCCCTTCACTTTCTCCTCAACAAGCTTCCCCTCCTTGCAAATCTGAGCTGCTTCAAGAGCCTCCTTCTCGTTGCATTTGCGACTACGGCCAGACCTGTGTGCATCGTCCACACTCCCGTTCTCAATCCAATGACCCCACCAGGTGCGCAAGTAGTTGAAATCTTGCTACCAATGAACTGCTGCTCGTCCTCTGGCAGCTGCTGATTGAGAGAGTCAAGAATGCCCTTCAGGGCATGGTGCGCCTTGGCAAAGTCTGGCCCAGCTTGCCCCAGAAACATGAAGCATAACATGCACCCCAACACCCTCACCCACGTCTTTTTCCGGGCGTACTTGGTGCCCCTGACATGCTCTCGCAGCAATTCCTCTGCGCAGCGCAAAAGAAGGCAGCAGCAGGTGCAGTGTGCGGCACTTGTCAGCCACTACTAGGGTACAGGGTACACTTGGCTAAACCCTAACTTTGACCGGTTCTCACTGGAGAGTGCAGTGGGGCAAAAGTAACTTGTCTAGTTTCAGGGCGCGTGTGGCGGGACCTGCGCTGTATCAAGCAAAACTACTTGATATATCTGATACCCTGGGACTTTGCTCGGGGCTCTAGCTGCTGCTGGCTATTGGTCATCCGTCCACATCGCCTAACAACCTTGACTGCCAGGATTCGAACTGTAAGGGGGAACGTGGGTGCTGTGCAAACGTTCAAGTGTCTTGGGCGCCTGTTGGTGGCAGTGCGTGGTGTGAGTGTGCAGGTCGTTGGCCAGCTGCTGCTTGATCGACAGGTTGATCTGCCTGCGCTGCAGCTGCTGCTGTGCGCTGCCTCAAATTCGTCTCTTTACTGCATTCTTTCCTGTACATCAGCTATCTCCCCTGGCCAGCGCTGCATTGCGTGTGCAGCAAGGCAGTGTCCCCCCAGACACTGACAGTTGGGCTTTTGCAGCTGCTTGTGTGGAGCCTGGCAGTGCAGCAGTCGACCCCAGTTTGGTCAAACGGCCCTATCCTGCCCTCAGCACAGGACTCGTGTTCATACAGGTGTGCTGTTTCAGGTGTGTGCCTGCTACTGAAACATGCTGGCAGCCCCTAGCTCTAGCTTGCTGCCTGCTGCTGGCTGCACCACAAGCAAAGTCAAGGTTATTGGCTGTGCCAAGTTACTTTTTGCCCCACTGCACTTTCACCAAGGAGAGGCTGGCAAATGCTCAGGCTGCATGGATCTAGCAGGACTCCACCATAGATGTGTATCCCCTGAAGAGTCCTTTCTGCACACCTGGGTCGAGGGTGCCCTCCTGCTCCATGATTGCAAGCCAGTGCTGCTGCTAGAGGATCTGCAGCAGCAATGCCCCAGTGCTGAACGCGTCCCGTGCCTTTGCTTGTGCCCAGAGTGCACTGGAAGCTGAACAATTTGCCACTGTTTGCCTGGCCTTTTGACGCCGCTGCTTGTGTGCAGAATTATCGAAGTGACGGGGGTGATTCAGCTGCGGAACAGCACGTCCTGCCAGGTGCGTTGATCTGCTGCGTGAACGTAGGGTTGTTTTGATGAGATTGATTAGAACCAGCTGCGCGTAATCAAGGCTGGAAGTGCAGTCCACAGGAAGGGCACGTTGCAGATTGTGTCCGAGGTTGGGCTGTGTGTGCGCAAACGGCAGCAGGATGCATCTGCAACACGCAATCATGGCAGACGTATGAATTGCATTTGCGAATTGCGTGCGTGCTGCGTAACAGCATGCACTTTGAAACACTGAACAGCTGCCATGCTGTTCACACCTGTCAGCCTGGCATGCACATACAAGCATGTTGCCCATTCTAAACAAATGCAGAAAAACCACTCTAGTTACCGTGACAAACACATCAGCACCCTGTCAGCCAGGGGCTGTGCTGACCTGTGCCCAGTACTGCTATGTACTGCCTGCAGATCGCCAACTGCCACTGCGCAGGACAGACAGCAGCAGCACTACCAGGAAGCAGTGCAGATGCCTCGTGCCAGGTGGGTTGAAAGGAATTGAGCACATTTGCAGTGCTGGGAATGCAGCTGCTGGGATCCCCAATCTCTCACAGCAGCAGGTGCTCAACCACACGCACGTACTCTGAAAAATGACAGCACAGCAGCTGCGCCAACGCGCGCGCGCGCAGCGCGTGGACTGGGCATGCATGCCAGCACCAACAGCAGGCTGCTGGCTCATGCCCAGGAGGCAGTATACCCAAGACTAGTAAAACACACACCATGGGCCCATACACGCCTGTCGAGAAGGCAAGCAAAGCTTGCACATAACAGGCTGAGGCAAGCCCAGCACAGTGCACAGGAGTAGTGCAGCAGCAGCAACACCTTGCATGCATGCACACCCAAGAAAGCAGCAGCAGCTGGGTGCAGCTGCAAATGTGCTGCAGATGTGCCCTAGTGTGCCCCTCACCCCACTCAACGAGCATAGGCGTTGGGGTAATCGCCCCCAGCCCCCACACACACACGGTGCTTCTCATCCAAGTAAGAAACCCCTGTGGGGTCTTCAGCATCTGCCACAGCTGAGGGAGCCCTGCCACATCCTTCTCCACATGCTGAGCCCAGCCATACGTAGGCAGATTGTAAAAGACCTTGCGCACCATGTCCTGCAACTTGGTGTGGTCATCAAGGAGGCTCCAATCCTCATACAGCTGGCACCTGAGGTGGTGCTTCACAGTACCAAACAGGTGCTCAATAGGCCTGTTCAAGTCATGGCTGTAGGAGGGCAGAGGCAGCTTACAGCCATTGACAAGGCAATCAATCGTGTCGGTGGGGTCATTGGGGTTCACCACCACTTCCCACGTGGCAGTTGCCTGGACGGCGTCATTGTCATAAGACAACCAGAAGTTATCAATTAGTTACTTTGTTCCACTCCTTGACTATGTGGTAGAGGTTGTTCTCAAATTCCTCCCTGGTCATCTTCCCTGCCTTGCGGCTGCCGTCTTGAATCTGCAGGGAAGCAAAAAGGAGGCGGGGCACGGGGAAGCTGCCTCAGTGGAAGTTCAGGGCGCTACGTGCCATGCGGGGGGAGGGGCTCAGGGTTGAGAAGTATGGCAGTGATGGGGCTGAGCTGTGGTTCCCTGATGGCACCTCCCTGCCAGTTGGCCACTACTCAGGAGAGTACCAGTTGCATTGGCGGCTCCAAGGGTGTCCCCGTGGCACCCCCCACCTGCAGGTGGCAACTAGCACAACAGTGCGGGACCCCTGTGATCTGTGGTGTGCCTTCTGTATGTACAGTGAGGAGGCATGGAGGCAGCAGGGCATGCGTGTGCTACCAGCCTGTGAGCTGAGCTTCATGGACCTGTTGAGGAGGTGGGGGGTGGACAGGGAGTTCAGCCTTCAGGTGGTGCCGGCTTTTTGGCCGTGGCCCATGGACTTCTTCCACATGCAGCAGGGTACTTTGTGCAGGTGGATGGGAGGTGCCATTGGGTTGCTATGTACCACCACAGCACATGGGTGGTGTTGTGGCGCGACATGATGCAGAACATGGCAGCAGTGCAGCAAGGTGGTCGGCTGGTGCGGGTGCACACAGAGGATCTTGGTAATGCTGACTGCATTGCTGCCGCCCTTGAGTCTGCGGCAATGGGCTACACCCTTGTGCTGACACCCTCATATAGTACAGCGCTAGTGCGCTGGGGTTCCTTTGATGTGCCCTATTTGCAGCTGCTAAAGTGGTTAGTTCCCAACTGCCAGGGTCACACTGACGGTTACAGCAATCACACAATTTCCCCAATGTAACAGGCTCACCTCGTACTCCATGTCCCGCTCTACCGCATTGCCATCCAGCCTTGTGTTGATGTGCCGTTGGATCTTGGTGGTGCCAGTGGTGAACTCCATATACACCACACCCCCTCTGTGCGCAAAGGCGGGGTGGGCGGTCACTGCAACAATGAACTTCACAGTGACATGCTTGTGGCCCTTTTTCAGCTTCCTCGGCACCACATCAGAGAAGTTGAGGTCATGCTTGTCACACCAGACAAAACATCAGACTCAGTGTACTTGTCGACAGTGAATGAGGACTCATCAATGTATATGGTGTGGTTCAAGAATGCTGGCCAACCCTCTTGAATGCCCAAACAGTGCTTGGCGTAGTCCACACGCTCCTGCAATTCCTGTGTTGTGAAGGAGTGCTTGAAGAACAGCTTGCGGCGCACAAGGAGGGGTCAGCGTCGTGCATGGCATGCAGCAGCTGGTCTGAAAACTTGAGGCCGTTGTTGGTCATAATTTCCTTCAAACGGGGCTCTCCCTGATGGCCTCTCCCAGGCTGGTGAAGTGTACCCTGTGCTGGACTGTGTTGCCCTTCACTTTCTCCTCAACAAGCTTCCCCTCCTTGCAAATCTGAGCTGCTTCAAGAGCCTCCTTCTCGTTGCATTTGCGACTACGGCCAGACCTGTGTGCATCGTCCACACTCCCGTTCTCAATCCAATGACCCCACCAGGTGCGCAAGTAGTTGAAATCTTTGCTACCAATGAACTGCTGCTCGTCCTCTGGCAGCTGCTGATTGAGAGAGTCAAGAATGCCCTTCAGGGCATGGTGCGCCTTGGCAAAGTCTGGCCCAGCTTGCCCCAGAAACAAGCATAACTGCACCCCAAGACCCTCACCCACGTCTTTTTCCGGGCGTACTTGGTGCCCCTGACATGCTCTCGCAGCAATTCCTCTGCGCAGCGCAAAAGAAGGCAGCAGCAGGTGCAGTGTGCGCACTTGTCAGCCACTACTAGGGTACAGGGTACACTTGGCTAAACCCTAACTTTGACCGGTTCTCACTGGAGAGTGCAGTGGGGCAAAAGTAACTTGTCTAGTTTCAGGGCGCGTGTGGCGGGACCTGCGCTGTATCAAGCAAAACTACTTGATATATCTGATACCCTGGGACTTTGCTCGGGGCTCTAGCTGCTGCTGGCTATTGGTCATCCGTCCACATCGCCTAACAACCTTGACTGCCAGGATTCGAACTGTAAGGGGGAACGTGGGTGCTGTGCAAACGTTCAAGTGTCTTGGGCGCCTGTTGGTGGCAGTGCGTGGTGTGAGTGTGCAGGTCGTTGGCCAGCTGCTGCTTGATCGACAGGTTGATCTGCCTGCGCTGCAGCTGCTGCTGTGCGCTGCCTCAAATTCGTCTCTTTACTGCATTCTTTCCTGTACATCAGCTATCTCCCCTGGCCAGCGCTGCATTGCGTGTGCAGCAAGGCAGTGTCCCCCCTGACACTGACAGTTGGGCTTTTGCAGCTGCTTGTGTGGAGCCTGGCAGTGCAGCAGTCGACCCCAGTTTGGTCAAACGGCCCTATCCTGCCCTCAGCACAGGACTCGTGTTCATACAGGTGTGCTGTTACAGGTGTGTGCCTGCTACTGAAACATGCTGGCAGCCCCTAGCTCTAGCTTGCTGCCTGCTGCTGGCTGCACCACAAGCAAAGTCAAGGTTATTGGCTGTGCCAAGTTACTTTTTGCCCCACTGCACTTTCACCAAGGAGAGGCTGGCAAATGCTCAGGCTGCATGGATCTAGCAGGACTCCACCATAGATGTGTATCCCCTGAAGAGTCCTTTCTGCACACCTGGGTCGAGGGTGCCCTCCTGCTCCATGATTGCAAGCCAGTGCTGCTGCTAGAGGATCTGCAGCAGCAATGCCCCAGTGCTGAACGCGTCCCGTGCCTTTGCTTGTGCCCAGAGTGCACTGGAAGCTGAACAATTTGCCACTGTTTGCCTGGCCTTTTGACGCCGCTGCTTGTGTGCAGAATTATCGAAGTGACGGGGGTGATTCAGCTGCGGAACAGCACGTCCTGCCAGGTGCGTTGATCTGCTGCGTGAACGTAGGGTTGATTTGATGAGATTGATTAGAACCAGCTGCGCGTAATCAAGGCTGGAAGTGCAGTCCACAGGAAGGGCACGTTGCAGATTGTGTCCGAGGTTGGGCTGTGTGTGCGCAAACGGCAGCAGGATGCATCTGCAACACGCAATCATGGCAGACGTATGAATTGCATTGCGAATTGCGTGCGTGCTGCGTAACAGCATGCACTTTGAAACACTGAACAGCTGCCATGCTGTTCACACCTGTCAGCCTGGCATGCACATACAAGCATGTTGCCCATTCTAAACAAATGCAGAAAAACCACTCTAGTTACCGTGACAAACACATCAGCACCCTGTCAGCCAGGGGCTGTGCTGACCTGTGCCCAGTACTGCTATGTACTGCCTGCAGATCGCCAACTGCCACTGCGCAGGACAGACAGCAGCAGCACTACCAGGAAGCAGTGCAGATGCCTCGTGCCAGGTGGGTTGAAAGGAATTGAGCACATTTGCAGTGCTGGGAATGCAGCTGCTGGGATCCCCAATCTCTCACAGCAGCAGGTGCTCAACCACACGCACGTACTCTGAAAAAATGACAGCACAGCAGCTGCGCCAACGCGCGCGCGCGCAGCGCGTGGACTGGGCATGCATGCCAGCACCAACAGCAGGCTGCTGGCTCATGCCCAGGAGGCAGTATACCCAAGACTAGTAAAACACACACCATGGGCCCATACACGCCTGTCGAGAAGGCAAGCAAAGCTTGCACATAACAGGCTGAGGCAAGCCCAGCACAGTGCACAGGAGTAGTGCGCAGCAGCAGCAACACCTTGCATGCATGCACACCCAAGAAAGCAGCAGCAGCTGGGTGCAGCTGCAAATGTGCTGCAGATGTGCCCTAGTGTGCCCCTCACCCCACTCAACGAGCATAGGCGTTGGGGTAATCGCCCCCAGCCCCCACACACACACGGTGCTTCTCATCCAAGTAAGAAACACCCTGTGGGGTCTTCAGCATCTGCCACAGCTGAGGGAGCCCTGCCACATCCTTCTCCACATGCTGAGCCCAGCCATACGTAGGCAGATTGTAAAAGACCTTGCGCACCATGTCCTGCAACTTGGTGTGGTCATCAAGGAGGCTCCAATCCTCATACAGCTGGCACCTGAGGTGGTGCTTCACAGTACCAAACAGGTGCTCAATAGGCCTGTTCAAGTCATGGCTGTAGGAGGGCAGAGGCAGCTTACAGCCATTGACAAGGCAATCAATCGTGTCGGTGGGGTCATTGGGGTTCACCACCACTTCCCACGTGGCAGTTGCCTGGACGGCGTCATTGTCATAAGACAACCAGAAGTTATCAAGATTAGTTACTTTGTTCCACTCCTTGACTATGTGGTAGAGGTTGTTCTCAAATTCCTCCCTGGTCATCTTCCCTGCCTTGCGGCTGCCGTCTTGAATCTGCAGGGAAGCAAAAAGGAGGCGGGGCACGGGGAAGCTGCCTCAGTGGAAGTTCAGGGCGCTACGTGCCATGCGGGGGCAGGGGCTCAGGGTTGAGAAGTATGGCAGTGATGGGGCTGAGCTGTGGTTCCCTGATGGCACCTCCCTGCCAGTTGGCCACTACTCAGGAGAGTACCAGTTGCATTGGCGGCTCCAAGGGTGTCCCCGTGGCACCCCCCACCTGCAGGTGGCAACTAGCACAACAGTGCGGGACCCCTGTGATCTGTGGTGTGCCTTCTGTATGTACAGTGAGGAGGCATGGAGGCAGCAGGGCATGCGTGTGCTACCAGCCTGTGAGCTGAGCTTCATGGACCTGTTGAGGAGGTGGGGGTGGACAGGGAGTTCAGCCTTCAGGTGGTGCCGGCTTTTTGGCCGTGGCCCATGGACTTCTTCCACATGCAGCAAGGGTACTTTGTGCAGGTGGATGGGAGGTGCCATTGGGTTGCTATGTACCACCACAGCACATGGGTGGTGTTGTGGCGCGACATGATGCAGAACATGGCAGCAGTGCAGCAAGGTGGTCGGCTGGTGCGGGTGCACACAGAGGATCTTGGTAATGCTGACTGCATTGCTGCCGCCCTTGAGTCTGCGGCAATGGGCTACACCCTTGTGCTGACACCCTCATATAGTACAGCGCTAGTGCGCTGGGGTTCCTTTGATGTGCCCTATTTGCAGCTGCTAAAGTGGTTAGTTCCCAACTGCCAGGGTCACACTGACGGTTACAGCAATCACACAATTTCCCCAATGTAACAGGCTCACCTCGTACTCCATGTCCCGCTCTACCGCATTGCCATCCAGCCTTGTGTTGATGTGCCGTTGGATCTTGGTGGTGCCAGTGGTGAACTCCATATACACCACACCCCCTCTGTGCGCAAAGGCGGGGTGGGCGGTCACTGCAACAATGAACTTCACAGTGACATGCTTGTGGCCCTTTTTCAGCTTCCTCGGCACCACATCAGAGAAGTTGAGGTCATGCTTGTCACACCAGACAAAAACATCAGACTCAGTGTACTTGTCGACAGTGAATGAGGACTCATCAATGTATATGGTGTGGTTCAAGAATGCTGGCCAACCCTCTTGAATGCCCAAACAGTGCTTGGCGTAGTCCACACGCTCCTGCAATTCCTGTGTTGTGAAGGAGTGCTTGAAGAACAGCTTGCGGCGCACAAGGGAGGGGTCAGCGTCGTGCATGGCATGCAGCAGCTGGTCTGAAAACTTGAGGCCGTTGTTGGTCATAATTCCTTCAAACGGGGGCTCTCCCTGATGGCCTCTCCCAGGCTGGTGAAGTGTACCCTGTGCTGGACTGTGTTGCCCTTCACTTTCTCCTCAACAAGCTTCCCCTCCTTGCAAATCTGAGCTGCTTCAAGAGCCTCCTTCTCGTTGCATTTGCGACTACGGCCAGACCTGTGTGCATCGTCCACACTCCCGTTCTCAATCCAATGACCCCACCAGGTGCGCAAGTAGTTGAAATCTTTGCTACCAATGAACTGCTGCTCGTCCTCTGGCAGCTGCTGATTGAGAGAGTCAAGAATGCCCTTCAGGGCATGGTGCGCCTTGGCAAAGTCTGGCCCAGCTTGCCCCAGAAACATGAAGCATAACATGCACCCCAAGACCCTCACCCACGTCTTTTTCCGGGCGTACTTGGTGCCCCTGACATGCTCTCGCAGCAATTCCTCTGCGCAGCGCAAAGAAGGCAGCAGCAGGTGCAGTGTGCGGCACTTGTCAGCCACTACTAGGGTACAGGGTACACTTGGCTAAACCCTAACTTTGACCGGTTCTCACTGGAGAGTGCGCACTTTCACCAAGGAGAGGCTGGCAAATGCTCAGGCTGCATGGATCTAGCAGGACTCCACCATAGATGTGTATCCCCTGAAGAGTCCTTTCTGCACACCTGGGTCGAGGGTGCCCTCCTGCTCCATGATTGCAAGCCAGTGCTGCTGCTAGAGGATCTGCAGCAGCAATGCCCCAGTGCTGAACGCGTCCCGTGCCTTTGCTTGTGCCCAGAGTGCACTGGAAGCTGAACAATTTGCCACTGTTTGCCTGGCCTTTTGACGCCGCTGCTTGTGTGCAGAATTATCGAAGTGACGGGGGTGATTCAGCTGCGGAACAGCACGTCCTGCCAGGTGCGTTGATCTGCTGCGTGAACGTAGGGTTGATTTGATGAGATTGATTAGAACCAGCTGCGCGTAATCAAGGCTGGAAGTGCAGTCCACAGGAAGGGCACGTTGCAGATTGTGTCCGAGGTTGGGGCTGTGTGTGCGCAAACGGCAGCAGGATGCATCTGCAACACGCAATCATGGCAGACGTATGAATTGCATTTGCGAATTGCGTGCGTGCTGCGTAACAGCATGCACTTTGAAACACTGAACAGCTGCCATGCTGTTCACACCTGTCAGCCTGGCATGCACATACAAGCATGTTGCCCATTCTAAACAAATGCAGAAAAACCACTCTAGTTACCGTGACAAACACATCAGCACCCTGTCAGCCAGGGGCTGTGCTGACCTGTGCCCAGTACTGCTATGTACTGCCTGCAGATCGCCAACTGCCACTGCGCAGGACAGACAGCAGCAGCACTACCAGGAAGCAGTGCAGATGCCTCGTGCCAGGTGGGTTGAAAGGAATTGAGCACATTTGCAGTGCTGGGAATGCAGCTGCTGGGATCCCCAATCTCTCACAGCAGCAGGTGCTCAACCACACGCACGTACTCTGAAAAAATGACAGCACAGCAGCTGCGCCAACGCGCGCGCGCGCAGCGCGTGGACTGGGCATGCATGCCAGCACCAACAGCAGGCTGCTGGCTCATGCCCAGGAGGCAGTATACCCAAGACTAGTAAAACACACACCATGGGCCCATACACGCCTGTCGAGAAGGCAAGCAAAGCTTGCACATAACAGGCTGAGGCAAGCCCAGCACAGTGCACAGGAGTAGTGCGCAGCAGCAGCAACACCTTGCATGCATGCACACCCAAGAAAGCAGCAGCAGCTGGGTGCAGCTGCAAATGTGCTGCAGATGTGCCCTAGTGTGCCCCTCACCCCACTCAACGAGCATAGGCGTTGGGGTAATCGCCCCCAGCCCCCACACACACACGGTGCTTCTCATCCAAGTAAGAAACACCCTGTGGGGTCTTCAGCATCTGCCACAGCTGAGGGAGCCCTGCCACATCCTTCTCCACATGCTGAGCCCAGCCATACGTAGGCAGATTGTAAAAGACCTTGCGCACCATGTCCTGCAACTTGGTGTGGTCATCAAGGAGGCTCCAATCCTCATACAGCTGGCACCTGAGGTGGTGCTTCACAGTACCAAACAGGTGCTCAATAGGCCTGTTCAAGTCATGGCTGTAGGAGGGCCGAGGCAGCTTACAGCCATTGACAAGGCAATCAATCGTGTCGGTGGGGTCATTGGGGTTCACCACCACTTCCCACGTGGCAGTTGCCTGGACGGCGTCATTGTCATAAGACAACCAGAAGTTATCAAGATTAGTTACTTTGTTCCACTCCTTGACTATGTGGTAGAGGTTGTTCTCAAATTCCTCCCTGGTCATCTTCCCTGCCTTGCGGCTGCCGTCTTGAATCTGCAGGGAAGCAAAAAGGAGGCGGGGCACGGGGAAGCTGCCTCAGTGGAAGTTCAGGGCGCTACGTGCCATGCGGGGGCAGGGGCTCAGGGTTGAGAAGTATGGCAGTGATGGGGCTGAGCTGTGGTTCCCTGATGGCACCTCCCTGCCAGTTGGCCACTACTCAGGAGAGTACCAGTTGCATTGGCGGCTCCAAGGGTGTCCCCGTGGCACCCCCCACCTGCAGGTGGCAACTAGCACAACAGTGCGGGACCCCTGTGATCTGTGGTGTGCCTTCTGTATGTACAGTGAGGAGGCATGGAGGCAGCAGGGCATGCGTGTGCTACCAGCCTGTGAGCTGAGCTTCATGGACCTGTTGAGGAGGTGGGGGGTGGACAGGGAGTTCAGCCTTCAGGTGGTGCCGGCTTTTTGGCCGTGGCCCATGGACTTCTTCCACATGCAGCAAGGGTACTTTGTGCAGGTGGATGGGAGGTGCCATTGGGTTGCTATGTACCACCACAGCACATGGGTGGTGTTGTGGCGCGACATGATGCAGAACATGGCAGCAGTGCAGCAAGGTGGTCGGCTGGTGCGGGTGCACACAGAGGATCTTGGTAATGCTGACTGCATTGCTGCCGCCCTTGAGTCTGCGGCAATGGGCTACACCCTTGTGCTGACACCCTCATATAGTACAGCGCTAGTGCGCTGGGGTTCCTTTGATGTGCCCTATTTGCAGCTGCTAAAGTGGTTAGTTCCCAACTGCCAGGGTCACACTGACGGTTACAGCAATCACACAATTTCCCCAATGTAACAGGCTCACCTCGTACTCCATGTCCCGCTCTACCGCATTGCCATCCAGCCTTGTGTTGATGTGCCGTTGGATCTTGGTGGTGCCAGTGGTGAACTCCATATACACCACACCCCCTCTGTGCGCAAAGGCGGGGTGGGCGGTCACTGCAACAATGAACTTCACAGTGACATGCTTGTGGCCCTTTTTCAGCTTCCTCGGCACCACATCAGAGAAGTTGAGGTCATGCTTGTCACACCAGACAAAAACATCAGACTCAGTGTACTTGTCGACAGTGAATGAGGACTCATCAATGTATATGGTGTGGTTCAAGAATGCTGGCCAACCCTCTTGAATGCCCAAACAGTGCTTGGCGTAGTCCACACGCTCCTGCAATTCCTGTGTTGTGAAGGAGTGCTTGAAGAACAGCTTGCGGCGCACAAGGGAGGGGTCAGCGTCGTGCATGGCATGCAGCAGCTGGTCTGAAAACTTGAGGCCGTTGTTGGTCATAATTCCTTCAAACGGGGGCTCTCCCTGATGGCCTCTCCCAGGCTGGTGAAGTGTACCCTGTGCTGGACTGTGTTGCCCTTCACTTTCTCCTCAACAAGCTTCCCCTCCTTGCAAATCTGAGCTGCTTCAAGAGCCTCCTTCTCGTTGCATTTGCGACTACGGCCAGACCTGTGTGCATCGTCCACACTCCCGTTCTCAATCCAATGACCCCACCAGGTGCGCAAGTAGTTGAAATCTTTGCTACCAATGAACTGCTGCTCGTCCTCTGGCAGCTGCTGATTGAGAGAGTCAAGAATGCCCTTCAGGGCATGGTGCGCCTTGGCAAAGTCTGGCCCAGCTTGCCCCAGAAACATGAAGCATAACATGCACCCCAAGACCCTCACCCACGTCTTTTTCCGGGCGTACTTGGTGCCCCTGACATGCTCTCGCAGCAATTCCTCTGCGCAGCGCAAAAGAAGGCAGCAGCAGGTGCAGTGTGCGGCACTTGTCAGCCACTACTAGGGTACAGGGTACACTTGGCTAAACCCTAACTTTGACCGGTTCTCACTGGAGAGTGCAGTGGGGCAAAAAGTAACTTGTCTAGTTTCAGGGCGCGTGTGGCGGGACCTGCGCTGTATCAAGCAAAACTACTTGATATATCTGATACCCTGGGACTTTGCTCGGGGGCTCTAGCTGCTGCTGGCTATTGGTCATCCGTCCACATCGCCTAACAACCTTGACTGCCAGGATTCGAACTGTAAGGGGGAACGTGGGTGCTGTGCAAACGTTCAAGTGTCTTGGGCGCCTGTTGGTGGCAGTGCGTGGTGTGAGTGTGCAGGTCGTTGGCCAGCTGCTGCTTGATCGACAGGTTGATCTGCCTGCGCTGCAGCTGCTGCTGTGCGCTGCCTCAAATTCGTCTCTTTACTGCATTCTTTCCTGTACATCAGCTATCTCCCCTGGCCAGCGCTGCATTGCGTGTGCAGCAAGGCAGTGTCCCCCCTGACACTGACAGTTGGGCTTTTGCAGCTGCTTGTGTGGAGCCTGGCAGTGCAGCAGTCGACCCCAGTTTGGTCAAACGGCCCTATCCTGCCCTCAGCACAGGACTCGTGTTCATACAGGTGTGCTGTTTCAGGTGTGTGCCTGCTACTGAAACATGCTGGCAGCCCCTAGCTCTAGCTTGCTGCCTGCTGCTGGCTGCACCACAAGCAAAGTTAAGGTTATTGGCTGTGCCAAGTTACTTTTTGCCCCACTGCCACCCCAGCTGGTGTCAGCATATGCTGCTGCTGGTGGTTGGGTGTTGCACCACTGAGATCACTGTCTGCAGTCCCCACAGCTTTTGATCATGGCTACCTGCCATTGGGACGAGTTCTATACCACCCTGTCATTGAGAGACCCGGACAGGGTTTGCCAACCAAACGTACAGGTCAGTCCACGTCGGATCAGGCCAACAGAGTGAATGTTGTTTCCATACGTGATTGGTTGTTTATAAGGTCGCATCCGCACCGCTTCGGATCGAAACGCAGGAAGGCATCCGAACTCAGTTGTCGATTGTGCGAGGCTTCTTCAACGTCCAGTTGTCCTTTCAGATTGGTCTGATTGAGTTCACGTCAAATGTACCGCCCAGCAGGCGCCCAGCAGGCGTAAGCGAAAACCAAACTTGACAGCAGCTCAGGCCTCGGTCTGCAGTCTTCTGCAGCCAAAAGGTGGCATATAAAGAACAGGTGCTGCAGCATGTCTTCTCATCGGTGGGAGCCTGCACACGGCCTCGGGGATGACGACGACAGTGATGAGGAGGGCACAGCCTCTGGGCAGAAAGCCAAGCCCAGGAGAAAGTCCCATCAGCGCCCTCAGGTACAGAATGAATCCTGGGGACCTTGCTTCCATTGGCGGGGTGGTTGTGGCTGCCACCAGGCTGAGACGTCTGTTGCAACTGCCTTCCTGCGCCTCACGGCTCGCAGGGCTCCGATCAAATACGGCAGGCCTTTTCAAAGCGCAAGAAGGGCCTGGTCTTGAAGGCCTTCCAGCTGAACTCGCTGACTGACGCCAAGGTTTGTGCACAGCAGAGTTGACCGGCCTGAGAGAGTCGGTGCCTCCAGCGGCCCGTCCGGGACTTGCAGTGATGGGCTGAATGGATGCATAGGGGTTGCTTGACCATGCTGGAAGTGCTTGCATTGGTGTGTATTGGCCTTCTGCCCCACACGGCGGTAACAGCGGGGCAGCTGTTTCTGCACAGCAGCTGTAGGCCATGCATGGCCAAAGCAAGCATTCTCCATACTGCAGCAAGCTCTGTTGAGCACCTCAGCCCCCTGCACAAGCACCATGGCAGCAGCTCTGCAGTGTAGCCCAACTCTGCCCCACTTGCATCTGTGTCCCACAGGTGTTCATGTTCATTGTGAACGACAAGGGGACGTCATGGGCCTATGCTACCCCAGGGTTTGCAGGATCCTTGAACCAGCAAGTGCTGCGACAGCTGAGGAGCTTGGCACAGGTGCCAGAGCAGGCCAAGATGTTCACAGAGGTGTGTCCTGCCACGCAACACAGCAGCCCCACCCTGCCAGCTGGCCATTTCTTTGAAAGGACAGGCATGCCCAGCTTGCAAGCTCTTTGACTGCTTTTCTTGCAGTCTCTGCCAAGCAGGGACACGTTCAAGCTTGCATGCCTCATGCAGGATGTGTGTGTCCCCCCAGCACACACACCAGACCATCACTGAGCCCTCAGACCTCTAACCAAGCTCTGACCCACCCTGCTTGCCGCCACCCACACACCATGCAGGTGATCACAAGCCCCAACGGCAAGAACAGCAGCTCTCGGGGCAGCAGCGAGCCCACAGGCACACAGCGCACGGAACCCAGCGGGGAGTACGTCCCACCCTCCACGCGCACAGCCACAGGCTCACTGCCATCCCGCAGCCGCAGCAGCTACAGCTGGGGCAATGACGGGCAGGGAGCCGGGCAGCAGGGAGCCGACAAGCTGATGTGCACAGCCAGCAACGCAGCTGCACAGCGCGCGGCACAGGCGACACCGCAGGTGCGCGGATACAGGCAGCGGCTTCCTATATGTCTGCGTGGAAGTCGTGTCTGCTCACATGCAGGACTTACAGTCATTGCATGTGCATGCGCACGTGCTGGACCCAGCCAGCCTGTATCGCTGACGTCAAGCTCCAGCCAGCTGCATTGCACGCATCGCACATCATTCTTTCAGCAGCTCGACAGTAGATCAGATCCTCACCGCACTCTCAAGAAGGGCCCCTGCTTGCTGGTTGGTGCTTGCCAGCCCTGGTGCTGCTCATGCTCGCTTCTGCTGTGGTACCACCTACCTCTAACACCAATGCCATGCTGTCCCATGCTGTCGTATGCTGTGCTGTGCCTGCAGTCTGATGAGCACTCGCCCACGCTGCCCAAGGGCCGGCCCCCCTCTGGCAGCTCCATGGCCTGCGGCACTCGTGCAGGCACAGCCATGGGTGCTGCAGGGGGCCCACCTGGCTACAGCTACCAGCACTACCAGCAGCATCAGCAGCAGGGCGGGGCCAGGGGCCCAGGCATGGAGCCGCCCACACCCTGTGGTGTCATGTACAACCTGTTGGGCCAGCCCATCTCAGCACAGGACAGTCCATCAGAGGTGGGCATGTCCTGCGGAGGGTCGCCCAGCAGCAAGCTCATGCCGCCACCTGACGCTGCAGCTACTGGCCGCCTGCTGGCGGCACAGGCAGCTGCTGCCGCAGCGGCGGCCGCTGCTGCTGCAGCAGGCGGGGACGGCCAGCAGCAGCATGGGGATGGCATGTGCATGGACGGCATGCAGGCGCACATGTGCAAGGCAGAGCCTGTAACAGGGGACTGGGCGCCCGCGGCACAGCAGCAGCCGCTGCAGGAAATGGGGGCCCACTGGGGCCTCGTGTACGCCCAGCAGCAGCAGTACATGTACGCCCAGCAGCAGCAACAGCAGCAGCTGATGCAGCACCATCAGCAGCAGTACATGCAGCAGCCGTACCAGCAGCAGCAGGGCGCATGTGGGTACTACGTCCCAGCAAACTGCTCAGATGCAAACATGTCTGCGGCCACAGTGCTGCCCTACTCAGCTGCCGCCGCTGCTGCTGGAGCCTCAGTCAGCATGGCATGGGACTCGCTAACTGCTGGCCATACAGGCCTTATGGCTGCAGCTGCAACAGAGCAGCACTCTGAGCCGCTGCAGCCTCTGCCAGACGCAGGTAGGTCTTTACCTGCTTTTGAGGACATTCAGCGAGGCCTGCCTCCGCTGCGGCTGAACAGGGCGGGGGGCGCAGCAGCAGCAAACGACCCAGACGGCTGCCGCAGCGCTCCTGCAGGGGGTGCTGGCATGGCGGGAGACTTTGGGCTGCCCTCACAGTGGGTGCACTTCCAGGACAGTGGCAACGGCGCTGCAGCAGCAGCCGAGGGCGGGAACAGCAGCCTAGCGAGCCTCCGTACTGCCAGTGATGCAGGGGTGTACGGCCTGGGGGGCAGTACTGTGCACAGCAGCTATGCACCCACCCCTAGCAGCTGCACCAACCAGCAGACCTCAGGCAATGGCAGCACGCCGGCTGCGGGGGGCACCCTGCACAATGCAGCGCAGGTGCTGCTGATGGCGCACGGCGGGGGCTCTGTCTCCCAGAGCCCCTCACCCACCGCTGCACTTGGCCAGCGCATGACCACCATACTGGCCATGCGTTCCCCCAGCAACTCACCCCTGCACCCCAGCGCAGTGGCAGAACAGGCCCAGCAGCAGTACATGCAGCAGCAGCAGGGGGTGTGGGCACTACAAGGGTCATCCTGCCCGTCCTCTCAGCAGGACGCGGCCGCCACAGCTGCCGCTGCTGCTGCCGCATACCAGCTCCAGGCAGCGCAGCAGCAGCAGCACAACCAGGGTGAGTATATCCCGCAGACAGACGACTTGCTGTCTGATCCTATCATGGAGATGCTGATGGACCAGCCGTTAGGCCAGCTCACGTCAGAGAGGCACTTGCAGGACCAGCACCACCCACGCCACCTCAGCATCATGGAGGCAACGCTGCAGCAGGCACAGCAGGCACAGCCCCAGTTGCAGCAGCAGGACTTGAGCTGCAGCGCCGCCATGACAGCGCCAGCCGCACCAGGAGGGCAGAGCCCTGTCTGGGAGCCGATGCAGGCACAGGCCGTGGAAGCGGCTGCAACTGCCCCAATCGCCCCTGAGCTCAAGATCAGCAGCCTGCTGGCACAGATACCGCCGCCGCCCAAGTCGGACGCAGCAGCAGACAAGGCTGCATGGCAGGCAGAGGTGCGGCGCATCCTGTACACCCTGGCCCCCCAGCAGCGCCAGGAGCTTGCCAAGCTGTCAGAGCAGCAGTGGCTCATGGCACAGGGCGGCTGCAGTGCTGCACCCAACGGTGGTGTCGCTGCAGGCAACGGCAACACCACGCTGCAGGACCTGCACCAGAACATGTTTGCAAGCGGGGCAAGCTGCAGCGGGCCGCCGCCGCCAGGCCCTGGTGCGGCCGCTGCAGCCGCAGCTTCAGGAGGCCCTGCCAGCTGCAACAGCGGCTACGGCCGTACTTTTGGCGGGAAGCAGCGCTTGGGCCCCAGTAGGCTGTCCGCAAGCAGCCCTGCAATTGACATCAACCCTGCTGCGGCAGCAGATATGGCGGCTGCTGCCGCATGGCTGGGGACGGAGTCCTGTGCTGGGGACGTGTCCTGTCCTGCAGCTCATGCAGTGCCTGCCCCAGCACCAGCAGGGGTGGTGCCTCACCAGCAGCTGCCAGCAGGGTCTACACTGTTCGTCCCTGGCAGCACCACGCAGCAGATGCAGCTGGGAGGCGGCCAGGAGCTGGCCGGGTTCTTTACAGTCCAGGGCGTCAATAGCAGCACGGGCCCTCCTGCAAGCAGCTGCGGGGGAATGATGGTGGGTGCTGTCAGCATGGCGCCAGCTGCGTATGACCAGCAGGTAAGCGGCACCAGCAGTGTGTCTGTTGCGGAGTATTACAGCAGGAGCGGCCAGATGCTGCCGCTGCCTCAGCAGCTGCCGCCTACAGCACCCGAGCCTGCGCTAGGTCAGCACGGCATGGACAGCGGCAGTAGCGCATTTGCTGCGGCAGGGCCAGCACAGGGCAGCGCAGGACTCATGCAGGGTGCTGCTGGGGGCAGCAGGACTGGCACGCTGCTGTCTGAGCTAAAGGGTGTTGCAGGCAGCCCCTGCGCCAGCCCCCTGAAACGCAGCCAGCCCTCGAGTGGACCCTTTGGCGCAGCTGGGGACGAGGCGTGTGCAAGCCCTCTGAAGCGTGCCTGCACGCAACACACTGCATTCGGGAATGGGGGTGGGGCCGCAGCAGGGCAGGGGCCGGGCCTCCCTGAGCCCCCTAGCTTTGCCACCCTGATGCAGGCAGAGGCCAGTGGAGAGGACGATGCCGTTGCTTGGGCAGCGGGGTTGGCTGGCAGTGACAGCCTGAAGAGGGTGGCAGGGTCTGGAGTGAGCCTGGGTGTCTCTGCAGCAATGGGCAGCCTTGACAGCTTCCCCTCTGCGTTCCTGAGGCTAGGCAGCTTGGGGGGTACTGACTCTATGGCGTCTGTGCAGCTCCTGGGGGCCTTGGCTGATATGGGGGCAGAGGGCGGTGGGCAGGGCGGTGAGGCTGCAGGAGAGGAGCAGCCTGCAGCTGGTGCTGCTGGAGTGTCCGCTGAGTAGGCTTGATGTGGGAGTGCATGCTGAAGGTATGGTGGGGTGGGTTTGTGTACACTCTTGCGTGGTGGTGAAGATGAGGGCAGAGTGGTGGGTGAGGGTTTGGCGTGCAGCAGCGGGCGTGTCAATCCGCTCGCTTTGTGCATGTGGCCTTGAGTGCCAGGAGAAGCCGGAGTGCTGTTTGATGTCCGGTTGCGCTGGCTGTACGAGGTCGGGCTGCACATGGCAGCTGCTCCCGGCATGCTGAACTGGTGCAACTGAGGGTGGTGTGTGGTGTGGTGTGGTGTGGTGGTGTACCCCATCCATATCTTTGGGTCCTGCAAGTGATCAACGGCTGGTGCCTTGGCCTGGAGCCCCACACTCGGCAACTGCCGGTGTGTTGTGTGTAAGGCTGTAGTGAGACCTGAGACTGCAGCCTAAGCTGGGTGTTCCGCCAACTCAACAGCAGGGTTGGTCTAAACATGTGCGTGGGCATCCATCCAGACTGAACCACCCTCTGGCGTGCGGGCCTGGCCTGCACTTCTGCTGTTTGGCTGTTGATTGTGTAGGTATCAGGACTGGATTGGCGTTGGCATGGATCGCAGTGAAATTGGTCGCAGGTTTTGTCTTGACACCAAGCCCCCACAGGTGCCGCCATGTACTATCACAGCAGCCGCCAGGCTGCTTTGAGCAGTAGCATCGCTTTTAGGCACACACTTGTGCCGTGTCTGTGTGCACTACAGCCCTATCTTGTGCAAAAGCTATCTGCATGGTAGTTGTTGCTGTCTCGTGTTGAAGGGCTAATCTGATTGTGGCTGTTGCTTGCAGTTGTGGGAGTTGCTTGCAGTTGCAAGAAGACTGTGTGTGGCCCTGTGGGGGGCGGCTGAATAAGGGGGGTGTACGCCTCCGGATATCAACTGTGTGTACGGCAGTGGGGGCAGCAATTACAGGGTCGAAGTACCTGTTGTGTGGTGCTGCATCTCTACCTCCACATTCAGTGCTGCAGCAGCAGCAGCGGCGGCGGCGTGTTGTTGGAACGTGTGCCCCCCACCAAGGTGGGCCGGCTGTTGTGGGCCGATGCTGGGGCAAGGGCGGTGTGGGTTCACCTGACCTGAAATGCAGATGATGCTGGTTGACAGAGGTGAGCCTGTAAGCGCCCTGCAATGGGTGTTGGACTCTGTCTTATTGTGTGCTTGCCTTGATCGCTGGGTGTGCTAGAAAGTTGACTTGTGTTGCCATGTTGACGTTGCTGCTCTTGACATTTGACACAGCCCTGTATGTGCAGTCACGATCGTTGCACTAGGCAGCATATTGACCAGACCTCCCATTGCACTGCTGCCCTTTGTCTGTGAGCGTTGTGTACCAGCTGCATCTTGCATGTTCTTTGTTAGGCTGGAGCGCACTTGTCAGTTGGCTGGCAGGCTGCAAAGCACACCAGCAACACCTGCAAGACGGTTGGCTGCAGTGTCTTGAGTGCTCCGCCTAGCGCTATGGCGCAGCTAGAAGCTTCCTGGAAAGGAAGCTCGTGATCCACATACAGTGGTTTGGTGCTCCCTCATTGCCTACACACGTGTGGCCAGCCGTGCCAACCTCTTTCCAGCTCTGTGGGCCTCCCTAAAGCTCATAGCTTGGGTCTGAGCTGACAGCGGCTGGTGGCACACGATTCCAGCGCCTAGTATCTGCATCTTGTTTTGCACTGTGGCAGAAGATGCTGCATTTTGGAGCGCTGCCTTGCCTGGCTGGTGTTGTGCTGGCTGGTCATGACGGCTGCTTGACAGTGTCTCTGCCACTAGATGTCTGTTTGGGCGTGCATGGCTTGTGGGTGGCTCCCATGCTGCCCCATGGGGTGTGGGTGGCTCCCATGCTGCCGCATTCTGCACCCCTGCTGTACTGGTACCAGAACCACTGGCACATGATGGTGCTGGCAGAGAGCCTGCAGAGGCCTTTTGCAAGCACCACCCAGTGTGCTGGAGCCTGCCACCTGCTGGAATGATGCAGGGCATTGAGCGCATTGTTTGGAGGTCCTTTCTTTTTCTTACCAGCCTGGGCTGGGGGCGCTGGAGCAGAAGCCACTCCAGTGGATGCAAGAAGCACTGGTGCATGTGCCAGGCGTATGCGTATCTCTGTTTTGCTTTGGATTGTGCAATGCTTGTGGGATGACAGCAGCAGCAGCAGCAGCAGCGGCAGTCCGGCATGTCGCCGATATGGTACCTGAGACCAGCAGCACCATTGACCCAGGACAGGGCTGACCAGCTGTTGGCACACTGTGCTGCAACGCCCTGTCCTAAGAGTCTCAGCAGGATGGCGCGTGTTGCTTGAGTCTGCCGCACGGCAGTTGTGCATCAATACCGTCCCTAACACATGCCAGTGACAGCCGGCACTCACGCCATCAATTGGGTTGGACCCGCCGCTGCGAATGCGTATGTGTGTTTGGTGCCTGCAGCTCTTTTTGCCTGCTGACTGTGCTCAGCACAACGATGCTGCAGTTTGCTTGGTAAGGTGCGCGCAGGCCGCCTGCACCCCGTGGCTGCGTATGCAGTCGTGCTTGAGAGGGCATCTGCGGTTTGCTGTCACTGTTCAGTAGCTATGCATGATTGCAGGTGTGTTTGCTATCGCGGTGTAGCACTGGGCGTGAGAGCCATGTGTCTGTTCCTAACAGATGTTACCCGCAGCTGCAGGCAGTTCCCAGGGATTCCACACTGTCGATGTTGGCTTATCAAGGCTGTCATACCAAGGCTGCGTGCCCATGCTGGCAAGGGGCTGCCGCACCCTTGAGCCAACCTCTGGCAGCCACCCACTATCCTTTCATGTTTGGAGACCTGCTACATGCTGGCTGCGGTGCTGCTTAGTGCTGATTGCTGTGTGCTGCTGCCTTGCTGATGGTGTGACGGCAGGAGGGGGCATGTGACGTTTTGCTGATCAGCAATTGGAGTCACGTATGCTGCAGGTATGTTTGCTTGTGTGCTGGCAGACACTCAACCAGCCAATCGGTTGTCGATGCAGGGGCAGGAGGCCCACCAGCACTACAGTGGTTGTGTGGTTCAAGGTGGGATGCCTGTGGGGGCTTCTTGGTGGTGGCAGGTGCTAGGTGGCATGCTCACCTTTGCCCAAACCATGCATGCATGCATACTGTCTCTTGAACGGTGGTGGTGGAAGCACTGCATTGGGGGCTGCGCCTCAGCATGTGCTGACCGGAAGCATTGGGTGCGAGTCGTGTACAAGGTGTGTGTCAAGTCATGTGTTGTTTGTGTTGTGTTGAGTTGTGTTCAGTGTGTGGCAGAGCAGCGTCGCCGCGCCCTCCAGCAGAAGTGCCGATTGTGGCTAATTCATGGGCACCACCACCTGGTAAGGTGGGGTTCCACCTTGGACCGCCGGCAGGAACTGCCATGGGCGTTTGTGCGACAGCTGCATCACCACCTTGCTTGTTGCTTGTCGTAGTCTGTTGAATAGTGTTGCATATATCATATACATCGTTGATGTGCACAGGCATTGTACCTGCTGTGGCAAGTTCTGGCATCTTTGCTTCTCTTGGCTATGGCTCTTGGTGGTGTGTCAAGGACACTGCATGGCTGTCATGCGCTGGAGTAGGAGCCCACTCCCCAGGTAGTAAGGAATTGTGCATTGGTCTGCTGTAGTTCTCCTTAGGCTGGCTATCTCAACACTAGTAAACACAGTAACTTGTTGTGTTGTTGAGCTAAGTCTGCTGATGCAGCTGGGTGGGTGGCACGACAAGACTTGCGCATTGCGTGGCTGCAGCCATGTGCAGATACCGTAACGGCATGTGTATACAGGCTGCTGGAGAGTATAATATCTTTGGTGTAACAGGTAGGCAAAGTCATACAAGGGCGGGCTTTGACTGGACCACAGGCAGCAAGAGTAGACTACAACAATCACCTCTACAGACGAATGCATCCGCCTCCACTGCACCTGGTTGATTCACCAACACATCAATGATGTGGACCAACCGTCAAAGCTTGCAAACAAACATCGCTCCCTTAGTAGCCACATCTCCTTCCAGACCCCTCATCACGCACAGTATGGCTGCAGCAGGCATCACAGCCAACCGCAACCACAACAAACCCACTCATGCAGCAACCAAAATCTTTGGCTGCTAGACCGCTCTGCACGACAGACAGACAGGTTCCTGCCTCTAGAAAGACACTGTACTGCTTGTGCTTACCATCACAGCACACCACTGGTGCATCCACCCTGCAACGGCTGTGCAGGTCAACCACCAACTGTCAGCACAGACACCATCACGTAACCCTGCTTCACCCACGCCATCACAGCACACCATCACAGCACAGAGCTAACACACTCAGAAATCCTCACATGCTGGCTGTCACTGTCATGACCCCATGCACACATGCCATGCACACATGCTCATCAGCGCTACCATTGCCTCAGCCCACCAGCCTGACTCGACTGTGGTGTGCACAGCCACTTGCTGCCATCAGCGCAGCCGGCTTCCACAACAAATCAACGAAAAAACAATGAATGGGGTGCTCACCGGCTGCAGAGAAGGCAGATGCTCTTCTTCTAGCAACAGCCACCCGAGAGAAGAGTAATAATGAGTGATGCCACACGGGGGGCAAAACAACAGGAACAAGTACACACAGCCGGCTACAGCGCCCCCGCACATGCGCGCAACGTGCTGCAACCCCCGAACCCAAGGTACAATGTGGTATTAGTACAACGCCCGCCACCGCTGCTGCAATGCTGCAACTTCGAGCAAAAAGAGGCCGGCCACACTGTCACACACGCAGGGACAACAAAACACAGCCTGAACACCCTGGCTGCTGCACCGGCTTAGTTGGAGCACTTGCCGTGCGCTGTGGCATGCTGCCTCACCAGCAGAGCAAGCTGCTCATGGGTGTCCCACACAAACACCTGTGCTGCGGGCTGCTGCAGGCTCTTGTCAGTCTGTGCTGCCTGGACATACCTAGCCAAGGCATGGTCAGCCTTGGCCAGCACCACATCATCGGCACCCAGGGCGAGCGCAGGGCAGATGTCGTTGGCGCCATCTCCTGCGTACACCACACGGCCCCTGCTGGCAGGCGCTGCCGCGCTGTCCCCACTGGCAGCACCAGCCTTGCGCTGCTGCTGCAGGAGCTGCCCCATCTCCCTGCCCTTGCAGAGGTTGGATGGGCACAGCCGGCAGTTGTGGGAGTGTGGCTGCCGGGGCTGGATGACCAGCTTGTAGGAGCTGCTGCCGCTGTCAGTGCTGGCAGGGCTGCTGCTGCTGCCGAGGCCCACTGCCGCGTCACCAACACCTGCACCCTGCACCCGCTCAAACGCTGCGCTGTTGGTGATGACCTCATCCACATAGCTGCCCAGCCGTGCACCAGTGAGGATGTGGCTGATGAACACGCTGTTGCAGTCTGACAGCACCTTGACAGGCATCTGCTGCTGCTTGGCCCACTGCAGCAGCTGCACCATGGGTGCTGGCAGCTCAGCGCCCAGCTGGTGGAGCTGGGTGAGCAGCTTGTCGCGGGAGACACCGCGGCGCGCCACCTCTGCCAGGATCTCGTTGGTGACGGGGATGAAGTTGGCTGGGGACTCCATGCCCTGCAGCCATGGCAGCAGCTCTGGAGCCAGCTCAGAGATGAGGCGCTCTCCTGTAGGGGACAGGGTGCGCAGCAAGCAGGGCAGCAGCACCACTGGTCAGCATGCTGGTTTGATGGCATAGTGTGTGGAAAGCATGCAATTGTGAGTGCATGCGCGTGTAGTGTACAAGCCACGCTCCATGTGTGTCAGAAAAGGGATTGCATTGGGGGATACAACAGCAGCATGCTTCAATGATTGTCGTCAACATGAACAGCCACACAATTAGGCTTGTGCGTTTCATCGGATGCACAGGCCAACCTGCACTGCTTCAGCCCATGTATGCAGTCTGCTGAATGCTCATGCCTGCTGAATGTCATGGCAGCAACACCCACAACAGCAACACAGCAGCAACCAAGCAGCCTCACCTGCATCCCAGGCAGAGATGGTCTTGTCGAAATCGAACACCAGCAGGGGGGCGCGGGAGTGATCCACCACATCATCAATGATGACCTGCAGGTCTGCTGTTTGTGCTGGGTGGCTGGCTGGCTTGGCAGGTGCCTTGACTGCCTTGCGTGATGGCACTGGCTGCTCCTGGGCCTTCCACAGGCTGTCGGGGTAGCCGTGGCGCTTGAACCAGTTGAGCATGTCAAACCGGCGCTGCAGGACTGGACGGACATCTGGGGCCCCAGCGACGGTCTACAACAGCAGCACAACAGAGCAAACAACAGCTGTGTCAGCTTCCAGCACATTGCAGGCAGGCAGGTCAGCAGGAAGCATCTATGATCTATGGAATCAGCACCTGCAGATTCCTTGCTGACAGCCGTTTGTTCTTGGCGCTGGCAAGTAAGTAGCATGGTAGAGGTGCACGGAAAACTTTGCAAGCACGCCCTGCGGAAGCCTGCATGAGGCCCATTTCCGACAGCTACGCGCCCGAGATCCACGATCTTCTGTCCGTGACAGAGCGCTGTCAAGCAGAGTAGAACTCTGCCTGTAATATGCTTTAACACATACAACATTGTGCATTGTTAGACATATCTTGCCACCAGACGTCATGACATCACATGTGACAGCCTTGCACGACTGACCTGAACCAGGGGCAGCACGGCCTCCATCAGCAGGCGGTCATCGGGGTCACCCCTGAAGCCCAGCACGGGCACGCCATTCTCTGGCTGGTGCAGGAAGGCCAGGGGGGTGTCATCCACCAGAATTGTCCTGCAGGCAAAAGAGAAACGGGAGCCAAGGGTGAATGGGCAGGCGTGCATTCAAACCAAGGGGTTGCATTGCAGGCTGCAGACAATACACCTGCTGCCACATCTTCAGAGAGGCCAAGGTGCTGTGTCGAATACAGGAGCACCCAAACACCAAAACCAGCACAGACTGACCCGGGCCTGAATGGCGGTCAGCCTACCTGCTCAGGGGGCGCCCCAGCATGCACAGGTCCTTGACACACTGGTGGTGTTGCGTGCGCTTGCAGGCTGGGCGGTAAAGCCGCCCCGCAATGAGCTTGCCAGTAGGGTCGATGGCATCAATGATGGGAGCAGCGTACTCCTCCAGGCCTGCACAACAGACATGCAGACATCATACGTAAGAGTGCTGCATGCTGTGTTGAACACTGTTGCATTGAACATTCTTGCAGGATCACCGGCACACTCAGCAGTGCATAACCCACCACAGGCTCTGACACAGTACTAGTCAAAGCATGCACGCCTAGCTGATGAGCTCACACACTGCCCCAACCCTCGTCCACACACTGCCCCATGGGGTTGGCCGACCCACCTGCTGTGAAGACCACCACCTCAGACATGCCTGCCAGATGCTGCAGGAACTGCGTCAGGCCTGGGCGCTCCACCACAAACACGCCAGCAGGGTTGAGGGCTGACCCCACACCCACAAGGTGTGTCTTCATGGAGGGGGGCAGCACAGGGGCCCGGCGCGGGGTGAAGGAGGAGATGAGGGTGCCATCAAGGTCAAGCAGCACTGTCAGCCGGCCTGCATGGCAAGCCAGCTGGAGGGCAAACAACACAAGCACACGCAGAGGCAGGCAGAGCGGGGCACGACAGCAGTCAGCAGCTGCAGGCGGAAGGCAGAGGCTTGTGCTGGCAACAAACATGTATGTCTGTTGCGCTGGATCATGTCGTGCAGGTGATGCAGCGGCAGCACAGTACAGTCTGAAAACCAACAAGGTGCGAAGAAAAGGTACATCCACTAGTGCGCTTACCTGGCGGGGTAGCAGGTACTTGGACCACTCATCCTCCTCCTCCTCAGTGCCAGCTGACACCCTGGCAAGCCCAGACGCCACACTGCTGCAGCGGCTGAGTGTGACCGTTACATCACTCTCGCTGCTGGTGCTGGCAATGGAGGGTGCAGCTGTCGCCTCACTCGCCACACTGCTGGTGGTGCTGTTGGCCCTCATAGACATCCTCAGGCCGTCCACAAACTGGGACAGGTGAGGGTCGACCTGCAGGTTGTCGATGTTGAGGACCTGAGGCTGGCGGCACACCGGGCAGTTGTAGTACTCGCTGCTGTGGCCAGCACTGCTGGCGTCACTAGTGACGCCGCTGCTGCCATTGCTGCCAGCTGCCACCAGCTTCTCCAGCATTACCAAGCCCTTGCTGCTGCTGGGGCTGGGGGTGAGGCTGCTGCTACCACTCCCGCACTCCTTGCCGTGGCTAGTGCAGGTGCCTGGTGCAGCTGCTGCCTCAGTGTGGCTGGGGCCCTGTGTGACAGCCACGCAGTGGCCAACCAAGCACCCCCAGCAGAACCTGTGGGTGCAGTTGAGCACCACAGGGCTCCTCAGCACATCCAGGCAGATGGGGCACTGATAGTCCTCCACCTCCACTGCTGCTGATGCTGCCCCTGCTGCCGCCGCTGCCTTGAGGTCTGTGCTGCTGGCTGGGGGTTGTCCTACGCCTGCCTCGCTGCTGCTGTTGCTGCTGGCGAGGGCGGCCTCCAGCAGCTCTGCCTGTGTGGACAGGGCTGCCAGGCGGGGTGAGCTGAAGAAGACCTCCTGGCGCAGCAAGTCCATGGCATGGAGGTCGGGCCCCGCTGCTGCCTCACCAAACACAGCCTGCAGGACAGGAGGGTACAAGCAGCAATGTGTGGTTCAGTGGTGGTGCTGGGAGTGATCTCATCTCGAGCAAAGAATGTGTCAGGCAACAGCACACAAACTGGCTTGTGTCATGGAGCATGAAATGCATCCAAGCAGCTGACACAGCGGCGAAGAGGGAGCAGATGTCCAGGCAGTGACCAGCCCATGGCCCAGAGTATGAGTGTGTGCTCCTGTTGGGTCGAGAGATCCCCTTGCTCACCTTGCAGTGCCTGTTGCGCTTCTTGATGGCCTTCACCACGGCCAGGTAGTTGAGGGCGACAAACTTGATCAGCTGCCGGATCTGGGAGCGCAACCCTGACAGCTGCTTGGCGTCTGGGCTGCTGCAGGACATCTGCTGTTCAAGGGCAGCCTGTAGCAGAGCAGCAACAAGCACAGCACAGCCAGTTGCAACCCTGTTGAGCCAACAGCATTTAATTGGACACGTGTAATATGCTCCCGGCATAAAAGGGTGTACCCAGGACGGCACAGATAGCACTGCAGGTGCCGTCACTACCTGCTGCTGCTACCTGTAAATGCCCGATGAGCCTCACCTCAAGCTGCTGTGCCTGTTCCACATAGAACCCTGACACCTTCGCCAGCTCCGTCATCAACTGCTTCAGGAAGGTGCTGGCTGCAGGATCTGCAGGAGCACACATTTTCATGGCAGTGTTGTTGTATTAGATTGTTAGGCAGACTGACAACCAAAATATGCTGCCCAACCTTCCACTGCCTTGCAGTGGCAAGCCGGTTGGATGCCCACCACCCAGATGCTGGGGAATATGCTGGCCATGATGCTGCTTTTGCTCTGCTGCTCACCCTTGCAGGCCAGGTCGTGCTTCAGAGCACGTTTGATGGCCTTGTAATCCAAGCATGCCTCAGGCCAGCAACGTGCAGCCTCAGCTGCCAGGCGTTTGCCAAACTTCATTCGGCCCCGCTGCCCCTGTCAGAAGGTGGTAGTGGCGTACCCCCTCTTCTGCACATACACACGCGCAGTGCAGTGCTGACAATCAGACTATGTAAGGGGAAGGGTGCAGGGTTGCGTACAGCAGCTTGTAAGCCGGGGGGACTGGCTTGTGGCTGCCTTGTGTGCTGAGGTGGTAGGAGAAAGTGAAGGGGTCAGCCTTCCCCCGCAATGCGCCGACCCACAGGCTGCACGACTACAATACAGATGGTAATGGCAAACCATCCCTGTTGACGTACCAAGCAGTCACCGTGCTAGTGCACTGGTCCGTGGCTTGCTGATGCCGAGCATATTGAATGGAATCACTCTGAAACAGCGCCAATCAGATGCACCCACCTCGGGACGCTTCTTCTTTCGTCCTTTACAAGCTACAAGCGAAAACTCATGAGGAGCGGAAGCACATGTGAGGGCCGAATTGACGTCCAACGTGAAGGGTTGTTTCGGTATGCAGCGTGGCTGAAAGACAGCGGTGTTGACTGGTAGCAGCGTTTTGGCCACCTCTGTCAACTCTGACTGCTTTAGCCGGCATGGGAATCATTGAGGAACATAACAAGTCAACTTGGTCATAGTGGTTTAAGGTTGCACTGCAATGCACAGCACAGCATTATGTCTCACATTGACGGAATGTAGGTGGCTTCTGGACACATATGACTGCTGGCAACCAGTGCAGTGTGCCTATCTTTCAGTGTGATGTGATCACGATCACTCCTTGCAAAAGATGAGCATCTGCCGTTGATTTACAGCATCTGGAATGGAATCCACTATAAAGCTCGTCATAAAGCAAGGGCCGCAGGAGCACGATGTCGTTCTGGCCAGCAATGCTACTGTAGCCCAGCTCAAGCAACAGTTGGAAGCCCCGACTAGCCTGATGCAGAGGCAGCAGAAGCTCATATTCAAGGGAAGGTTCTGGATGACCACCAGACCCTCACCAGCTACAAGCTGACCTCAGGGTGCAAGGTCATGCTCATGGCAGCCCAGGCAAGTCCCCACCCCATCCTGACAGTCACTGAGTGTGCCTGTCGAGTGAACCCAGTGCCTGAACCTGCTGCTTCTGAACCATCGCAATCGTCTGCAGGGTGCAGCTGCACCCCACAAGGCTACCTCAGCAGCAGCGGCTGCGTCCAGTCGGCCCAAGGTTGGTCCTGGTAGTAGCCTTCTAGCAGAGAAGATGGCTGACATGGCGAGGAAGGCACCACCCAGCAAGCCTCGCTCGCCTGACGGCATGGCTGAGCGCAAGGCAGCATGGGCCAAGACTGGCATCATAGCACTCAGGGACCTGCAGCTGACTGCAGTGGAGCCTGGCTGGCTGGAAGGTGAGATGAAAGTTCTCTGGGACACATGTACTGCATCTGTTGGGTTGGTTGCTCAGCCCCCAACCCACCCACCCCATGGCCAGAGATGCTGCCCGAGAATGGCAGCATCTTGGCGCGTATAACACAACAGTGTGCGTGAGCCTTGAGTGCCCTTGTTCGGCAGTGCAGGCCGGCAGGCTTTCTGATGCTCATCAAGCCATGCCAGCAGCCGTGGCTGGCACAATCCCATCCTGGAGTCCCCAACAACACTGTGCTGTCATGCTGTTCACACAGGGCTGGATGGAGCTAGAGCAGCTGACATCAGCCACAACCGGCTGGCCGCCCTTCCGCCCGGCCTCTGCCAGTTGACCTCCCTAGCATCACTCAAGCTCAGCCACAACCAGCTCCAGGACTCAGGCATGCCATGGCAGCAGCTGTGCAGCAGCCTCAGCAGCAGCCTCAACACACTGCAGCTGGGGCACAACCAGCTGCAGCAGCTGCCGGCTTGCCTAGGGCAGCTTACAGCCCTTACCAGCCTCAGTGTAGAAGACAACAGGCTGCAGCAGGTTGAGCCAGGGGCGCTGGAGGGTCTGGTCAAGCTGGAAGTGCTGCAGCTGCAGAACAACCAGCTGCAGCAGCTGCCAGAAGGGCTAGGTGAGCGGGTTGCTTCTGGGGGCATTGAACACGACCCTTGTTGCTTGGCTACTTACACCAGCCCAGGTATACGTGTATAGTTATGCGCTGCGGCTGGTGGCGTCTGACACTTGAGGGGTTGATTGGCCTCAGGCTGCCGGGAGCCGCCGGGCATCCAGGTCCAGCCAGTCACGCTTGTGCAGTGCTTGCTGGGTACTGCTGCGGGGCGTCAGATGTTGCCCTGAGCTGCCACCTGATGCATTTGCCGTGCGTCTCTTCTAATTGTGTGCTTGTTGAAGGTGACTGCAGCAGCCTTGTGGCCTTCAACGCATCCCACAACTCGCTGACGGCCCTCCCTGACAGCGTCACACGCCTGACCAAGCTCCAGGTGTTGGCTGTTGATGCAAACAAGTGAGCGGCTAAGTGATGGCAGCTTGGCCACCCTTTGAGCTGGTGGCGTGCACAAGCTGAACCCAGGCAGGCTGTGTGATTGATGATCCATACAGAGGGGGGGGGTAACACCATGCGTTCGTGTGACGGAGGTGGCTGTTAGGGTTTGCTCCCGTAGCAACATTTGCAATTGTAACCACAACCTTGTCTCACATTTGACGATTCCACAGCGCGATATGGGTTCACCCACCAGCAGAACCCCAGTGGCACATGCCAAGTGTCCTTTTTTTGTCGTCGTGCCTGTTGCAGAATTGCCCAGCTGCCAGCGCAGCTGCTAGCTGCCTGCAGCTCGCTGTCCACACTGTGTGCCCACCAGAACCCAATCACAGTGGAGGACCTGAGGTCAGCAGAGGGGTATGCGGGGTATGAGGCCAGGTGGGTTCCGTGTCAGCTCCTGATTGCTAGATTGGATGCAGTAAGGCCAAGGGGGCGGCTGACGTGACGACCGGGGAGATCCAAGGCTGCTGTTGGCATCTTTGAGTGGTAGAAGTGAAGGTGAAGCAGTTTGAGTGCTGTACCAGGCAGCCAGGCCCCCAAACTAGGCTTTTCATCACTTGGAGCGCTATTGAGGCAATGCCTGCATGTATAAGCTTCAACACAGTGCTGCTGCTTTGTGAAGTTTGGAAGGGTGGTACCTGATCATGGAGCCAGTCAAACTTGTGCCGCCATTGACAGACCCGCTGCCATTGCTGCTGCTGCAGGCGTCAGGCACGAGCCAGCAAGCAGCTGGGCGGCCGTGTGATGGCTGATACTGACAGGGCTTTCAGTGAAGGTGCAGACGTGGAGCAGTGGCAGCGTTGGGCGGCGGGGCCATCTGGCCTAGGCAGTGATGGGTCTGGTCGTGCTGGTAAAAGGTAGCCCAAGCCTGCATTAGGCTCACAAAGCGACTGACTTGAATTACATGAGGGGAGATATAACCAGGCTGCTTTGCAGCAGCGACCAGTCATGCCTGGGGTGCACTTGTGCACGGTGCAATTGCACCCTGAAGATCATTGCTCTTGTGGGCCCTATGCAAGTGGGCCCTTTGAGGGGGCACATGTCAGGAGGAGGACACACTGTATGCCCGGATGCAGAGATGCACGCCGCAATGTTGATCCAGGATATGACATTGCTGGCTGCGAGGTGGCACATCCCACAATGGTGCAGATGTGGCGGCACAAAAAATCTGAACATTGTCGTATGCAGGGGTGAAACACCTTGGTGTGTGCTGGCAACAGACGGGGGATGCAAGCACCAGCCAAAGCGTATGCATCACGGTGAATTATGGTGCTTGGCGCCATTTAGCCATGGGCACCTGCACGGTGGGACCCTGGCCCAGTGGCATGGATACGACTGGGCTGCAGACTGCAGCATTGCCAGCGCATGTCAATTGCGGATAGCTGTAAAGGGATGGCGCTGCTGCAGCGCCTGTATACAGTCATCCGCACCAGCCGTTGCTACACCCTGCTTCACAGAACAACAGGACAAAAAGTGCTGCAGCCTGCTTCACAGAACAACAGGACAAAACATGCTGCAGCCTGCTTCGCAGAACACAGGACAAAAGGAAACCACGAAAGCATGTCCCGGGCTTTTGATTTGCGCCTTGCAGCACAACAGCACCACACTGTAAAGGGCAAAGCTCGCTGTGCTGCTCAGCAGCCAAGCTAGCTGCCAACAGTTCAGAGAGCCCAGCCAGCGCTGCCCCGTGTCTCTGGGTCCATGGCCAAGCTGCTGCTGACAGCACTTGACATTCTGTGCACAAAGAATAGCCCCACAACAGACAGGAAAACAGCTATGCCCAAGATGATGAAAAGGGTGTCGACGTTGCTGGCCAAGGAGCTGCTTTTGCTGCCTCCCACTGCGGACCCGCGCGGCTGTCTACTGTCTCTGCTGTCTGGGGAGTCTTGCTGTATTTGCAGGACGACCCGGCTGCTGGTCTTGCGCAGATTGGAGTCTGTTGTCCGCGTTGCTGTGGTGTGCAGGTCCTGCGGTCTCATGGTGTCACATGGGCTGGATCACATGCGAGGAGTTCGGTTGTGCTGCTGACTGGGTGGGTGGCGTTGTGAGCTGTGGATTGGGTGCGGCTTGGTCAAGCATCGACTTGTGTAACAACAATTACAGTGCCCTGGCTTTGTGGAGGCACGTATTGCCCACGTTGCTGGGCTGGGACCCTGGCGCTTGTACCCCAACATGTGTTGGACACACATGTGACAACGTTGGACTTGTCCCTGAAGTAGCATCACAAAGGATCCCCAGCCTTGACTAGATCCTCTTTAATACTGAGATAACAATCAGTCGTAAACATGGAGCCAGAGCGCAAGGAGCTGCTGGAGGGGGTGCTGCACCACCCCTCTCTCAAGCACGTAGACAGCAACGACAAAAGTGCCCCAGTAATTGATCCAGGTCCGCATCTTTGTTGTGATTGTGTCAGCTTCGCTGCCCTACGGCCAGCCAGTTGGTTGTTTTTCCATTTCGGAAGATCTGTGCTGGACGTTGATGCTGTTGCCCGCAGACGTTCACCTCAAGAAATGGGACAAGGAAGGCCATCTGCATGGCATTGAGCAAGGTGGGCTGCCCTGGCCAATGAGCCTCTTGCACACACCCACCAGGAGTGCTGAAAACATATGCAGGTCATTCCACACTGAGGGCATCAGAATGCCATACTGAGACAAAGGCTGGTTGGTGCACATAGGGAGCGGTGACAGCACCTTTTGCACACTTGGTGCCGGTTGTTGCAGGCGTGCCCCTCAAGCACGTGGAGCCAAATGACAGGAGCGCACCCAAGATCGACCGTGAGCACTAGCTGGTTTGCAAGCAGCTCTTAGTGCTTGCAGATCGTCCTGTTACCCATCACATCGCAGGCCCTTCACCTTCTAGCAGACAGCCTGCACACAGCACCATCCACACCTGCCTGAACAGCACAACAGTTGGCAGTTGGCAACGAGTACATTATCAGGGGAAGGCGCCACACAAGCAGGTGTCGCCTGTGCTGGGCAGGAGGCAGCTTGCATCATGCCTCCCCGCCAAATTCATGCATGTCAGTTGCGCATGCTGCAACCATGGCTCCATGTCTGTTGTCCTGCACCCCTGCAGCCAGCGTGCACCTGCAGCCCAACCACCACAAGGAGCTCATGGATGAGGTGAAGGCTGCTGCAGGCCATGTGGCCTTGGTCAGGGAGCTCAACTCAGTCAGCGATGCAGCAGGCGCAGGTGACGGCGCTGAGGATGCTGCTGTCAACCCTCTGGTGGGCCAGCTGCACCATGTCACCACAGACGACAAGAGCAAGCCAGTCATTGACCCCAACGTGCACGTGCAGAAGGTGTGTGAGGCCACAGCTCTTAGTCCAACAGCACCTGCAGTCATTTCAGGCAGGGTATTGGCAGCACTACCGGCGTAGCTCAGCTTCTCCTTGTGTACCTGCCAGCAGCCCTGGTGCAGTGGGGTCCAAGGCGTGTTTGGCAACATTCTGCGCTGAGCTGCTGGCACAGTTCAAGTTTGACACTGGCAAGCTTTGAAGTTGCAGGAGCTTGTATTGCCTTGCACCCGTGTGCATGCACAGCAAAACATGCTATGATGCTGGTGCATCGTTTGCCGTATGCTTGCAGTGGGACAAGCAGGGCTTCCTGAGCGAGGTGGCTGCCGAGCACCACCTGCGCCATGTGGACCCCACCAGCATCCACGATGCAAGCAAGCCAGCCATCCCAGCAGATGCAGAGGTGCACGAGAGCCCAGCCAAGGCAGTCCTGCAGCAGATCAGCAGCGGCGAGCTGCCCCACCTCAAGCACGTGGACGCTCCACAGTAACCAGCCAGCCAGCAGTAACCAGCCAGCAGCAGAGGAGCCTGGGCTGCCGTGAGCAGCAGCTGCTTTGCGGCAGGCATGTTGGCAGCTGGCAATATGTGGCTGTGGTTTGCGCAAAGGTGCTGTGGCCTGGATTCGCCGTACTGGGCTGTTCAGGTGCACCTTCAATTCTGGGGTTGATTGCTCCTTTTGGTGGTGGGGTTGAGTCATGCATGCTGCACTGTTGCGTAGTCACGTGCATCACTTTGTGCCGGTGCTGTTGCATGCACGACTGACCGACGCTGGCATGTGCGCACGCGAGCGGGTGATGACAGCATCTGGGTGTGCACGCCCAGAGGTGACAGTAGCAGGGTGACTAGGCCTGGTAGCTGGGTAGGTGTATGTGCGTTGCTGCCGTATTGGATATGCTTCTTTGGCGGCTGAGACATGCCAAGAAAGGCTGTCTGTACAATTTGCTTGATGGTCAGTGGTGCGCAGTAAGTGGTGAGGGGTGCGTCAGTATTGTTGCAGCAGTGTGGCGTTTTGAAGTCACTTTGGTGTCTAAGTATAGATTGGCATCCGTATCCGAGCAAGGATGTAGCTGAACATTAGTGTGGTCGCCAATGTCGCTGGTCATCATCAGCACCTGAGCAAAGAGCAATGCAATGTGGAAACAACAAAACACTTGACCGTGTGGTGCGTCAACTCATGACTCACAAAGTGTACCCTGGATGTCACCCAGAAGCCGCCACGGCAGCTTCAGCCTCTGCGATCTTATTACAAAGCCGCCACAAGGTGCATCTGTGCTGCAGCTTGGTGACTGTCCACCCATTGACAAGCTTGATGCGTCATGACTAGCTGTTGAGCGGTGATGCCCCCCCCCCCTTCTTGGCGCAACAACGACACTGAAAAACAAGTGATCTTTTTTGCTGTCTGAAGCACAACCTTCTCTGCAATCGTGACGCACTTTGCTGCTTGAACAGCTATTTGGCGCCGTTACCGCAACAGCTGGCAGCTGTCCCGGCTGTACTGGGTGGTTGCGTAGCAGATACCTGAGTAACACATGGCCTCCGCTTGACACCAGCTACGTACGGTTTTATTATTATTTTGTATCAGGCTTGCGGCTGTGTTCGGCAGCGTTCCTGTTTTTTTAACAAACAGGAACGTTCCAGGACGCCAGTGAGGAGGCAACTGACACCCGTCCTGTGGCTCAATGGCGCACAAAAGACCCATCAACAGCTGTAACAGCAATCCCTCAGTTGGTTTCCGTACGTCATTGTTGTGGCTGCTCGTGCTTGTTGGCACTGCTGCAACTTATGCACAAGCAGCACCACAAGGCCACAACAGCAGCAGTAAGCGGCGCTTACAGAACGTCCTGTTAGCAGAACCAGCCTCCCACAACCCGGACTCTCAGCAAGCCAGCAACAGCAGTTCAGTTCCGACCTGCTGGGGCTGGAAGTCCACTTAGTGCTTGACCACCGGCACTGACAAGCCAGCCTTTGCCCTTCTGGGCGACAGTATAACTGACTTCGGTTTCAGAAGCTACGGCTGGGCAAGCTTGCTAGAAGCAGCGTACGGTGGAGCAGTCAATGCAGTCAACTATGGCATCCCAGGGGCCACCACCAGGAAGGTGGACGCCTTGTATGACAAGTTCATTCAGCAGTGGGGGTCCCAGCTGCAGCAATTGAAGCTACTAGTGGTTTGTTTTGGGGCCAATGATGCTGTTAAGCCACACGCCCCACTTTGGCACCTTCCTATACCCAAATTCAAGGAGAACCTGCAGCGCCTGGTCAGTCGGCTGCAGGAGAAGGGCATCACCAGGATAGTCCTGGTCGCAACCACCAGTGGGCCAGCGCAGTGACAGGGACAATGGACTCACAGCCAACTACGCAGCGGCAGTGACAGAGCTGGCCAAAGAGCTGCAGCTGGAGTCTGTGGACGTGTACAGCGCCATCATGGCGGTTGAGCAGTGGCAGGTGGGTCAAGGAGTATTGCACAGCAGGCTGGCAAGTGCCTGCTAGCAGCTGGGTGAGCAAGCCTGCTCTTCTGTGCAGATTTTTTCCAGCATGTGCAAAGCAGAGCTTCACCTCCTGGGGTTATCCCAGCTTGGCAAGCCTGGGACAAGTGCCGGCTCAGCTGCCGCAGCCAGCTTGGCAAGCCTGGGCCAGGCTGGAACAAGTTGAGAACAACAGCATGAAAGCCTGCCAGCGGCGGCCGCTGTTACCCACCTTTTCAAGGAAGACACCTGCAACCATCAGCAAAACACTCAAATCAAAGCAAATCAAAGTTACACCAGTAACACGCTGTGTGCTGCCGCCTGCAGGATGAAGCTCTCGAGACTGACCAGCTGCACCTGTCAAGTGTGGGCCAGAGGGTGTTCTTCAACAGTGTGTGGCAGCTGCTGGCCAACAGCTCAGACTTGAGCCCTGCCGCACTGGGAGCACGTCAGCAGCAGCAGCCGTCGCCTGAGACACAACAGACATCTTTAGTGCTGGAGCAGGCACCACAGAAGCAACACCAGCAGCAGACCCAGCCAAAGCAGCCACAAAAGCAACACCAGCAGCGTGGTGCTACTGTGGGCAGCCTAGGTTTGCCTGAAGAAGCAGGAGAAGCCATGAGCAATGTGCTCTGCATCCTCGTGGTGCTGGCGTTTCTGGTCATTGTTACTGAGGCAAAGCGTGTTTTGCCGAGCCTCAACACCGGAGATGTAGTTGGCCGCAAGTTGGCACCCTAATCAGGGTCCCTGCCTGACGCAGTTGCACTTGTGCTCGGCGGTGTTCACGTGTGATATAAACATACAGGCTGGCTACATGCATAATGAGGGCAGCAGTATAGCCTTCAGAACCATGCTTTGTTAACTTCTCAAGTTTGATCGCCTCCTGAAGGATGGGACCACTTGGGGCACATATGAGATTGCAGTTCACTCATAATCTGCTCTTGAGGGTAGCCTCTATTTGATTTGCTGTTGAAACATCACCATCAATTGAAAAGGATTAACAATACAGTTGGTTCGTGATTTTGCTACAGTTACCATCGTCCTGCTTGTAGTGGGTGGTTACTGCAGTGGTGGTTGCTGCCTTAAGGTATAACAGGTGGCATGCCCTGACGGCCACTTCTGCGTATCAAGAAAAACAATCGATCGTGTATATCACGCTTGAGTCTGGCACTCCAGTCTCTGCTCGACATTCGCCGTTTTCCCCCCAATGGCGCAAAACAGATGCCACAAGCACGACGATAGCAGTCATTTGAACTTTTATATGTCGTTTCTATTGCTTTTGCTCGTGCTCAACGGCACTGCTGCATCACATGGCCAAGACAGCAGCAGCAAACGACGCTTGCTGCAGGAAGCTCTGCTACCAGACCCAGTGTCGGACAAGCAGCCTCCTGGTAACAGTAGTTCAGTTCCGACCTGCTGGGGCTGGAAGTCTACGCAGTGCTTCACCAGCAATGACATGCCAGCCTTTGCACTTCTGGGCGATAGTATAACTGACTTCGGTTTCAGAAGCTACGGTTGGGCAAGCTTGCTAGAAGCAGCGTACGGTGGAGCAGTCAAAGCAATTAACTATGGCATCCCAGGGGCCACTACCAGGAAGGTGGACGCCTTGTATGACAAGTTCATTCAGCAGTGGGGGTCCCGGTTGCAGCAAGTGAAGCTGGTAGTGGTTTGTTTTGGGGCCAATGATGCTGTCAAGCCACACGCCCCACTATGGCACCTGCCCATACCAAAATTCAAGGAGAACCTGCAGCGCCTGGTCAGTCGGCTGCAGCAGAAGGGCATCACCAGGATAGTCCTGGTCACGCCACCACCAGTGGGCCAGCGCAATGACAGGGACAATGGGCTCACAGCCAACTATACAGCGGCAGTGACAGAGCTGGCCAAGGAGCTGCAGCTGGAGTCTGTGGACGTGTACAGCGCCATCATGGCGGTTGAGCGGTGGCAGGTGGGTGACGCAGTATTGCACTGCCTGCTGTGGCATTGCCTGCTGTGGCACAGCAGGCTGGCAAGTGCCGCTAGTAGCAGCTGGGACATGGGTGCGCAAGCCTGCTCTTCTGTGCAGGTTTTTTCCAGCATGTGCAAGCCAGAGCTTCACCTCCTGGGGTTAGTCCAGCTTGGCAAGCCTGGGACAAGTGCCGGCTCAGCTGCCAGGCTGGAACAATTTGAGAACAACAGCATGAAAGCCTGCCAGCGGCGGCCGCTGTTACCCACCTTTTCAAGGAAGACACCTGCAACCATCAGCAAAACACTCAAATCAAAGCAAATCAAAGTTACACCTGTAACACTCTGTGTGCTGCCCACTCTGTGTGCTGCCGCCTGCAGGATGAAGCTCTCGAGACTGACCAGCTGCACCTGTCAAGTGTGGGCCAGAGGGTGTTCTTCAACAGTGTGTGGCAGCTGCTGGCCAACAGCTCAGACTTGAGCCCTGCCGCACTGGGAGCACGTCAGCAGCAGCAGCCGTCGCCTGAGACACAACAGACATCTTTGGTGCTGGAGCAGGCACCACAGAAGCAACACCAGCAGCAGACCCAGCCAAAGCAGCCACAAAAGCAACACCAGCAGCGTGGTGCTACTGTGGGCAGCCTAGGTTTGCCTGAAGAAGCAGGAGAAGCCATGAGCAATGTGCTCTGCATCCTCGTGGTGCTGGCGTTTCTGGTCATTGTTGCTGAGGCAAAGCGTGTTTCGCCGAGCCTCAACACCGGAGATGTAGTTGGCCGCAAGTTGGCACCCTAATCAGGGTCCCTGCCTGACGCAGTTGCACTTGTGCTCGGCGGTGTTCACGTGTGATATAAACATACAGGCTGGCTACATGCATAATGAGGGCAGCAGTATAACGACGAAGGTAGCTACCTTCGTCGTGTATAGCCTTCAGAACCATGCTTTGTTTGCTTCTCAAATCTGATCGCCTTCTGAAGGATGGGACCACTTGGGGCACATATGAGATTGCAGTTCACTCAGAATCTGTGTTGAACCTTTACCAGTAATTGAAAAAGATTGACCAGTGCAGTTGGTTCCTGGTTTTACTCCAGTTACCATCGTCCTGCTTGTAGTGGGTCGTTACTGCAGCACTGGTGGTTGCTGCCATAAGGTATAACAGATGGCATGCCCTGGCGGACACTTCTGTGTATCAAGCAAAACATTCGATCGTGTATATCAGGCTTGAGTTTGGCAGCACTCCAGTCTCGTGACATTAGCTGTTTCCCCCTCAATGGCGCAAAACAGACGCCACAAGCACAGCGATAGCATTCATCTACATATTTACTTTTCGTTTCTATTGCTGTTGCTCGTGCTCAACGGCACTGCTGCATCACATGGCCAAGACAGCAGCAGCAAACGACGCTTGCTGCAGGAAGCCCTGCTACCAGACCTAGTGTTTGACAAGCAGCCTCCTAGTAACAGTATTTCAGCACCGGTATGCTGGGGCTGGAAGTCCACGCAGTGCCTCACCAGCAATGACATGCCAGCCTTTGCGCTGTTGGGTGACAGCATTACTGACCTTGGGTTCAAAGCCGATGGCTGGGCAAGGTTGCTGGAAGCAGCGTATGGTGGAGCAGTCAATGCAGTCAACTATGGCATCCCAGGTGCCAACAGTAGCCAGGCGGACGTTCTGCTGGATAAGCTGCTTGAGCAGTGGGGGTCCCAGCTGCAGCAAGTGAAGCTGGTGACAATTTGCTTTGGGGCAAATGATGCTGTCAAGCCACACATTTCCAACAAGCACCTCCCCGTGCCGAAATTCAAGGAGAACCTGCAGCGCCTGGTCAGTCGGTTGCAGCAGAAGGGCATCACCAGGATAGTCCTGGTCACGCCACCACCAGTGGGCCTGCGCAGTGACAGGGACAATGGACTCACAGCCAACTATGCAGCGGCAGTGACAGAGCTGGCCAAGGAGCTGCAGCTGGAGTCTGTGGACGTGTACAGCGCCATCATGGCGGTTGAGCGGTGGCAGGTGGGTCGAGGAGTACACAACACACATCAGGCTGAGGGTGGCAAGGGCCTCAGCAAGCTAGTCAACCACGCCTATTGCACAACCTCGGCACTTGCCCTGCTGCATAGTACTAATACATATGAAGATTCCCAGGGGGGGGGGGCACCTCCCACCGCACAGTATAGCCTGCTGCAGCAATGCACCGCGTAGCAGCATTTGCACAATTTTGACTGCTGTTGGTGCCCGTTCCTGTCGGTATTGAGAGTATGGTGTCATGATGACAATGACATTTGCATTAGAAGACTTGCATTAAAGTCTCCAACAGCAACTGTACATGCATGCTGCCGGTGCACATGCCTGCAGGACAAGGCGCTGCAGCCTGACCAGCTGCACCTGTCAAGTGTGGGCCAGAAGGTGTTCTTCAACAGTGTATGGCAGCTGCTGGCCAACAGCTCAGACTTGAGCCCTGCCGCACTGGGAGCACGTCAGCAGCAGCAGCAGCCTTCAGCTGAGGCTCAACAGGCAGCGGTGGTGCTGGAGCAGGTGCCACAGGAGCAGCAGCAGCAGCAACAGCCCGAGCAGCAAGCACAGCAGCAACATGGTGCTGATGCTGACAGCTCAGCTTTGCCTGTTGGAGGAGGCAAAGCCATGAGCAACGTGCTGTGCATCTTTGTGGTGCTGGTCTTCTTGGCGATTGTCACAGAGGCAAAGCGTGTTTCCCACAGCAGTGTTGGCGGGGATGGGGCTGGCCGGAAAGTGGCACCCTGAAGGCAGTTGTCCAATGTTAATGTTGTTGGGCAAAGGGCCCCCCCTGCTGGCCAAAATGTGGCCTTGCAACCACATTCCATCCTCGGCATGAACGGTGCAAGTAGGCTTCACCACAGGGTGTGCTGGGAGTTGACAAACGCTGGCCACACCACTCAGTGCAGTCACTGCTGCCACTAGCAACCGTGGAGCACTGCCTGGCATAGAAGCAAGCTTGATGTATATGGAGGTTAAGCAGGTTGGCATTGATGTCTGACCTTTCTGGCTCGAGAAGCTAAAGGCCAATTCAAATTTTTCAGAATGCGATCAAACAGAATGGTACTGCCTTGATTCTGGCTGCTCACTTGCAACTACTGCTCTTCGTTATTATTTTCGTTCATAAAAGTAGTCAAGCATTGCTGACGTACCTTTCAGCCTGACATCCAGCACGTGTTCCAAAGTTGTGCTGGTCATGCCCGCATGCAGCAGCCCTTGCTACTATCACACTGCGCAAAACAGTTCGTTTCGAACTCAGCACTGAGATTTCTCACGGTTGTGATATCGGGCACGTGACAGTGACAAAACATAAAAACGTGCCACGCCTGCACTTCTGCCTCGTGGTGTCGCGTTGGCTCTCCTTCTGCTCTTTGTCCAGGTATTCCACACATCTTCTGTTGCTGTACGTTCGCTGTTCGTTCGCCAAAACCACGCCTCAAGCCTGGAGGAGAGAAGGTCGATACCTGCAGCCCAACAGTGCAGCCAGGTTCCACTTCCAGCAGGAAGCGTCAGGAACAGCCTCCCAAACCTTTCACACATTTTGCAAGATGGCGCTATCCCACAACGCCAACAGCAGCAGGCGGCTTGATGGTGCTGCAGACGCACGCAGGTCGTCTTGCACCTCGCGACCTGCCCAACCAGCCAAGTTTACGGCCAAGGTGAGCGTCGTTCATCATTTTGGACATGATTGCTGAAGCAAAGGCTGTTGCAGCAGCATCAGCACCTGCAGCTGTAAGCAGTAGCCTGTTGCTGCTGCTGCTGCAGCTGATCCAGCCCCAGCCTGCGTTGCTATACCCGCACAACCCAGCAACGGCAGATTCTGTCTCTTTTGGCTCTGCAGAAGCCCTTTTACAACCAGAGCACGGAAATCCACGCCACTCTGAAGGAGTCTCTGACTGCCATTGAGCCGCGCCTCTTCAACGGCACTGCCAACGGCTTTGTGCCCGGCCGGCCAGTGCTGGAGGTGCCAGGCTGGCGTGAGCGTTACACCAACACAGTAGCAGCAACCAACAGCAACTATAATGCAATGAGCAGGCTGCGCATCTTCTCGGGCACCTCCAACCCGGTGAGCTGACAGGCTGACTGGTTGCACCCAACCCACCACTGAAAACAGCTCAAGCTGGCTGGGACGTCCCTGTCTGTGGGGGGAAAGGTGCAATCACAGTAGCAGAGGTGTTGCGTTGCAAACAGGGTGGCTGCAAAGCATGCATGGCTGCTTACTGCTGCTGCATGCAACCCTTGCTCGCCCTTTGGCCCTGCCTTCTGCACCAGTAAGCAGGCCTGATCCTGACAGCCTGGGCGGGGCAAGTTGCAGACTGGTGTCCATGCTGAACGCACTCTTGTCTGCCTGTGTGTGCTTGCCTGATGCGACTGTTCAGGTGTTGTCTGCTGAGGTTGCCTCATACCTGGGCATGGAGCTTGGCAAGATCAAGATTAAGCGCTTTGCTGACGGCGAGATCTATGTGCAGGTCCAGGTACGGGTTGCACACAAGGGCTAATGCCTTGTTCCTGCTGATGCCTTGTTCAACCTGGTAGCCGCTTACTGGCCTTGACAACAGCTGGCAGGAACTAAATCTCATCACTACAACACATCAATCTCATGCTGTCATGTCATGCTACTGGTGGCGCTTTGTCATGCTGCTGGTGGCACGTCGGTCAACAGCTTGCTGCTGCTGTAGTCCCGCTGGTGGCTGATCGCTGCTGTGCTGTGCTGATCGCAGGAGTCCATCCGTGGGTGTGATGTGTTCCTGGTGCAGCCCACGTGCCCCCCAGTGAACGACCACCTTATGGAGCTGCTGGTCACCATTGATGCATGCAGGCGCGCCAGCGCACGCTCCATTACAGCAGTGCTGCCTTACTACGGCTATGCACGTGCAGACCGCAAGACACAGGTGCGCAGCAGCTTAAGGCCACAGTAGTGGACACTGCTTTGCGTGCAGTGTTCTCCACAGCATCTTTGCCACGCGTGTGCCAGCAACTGTGCATGCAGCAGTTCCAGCATGGCTGCCGCCTGCATGTGTGGTGGTAGTGGTGCATCACCAACAGACGCCCCTTTGGCGATCAGCTGCTGATCCCTGTTTTGTTTCTGTCCCCCCCCCCCCCCCCCCCGTATGACAGGGCCGTGAGAGCATTGCCGCCAAGCTGACAGCCAACCTCATCACAGAGGCCGGTGCTGACCGTGTGCTGGCGATGGACCTGCACAGCGGCCAGTGTGTCGGCTACTTCGACATCCCCGTCGACCACGTGTACGGCGAGACTGTCATCCTCGACTACCTTGCATCAAAGCGCATCGCGACAGGCGAGCTGGTGGTGGTGTCCCCCGACGTGGGCGGTGTGGCGCGCGCGCGTGCGTTTGCCAAGAAGCTCAACGATGCGCCGCTGGCCATCATTGACAAGCGCCGCAGCACCCACAACGTCAGTGAGGTTATGCACCTCATCGGTGACGTGAAGGGCAAGGTGGCCGTGCTGGTGGATGACATGATCGACACGGCAGGCACCATCACCAACGCCGGCAAGGCGTTGCTGCAGGAGGGAGCCAAAGAGGTGAGGCGGTTGGCCTGACAGCAGCTGTCTGGGTTTTGCCTGCGGTGGTTTTGCAGTTCTTATGTGCGGTGGTGTGTTGTGAACATGACTTGCAGCCAGCCTTGGCATCTCAGCAAGGCAGTGTGCGTGCAGCTGGTGTTGGTCAAGTGCAGAATGCAGTTGGTGCGTGGCAACAGGCAGCAGGCTATATGGAACAGATCGTGTGGACCAAATGGACTCAGCAAGTGATGTGTGTGCCCCTGCCCTTGCCTGTGTTTCCAACAGGTGTACGCGTGCACCAGCCATGCAGTGTTCAGCCCCCCTGCCATTGAGCGGTTGAGCAGTGGCGTGTTCAGTGAAGTCATTGTCACCAACACCATCCCAGTGGCCCCCGAGAACGTGTTCCCGCAGCTCACCATCCTTTCAGTGGCCAACCTGTTGGGTGAGACCGTCTGGCGCGTGTACAACGCCAGCAGTGTGCAGGCGCTGCGCGATTGATGCAACCCAGCAGCAACGCCAGCGGCGCTGTAGCAGCGGCTACAGCAGCAGCAGCAGGGTCCTTCGGTCTGCATGCTTGCTGCCTCGCAGCGGGGGTGCAGCAGCAGCAACGGCCTGGTCCATGGGCTGTGTACATTGACAGTAGTAGTGACCTTGTATGCATCAACACAATCATTTGTGGTTATGGTGTGGGGCGTCTGTGCAGGTCGCAGTGTGCTGTTGGGGCTTTCTGTTGAGAGGGAGGGGTCTGGTGGGGTGCATGTGACGCTGTTGTGCGTAGGAGAGGGTTGCAAGGTTGTCGTGCTGCGGTGCGCGGCTGTACCGATTGCGGTGGAGAGTGTTTGAAGAGTTTTGGCCCAGCGCGTGGCCTGGCCAGGGATGGCAGGGGCTGCTGGTGCGGCAGGCGGGCATGGTCACTGGGAGCATGGGGGCATGTAGAGTAGGCAGGGTGGGTCCAGCCCATTCCTGTGGCTGTATAGCCTCTTGTTGCCCTTTGCAACCGATGCAGTCGGCATTATATCCAGTCGGCGCTGCCTGTGCAGTCACTCGCAATCCTTGCGCAATGCCTGCGGGTTGCTGGTGCGTTTTTTGTCAGCCTTGCAGCTGTGTTGAGCTGCTTTGATCGACACTGCTGTGTATGGAGCTGCTTCTGCCTGCCAATCACACATAGATAAGCCCCTTGCACCCTTTGTGCTCCTGTAGGCAAGGCTGTATGATTGACGTTGGTTTTCTGGCAGCTGCTGCAGATGTTATGGCTTGGGAGGCTGCAGTGGTCTGCAGTGCACTGCGCAGCCGGTTTGTTTCATTAGCCAGGTCGCTGGGAGCATCTGTGCTCCTTGTGCACTGCGACAGCGCGAAGCTGTGTTGACAAGCTGAATAGCTTGTTGCTGCACGATTTTGCCCTCTGGGGATGTCGTCTTGGTGCAGCTGCGTAGTGTAATAGTGGCAAGTGCCAGTGCAGTGCAGGGTGTGGTTGTGTGCTGCTTCCAATCGTCCACCACCCTTGTTGCCTTGGCTGGGTCCTGGGTGGCTATGGTGGCTAGGCATTCTCCCAGGTGCTGTGCTTTCAGGCAGGCCTTCTAGCTAGTCAGCTAGTCATCCAGTTGGGGCTGGTGAGTGCTGTTGACAGGGCAGTTTGGCCTACGGTTGTCTGTAGGTGCTGTGTATTTCTGAGACATTGTTGGATTGCTTCATCAGTTGCATCTGGCGACCTTCTGTGTCTGTGCTCTGATGTGTTGTGATGCCCTCGCACGTAGGCGCAACACCTGCTATGATACGCAACTGGATTGTTATTGATAAAGCAGCAGGCTGCGCATCGCAGTGCGGTGGACTGGTGTGCATGCCAGCCATGTCACCCCGCCCTAGCAGCCAGGGTTTGCAGGTAGCACTGGCAGCATGGCTGGGCTCCTTGAATCGACTGCATTCCTTTGATTGTTTGGTTGCTGTTCTGCTGCTCACTTCGGGTTTCAATAGTTCCGCCTTGGCCATCACAGCCTGTGTTGTGGTTGAGGCACACCGCCCTGCAGCACCATGGTGTGCGCACCTCCTGCAGCTAATGAAGTGCTCGGGGTGCAGGAGGGCGTGCACAGCAGTGCCGCCTGGAGCTGGCATGAATGCACAGACAGAGTTGAAGTGTGTGCACGATTGTAACAAGAAAGGACTGGCACGTTGATACCTGCTGCCGGGACAGATTGACATTTGAGTGCACTGGCTTTCATACACTGTCAACCCATACAATGTCAACCTGAAGTACTGCTGGCGGCTCATCCAGCGACCTTGGCGCTATGTCCATCGCTGCTTTCATCGCCCTCATTGCCATCAGATGGGCATGAGGTACGGCCCTCACAAAAGCGGCTTCCTTTCATTGTGGCAACAGGGGAGGGGGGGGGGCATGAAACCCCACCGGCTGGCCGAGTAATAAAGAACTGCTGGGGGCCCGAGGCATCCTTACCAATGATAAATATCAGATGCATCCTTCCAACCCCTATTCCAGCGCTGGCAGGTGCCCAGCGCCTGGCCCCAAAGGGTCTGGCCGTTGAACCCACACATATTTCCAGGTGTGCTTCAGCACGCAGCCGCACACACCTGACCGGCGGAAACAAGACGCCCCAACAAGGGGTACTAGATACGCACACAGTCACAGTATTGCTCAGCATGTACAGGGCACCCGGCTCAGGGGCCAACACATTCTGCTCATCTGATGATGTGGCAGTGGTCAGTCGTCCATCTCTGTGTCTTCAGCTATCCTGGGTGTGTTGAGCATGCTGGCACCTTTTCATGGCCACAGCAGGTGGCACTACCACAGCCAGACACCAAGATGATCCTGTCAACCTTTCCAACTGCTCCCTCCTTTTCACAGTGCCATCCCCTGTCCCTGTAGTTCATGTGTTGCACAGCCTGCAGGCACTGTCCGCAGTGTCACGCAGGCAGCAGCTGCTTTCTTAGTCCTGAGGGCCGCATGGTGGTGACAAACAACAGGGCGTTCGCAACCCAGCCCTACAAACTTGGGATACTGGAGGCCACAGCTCCCGCCTGGCAAATGCTCCGGCAGAACCCTGCAATAGCCGTTGCGTGTTCATCATCCAGTTGTCTTGTGTTGGAAGGCTGAATCTGATATTTAGAGGGTTGAGAAGCTTGAAGTACAGTATTTGTTGATGGGATAGGGTTGTAATACCTCCTCGCTGCTTGCCAAGCAGCTTGCAGCTGCCTCCTTTATGTAAGCATGCAGCCTGGTGCCTAATGACTGCACGGCATCCTGGTCACCAGGTCCCACCAGTGGCTGGCCCCTTGGCCAACAGCAGCGCCTTACTCATCCCCTGTAGCGTTCGTCATGGTTGGCATGCACTGACTCAAAGACAGACTAGCACTGTGGCCATGTCCAAGGACAACCTGGATGCAGCGCTGATTACACCGCCTGGAGGTACAGGCCTGTCCTGCACTACTTCAGCAGCGCCACTGACGGGCTGTCGGTTGATGAGGTGTCTGCGGTGAGAAGGCTGCACAAGCCCAAGGATTCACAGCCTGTACCAGGCCTGCCAGGCTGGTACAGGCTGTAGCAAATCAATGTGTGGCTGGCTCTCCTAGATTGAAGTTCCCTGAGGGTGTCGGCACCTTGACATTAGTAACTCAAGGCTTAACCAAGATATGAGTCCATTCCAGCACCCAACTTGCTGGACATTCAACACGTCTGATCGCTGCCAAGGTTGGCCTTGCGTCCGCCCGAAGGCCACTGACGAGGACGCGGTGACTGAAAGGTGAGCAAAATCTAGCTCAAGTCCCTGTTCTTTCCTCCTCACGTCTTCTCGTGGTTTGGCAACTGTAGGGTTTAAATCTCCATCGCGTTGGCAATATTACAGGTGCAGTGAGACTGCGTACGTCCAGCAAAGGCACAATCTGCAGGCCCAACACCACCTCGCACAGCAGCAACACACAGCAACCATGCAGACCATCGCCAAGTCCGCTCAGCGCTCTGCTGTGGCCAAGACAGCTGGTGCGTTGCGACCTGGTCTAATGGTATCATGAGTGTGCAATTCTGGCGTCCAACGCTAACGCGCCTCTCTGCATGCTCGCAGCTCGCACCCAGAAGCCCATGGTGGTGCGCGGTGAGTTCCTCTGCCGTGGCAGTCGATCTGCTCCTGGTCTACCGCGCCATGGCTTCTGATCTTAGTTGTATGATGTCTGCAGGTGCCGTGAAGTGCCAAGCCAGCAAGCAGACCGTGCAGAAGGCAGCAGCTGCTGTGACCAGCCTGCCCGCCCTGCTGGCAGCCAACCCTGCCTTTGCTCTGGTGGGTGCAATACTGCCATGGGTTTCTTGGTTGGGCTGTATGATTTGGGACGGGGCCATGCAGCAGGTTTTCAAACTTTTTTTGTCTGGTGGGGACCAGGGACAGCACAGCAGTGCCTGGGGGTGAGGGACACAGTGCTGTGCGTGACAAGGGGCCCAATCCACAGCATCGGCAACAGCGCCAGTCAAACAGCGGTCACTTTTATGCAAGGCTGCCTACCTTGCACATGACCGGCTGGGATCTCTGCAGGCTGTAGTAATGCACTGTAGTGGGTGGCAACACTGTTGCTCAGTACATGAACATGGGAGCAGCACAGCACAACAGCAAGTTTGTTGGGACGTGATCTCAGCCCTACTGCTTGGTATATGTCACCAGCTTTACCTGATAAGGCCGCTGCTGACGGCAGCACCATTCCGCCAGCTTGCCATGCAAGTGTACACAGACCAGGTCAGCTCCTGCCAGTAAGCCCAACAGTGCGCATAGAAGTGCTGCTGCCCTGTCCTTAATTTCAGTTGGTATTCACTTACATTCTCATGCTGCTGGTATTGCCTTTGTGCAGGTCGACGACCGCCTGAACGGCGACGGTGTCGGCTACCCTCTGGGCATCAGCGACCCCGCCCTGGGCTGGGTGTTTGTGGGTGTTGCTAGCCTGGTCTGGATCCTGTACTTCATTGCACAGAAGGACTTCGGAGACTTCGAGGACAAGGACTCCGGCGTGGGCCTGTAAATGCCTGGTTTCAGCTTAGCTCTGTGCTGGAGGTGGTGTGGGATCCATGCCTGCAGTTCCTCTGTGTCTCCCCTGAGTGTGGTGTGACTGTGTGACAGTGCAGGTTCCCTGAGGGTGTATGGGTGCAGCCTGAGGGCTTGTGCCCTGCAGCCAAGGGGTTGTGTGTGTGGTTTTGTGTGAGTTGGAGAGAGGTTGGTAGCGCACCAGTGCCAGCAGTGCCTGAGCAGGGCTGCACCATGTACACTGTACAGCTCTTGAACCAGCCTGCGCGCGTGTGCGGCTGACCCGTGGTCCTGCTGCGCTGTGTATTGGTGACTGGTGTTGCTAGTGGTTTGTTTGGCTGAGCAGACGACTGGTTGCATCAGCAGCAGCTAGGCAGCCTGAGCAGCCGCTGCTGCCAACAGCCGTGTAACATGTCTCTGTACTGCCTGGTGTTTGAGGGAGGGAATATGTGTGCTGCATGGCGGGGTTCATTGAGGGTACTGGGGTCAGCTTGCTGCTACTGCCAGCAAAGCCCAAGGGGGCCACAGCTATCAGGCTACACCAGCGTCTGTGTGATGGGATTCAGCTGGCAGTGGTCGGATGCGCTGTACTTAAAGCAGCAGTGCCCACACAGCCTACCTTGCAGTCGTGTAGCAGACTCACAGACATGGCAGCTTCATGATCAGGGTACCTGTACTGGAGACGATCAACAACAGGGCAGATCTGTGTGGGAAGCAGCACACACAGGACTCACCAAGTAACACTTGCACTGCAAGTGTGAAGTCTTTGCAAACACTGGCAACAGCTGCCAGCACTGGCGCAAGTGCAAGCCAGCAAGCTGTCAAACCCCACGTGCACTGTGCAGGGCCGCCCTGTACAGGAATGTTGCTGTTTGCACACAGGACTAGTCAGAAATCACTGTAACAGCTAAATATCAGGACAGCTTCACCCTCTGCGATCTTACTACAAGCTAGGTATCACTCTACAGCCCCAAAATCAGTCCGGGACAAGATCCTGTGCGGTGTCTTGCCAAGTATGCAGCACACCTGAGTGTACTGTGGATGCCCCAATGGTGCGGCTGAATGTGTACCGGTGGCAGGCACATGTGTGCTAAACCCTAACCATCGATCGAAGCATGTTGGTCAAATGATACCACCCCCTTCAAGGCTGTGTGGCCACAGTTTGAAGGGTGGGGCTTAGTGGTGAAGGGGGTTGCCCGCCTAGTGTACACATCATGTGTACAACAGTGTTGGACCTCTGCATGTTCTGTAAACACCAGCTGAGGCCAGCACATCTGGCCATGAGGTACACCAACGGGAAGGTGCCTGCCTGCAAGCAAGCAAGCAGCTGAGCTGTTCAATCATGCACCGGCGTGATCAGCATCTCATGCGCACCTCGAGGTACAGGCGTAACCAGCATCGCATGCGCTCTCCGTGCACCTTGCAGCTGTTTCTCGCCAAAACCCTGCACCAGCTGCGGTTGTGGCAGCCGTGCTGCTCCGGGAGCCATGGCTTACCCAGAGGGTTCAGCAGTAGTAAACAATCTGCATTTTGAACTCAGGTGCTGCACTTTGCGAGTTGGCATGGCCTGCTGATGCCCCTGCCGGCATTTGAGGTGCACCATGCATCAGTTCAGGTGGACGGGCCAGCCGAATGCTGCTGCTGCCGCCGTTGCTGCTGCAGCCCTGCCACTGTGGCGGCGCACAGCAGCTGCGAGCAGGACAACAGCGCGCTGCTGCAGCTTTGTTTCGCGCTGCTGCCGTTGACGACACCTCAAAGCTGGCAGTGTCAGGGACAGGGGGCTCTAGGCTTCAGCTTCGGCTCTATGAACCTGAGGACGCAGGCACAGCTAACCACAATATGTCACCTGTGCATGTGGTGAGCTGCTTGGTGTACTACGCCACCTAGGAGGTGGAGTCCAACACTGCAAGCATAGTGCGCCCGGTGCTGCATCTGCAGCGCGCACTGCGCTGTGCGCATGCGTCAGCTGTTAGTATCCAGCTCTGCCTGCTTCATGACCAACAGACTCCTCAGGGGCTGGCAGCCACGCTGCAGCCAGCAGCGGCAGCGGTAGGGCTCGCGCCTGTACATGCTGATGGCAGATTGCAGCTAGCAGCAGCGGCAGCAGGCGGTGGTGCTGTCATTGTCAGCAGGCTATGCAGCAGCATATGACGATGACTTCAGCCTGCACTGCCATGATGGCTTCTAATCACGACGTTGCAAAGGGCGGTACAGGGGTTGCCTGTACCGCATACAGCCCATGGTCTGTCCGTGCAACATCAGATGGTGAGCAATCCTGCCCGCTCACGGAGCAACCATTGCACTCCTGCAGGCCCGTGTCACTAACTAACTGACGTGAATCCTGGTCGTACTGCGTAAGGCTTGGTAGCACCCCCTGTTATGGTGCAAGGTGCAAGGTGCTGACCGTGTCCCTTTCGTGTTTTGACACGTCGTGTGATGGCACATCACTCAGTGAGTTGCATCGGGCAGGTACATGTCATTATGACCAGCCTGGTCACGAAAGGCGTGACGTTGACAGGATAGGTTCACAAAGTGCGCTGCGACACGCGAGCAGCCAGAGAACGTGTGTGCGCTGCAGGCTGGCTCACCCCCAAATGTCTGGCTGGAACAGTGTGCTGCAGAATCAAGCTGCCTGCCCATTGTCTTGCGCAGCCTCGCACAGCAGCTGGCCGGGCAACGTGCGACAGCAGCGCAGCAGCTGGCTGAATTCAGTGATACAGCAGCACAGCAGCTGGCCGAACACAAGGCTGCAGCAGAGCGACAGCTGGCCGCGCCAAGGGCACAACTGTTGAACAGTGCAGCGGCTGTCCGAACGAAAGGCAATGACAGCGCAGCAGCTGGCTGAGCTCAGGGAGCTTGTCATGCAGCCACAGCTGCAGGAAGCCACACAGCTTTAGATAGAAGCCACACAGCAGCAGCAGGCTGCAGCAGGGCAGGGCGTGCAGGTGGATGGCTTGCAGGCCAGCGACAATTGCCTTGACCATGTGATGCACTCCCTCCAAGGGAGTTGGCAAGTGCTTGTTTGCACTGCTTATGTGCGTAGTGGCATGCCAGTGGGCCGGGGTATGTCCTTGCTGCTGAGAGGCCCCTGAAGTCTTGCTCAGCCAAGCATGCATTGTGTATGCGTACTCTGACGTTACGTTGCACGGTGCAGGGTGCCTGGAGGTGGGTGAGTCACCCGCCCGGGGCGGGTTTTGGCATGTGAGCTTGTTGACATGACCCTTGGCTGCAATGAATGCTGCCAGTGGTGTCAGCTCAGGGAGCGCGCCCGGCAGGCCTGCATGACGACAACACAGCCAACGACGTCTGTGGTCATGTGGACACTGTCACCAGCATGCTTTGCCGATTGACTGGGGTTGCCAGTGGCTGCCAGTGGCTGTGCACAAGCAAGCACTGCACTTGAGCTCCACCGTTGAGCTTTTGGGGTGTTGGCCAGACTGAGCTGAGCGGTCGCTGGTGTGGTGGATAGGGTAGTATCTAGAAGTGGGTGATGTAGGGCCAAGTTTGTGAGTGGATGAGGTCGCTATCTTGGTGCCGTATGTGTTGCTCTGCATGCATGTACTGTACACAGAGCACCCTGCCGGCTGCGGCGCTGCTTGGAGCCGCATGGGCTGTTGAGTGAGTATTGAATGCCAACAACCATTGCTCTAGTCCGAGTTCATGTCCTAGAGAAAGAATGACACCATGTGAATTTCCACCCACTGGCAAGGGTGCGGGGGGGGGGGGGGATGCTGAGCCTGTCTAGGTGGTGAATCCATATTTGGTAGTGCCAATGGGTGATACGTTGCGTGGGTGGAGGTGGACTGGACAACATCGAGCCACTCTGGGGTGAAGAGCACATGTTGAATGGTCCGCTTGTACTGCCTGTCTTGACATGTCTGGTCAAGTAACAATGTCTCGGCGTGCAGCATAATGTAAATGTGTACACAAACAGTGCAGCGTCTAGCAAAGTGGGTCATGATGGGTTGAAACCCGGAGGGCAGGTACAGAAACAACAACGCCCTGTGTACAATTACGTAATGTGTACTGCATCACCAAATATATGCTTTCAAGTTCAGCAGGAGATGGACACCTCGCACCTGAGACTACATCATCAGCCCAATTCATAGCCACACAGTGCCACAACCCCATCCGCCAACGGGTATGAGCGGGTACACAAATGGGAGCATGTGCCTGCCAGGCTGGCAAAAGCTTTTACAGTGCAGACTGATGAGCTATAGGTCAAAACCGCACCTCAACCTATTTATGCTTTCAATTGAGTCCACGTCGGTTTTCAGCTCCAAACTCCACACACATGGCTGGATTAGATCATGACACACTTCTGCACACAGGGCTCTTCGCGACCCACCTGACGGACGAAGTAGCTTTTCGGCCGCACTCCACAAACATAATTGAGAAAAAAGAGGTGCACCAGAATAATCTCTCTTGCACCATGGGGTCTAGACCTGCTAAACCGCAGATCGCTGAAAAATAGGCAACGTGGGGCCCAATCAGCAAGCAAGACGAGCCTCTCCAACCTCCGTCTCTCTTCATATCGGGCCAGTTGCAGCCATGGCGCACCACATGCTGCACCGGCAAATCTCTTCCCACAGCAGCACCTGCCAGTCGCGCAGGAGCGCTGGCAGGGTTGCAGATGCTGGCTGTTCTCGTCCATCAACATCCGGGCGCGCGCCCTTCGTGCCCCAGGCCGTGCTGACCACAAGCACAGCCCGTCTGCCCGCAACTCACCTGGAGTCCAGTGTGAAGGCGCTGGAGCAGCTCAAGACGTCCACTGTCAATCGTGAGTGTTACGTTATCCCCTTGTTAATGTAATGCGACGTGCTTGGGGGGAATATCGGAGCTTACGAGGTCTACTGTCTCCACCACGCAGGCTATGCGTCGGAGACCAAGAACAGCATCATTGCGATTGGTCTCACCATTCACAATGCACCAGTTGAGCTGCGTGAGAAGCTTGCAGTGCCTGAGGCAGAGTGGCCCCGTGCCATTGAAGAGCTCACAGCATATCCCCACATTGAGGAGGCAGCAGTGCTGTCCACCTGCAACCGCATGGAGCTGTACGTGGTGGCAGTCAGCTGGCACAGGGGTGTCAGGGAGGTTGAGGAGTGGCTCTCACGCTCCTCTGGGGTGCCCCTGGAGGAGCTGAGGCCCTACCTGTTCCTGCTGCGGGACCGGGACGCCACACAGCACCTGCTGCGTGTGTCTGGTGGCCTGGACTCCCTGGTCATGGGTGAGGGTCAGATCCTTGCGCAGGTCAGGCAGGTGTACAAGGTCGGCCAGAACGCCACAGGCTTTGGGCGCCAGCTCAACGGCCTGTTCAAGCAGGCCATCACAGCAGGCAAGCGCGTGCGCAGCGAAACCAGCATCAGCACAGGCAGCGTGTCCGTCAGCAGCGCAGCAGTGGAGCTGGCTCAGCTCAAGCTGCCCACACACAACTGGGCAGATGCCAAGGTGTGCATCATCGGTGCCGGCAAGATGTCCACGCTGCTGGTGAAGCACCTGCTGTCCAAGGGCTGCACACAGGTCACCATCCTGAACCGCAGCCTGCCCAGGGCCCACGCCCTGCAGGAGGAGTTCCCTGACATGCAGATGGACATCCACCTCATGCCAGACCTCATGCAGTGCGTGGAGGACAGTGACGTTGTCTTTGCAGCATCAGGTGGGTTGGTTGCGCTGGGGTGCTGGGTGGGGGTGGGAGAGGCTGTGCGCAGCAGTGGTGGGTGGGTCTGGCAGCAGCAGAAGCACAACTGCTGCAGTTGGAAGTTCATGGTTGTGTTTTTTATGGGCGGGTGGTTCAGCAGCGACATGAAAGGGTAGGGGTTGCAATCTCTGCAGTGGGTATTGGCTGGCTGAAGCAGCAGCGTAAGATTGTGCCACTGGCCCTAAGCAACACATTTTACGAGCCTTTCCCATCTGCTTCAAATTATGCATGCTTCTGCGTTCCACCTATCCTGTGGGATACATCGGCATGCATAATCTGGAGCAGATGGCAAAGGCTCACAAGATGTGTTGCTTAGGGCACACCCCATGGTTAGCATTGCTGCTGTGGTGCTGTGCTTTGCTGCGTGTGCGGTACTGCGACTGACTGCTGATGCCACGCTTTTGCCCTTCCTGCTGTGCCCTGCCTTGCTACCGCCCTGCCGCTGCCCTTGCTGTCTCTGTTTTCGTGCACAGGCAGTGAGGAGCTGCTGATCCATGCAGAGGACATCGTCAACATGCCTCGCCGCAGCGATGCCGTCGGTGGTGTGCGGCGGTTTGTCGACATCTCAGTGCCCCGCAACATCGCCCCCGACATCAATGCAGAGCAGCATGCTGGCATTGTGTACAATGTGGACGACCTCAAGGAGGTGGTGGTGGCCAACAAGGAGGCACGTGCAGCTGCAGCAGCAGAGGCAGAGATCCTGCTCAGGTGAGGCCAGCAGCTGGGCGCAAGGATCTTTTTTTGGGCGTGGGGGAGTGCAGCTGGATGCTTGGGGGTCGGCAGGCTAGGGAGCTGAGTGTGGGGTGCAGTGGAAGGGAGCTGCTTTGGGGTCACTGGGAGGGGTGTGCAAGCATCCAGCAGCTGCGGCTGTGGGTGTGGGGGTGGGGGTGGGAGCGGCACACTAATGGCAGCATCTGTGCATTTTTGCACGCCCTGTAGTGAGTCTTGTAGCAGTGCGCAACTTGACAGCTGGCAAGCTTCAGCGGCATGCACTGCTCACAGTAGGTGTTTTCATTAAGCAAGGGCGTGGCATATGGGTCCCGCTACGTCTCCAAAGTCCTGCCCTCAACATTCCCCTTGCGCATCGCTCTGTGCGGCCCTTGCTGTATGCTGACTGGCTCTGCTCCTCTCCCTGCCCATGTCCCACTACCCACCCCTCCCTTCCCCATCCCCCATCCCCAGGGAGGAGCAGCGCTCCTTTGAGGCCTGGCGCGACAGCCTGGAGACCGTCCCCACCATCAAGGCCCTGCGTGCCAAGGCTGAGTCGATCCGTGCAGCTGAGTTTGAGAAGGCGCTCAGCCGGCTGGGTGAGGGCATGAGCAAGAAGCAGATGAAGGCGGTGGAGGAGCTCAGCAAAGGCATCGTCAACAAGCTGCTGCACGGTCCCATGACGGCGCTGCGCTGCGACGGCACAGACCCCGACGCTGTCGGCCAGACCCTGGCCAACATGGAGGCGTTGGAGCGCATGTTCCAGTTGGCGCAGCAGCAGGCAGCAGTCCCAGGCCGCAAGTAAAGCTCCCGGCAGGCTTGCATTTTTGTGTGAGCATGCTGTGCTGACATTTTTGTGTGAGCGTGCTGCGCTGAGGCATGCTTGTGGTGCATGCGCCTGGTGAAGCAGCCATGTTTGTTTTGCAGCTGGCAACATCTGGCTGCTGTTGTTGTCTTCGTCTGTTGCGGGTGCTGGGGATGTGCATGGTTGAGTCCAGGGTAGGGTGTAGGTGGTGGGGTAGGTAGGCAGCGCTCTGAGAGGTCTGTGTGCAGGCAGGGGTGTGTTGTGATTGTTTGTGTGCATGGGCCCCGGCTCCTGGAGGGCGGGGTGAGAGTGAGGCCAGCTAGTTTGACTGCAGCTGGGTGCAGGTGCTGCTTTGACCACACACTTGCGCAGGGGGCATGCAAACGGGGCTTGCCCTTGCTGTCCCGCCTGACCTGATCTGGGCAGGGGCCATTTATGGCAGCGCGGATGGTGCAGGGTATGGATTTGTTGCGAGCTGCATTTGCAGGACAGCAGGTGTGCTGCTTCAGGTGACTGCTTGGATACAGTTGCTGTACCAAGAGCGGCGATGCAGTTGCCATTCGAGGGTTGTGTGTGCTGCAGGGTGTGTGATGTGCCTTCAGTTGTATAGAGTGAGTGTGTGACGGAGTGTGTGACAGGACGTGTGGCAGTTGACTGCCGTGGTGGGTGTGTTCGTGTGGTGCAGGTGCCTGGCATGTGCATGGCCTGGAGTGTATCCGCACAACAGTCACAGCAGACCTGTTCGGGCGTTTTCAGCTTCCCAGCGCACACTGCTCGCACACTGCTGTAGTGAGCCGGACAGTGTGTTTGCAGTGGTCTGCTGTGTGCCCTGAGCTGATTGCAGCAGCATCTGTCATCTGGGGCCGCGCCCTGTTTGCCTGTTGGCACAGCCTGTGTGTGTTGACCAACGGGCAAACATATGCTCTGCACCCTAGGTGCAAGAACCTTGTAGCATCTTGATTATAAGATATGAATTCTCACGATCGGACGGCATGCTCGCATGCTTGCGGAAGGTATGCAGTCACGTAGGCTGTGGTGGTGTGTTTGTACATACGTGTTGAGTGGTTGAAGAGAAGGCTCTGCTGCAAGGCAGGGGGTGTGCCCTGCTGCTGCCTGGCAAGGGTGTTTTGTTGTATTTGCCCCAGGCTAGCAGTGTGCTGGTCAGCTGAGGCAAAGCCCCGGCTTGGCAGGCAGTCAGGCAGGCACGTGTAACATGCTGATGAGAGGTTTCAACGCCGTTTGCAAACCAGTTGTGGCAGCTGCTTGCAACAGTTGTGTGCATGGGTTGCGCACCTTGCTAATGCAGCCAGTGGATGCCCTTGAGCAAAATGTTGTGTGTTATGACAGATGGTCCTGGTTGCACTGCTCTTCCCATGTTGCGCTGCCTCCCATGTTGCGCTGCCTTGCAAGATCAAGCCTCCAATATAAAGTCTCACCCTGCCTGCTGAGCTGTATGCACGCCAAAAGCTACGCCTCCTGCACAGGAGAGATGCTTGCAAAGAGATGATGCAGGGGTTCAACAAAGCCACAGCCCTGCTGATTGGTACAAACTCGGCCTAAGCCTTTTGAAGAGTCATCGCACAGCTGGCAATTGGCTAGGGTTTGAGGCGCACACGCCATTGCAGTGACTGGTCCCAAAGTCAAGAGCGGCTGTGCTGCCCTGAGCGATTCAGCATCTCAGTGCAGAAACAAGCTTTGTGAAAGGGGGCCACTGCTGGCGGCAGCAACACAACATCCTTGTGCCCCAGCAGAGAGGTCTTGACTGCCGTCGGTCAGCAGGCCCTGACAGGCATCCATTGTGATATAAGCAGCACGGATTGGATCCCCCAGTTTCACTGAAATATGTGTCATGTGGATTGGAGTGGGCTGGGGGCCAGTGCTGGGGGCAATATGCGCCCTGCAGCCTCAAGCAGGAGGGACTAAACCATTGCCTGAGACAGTGACTGCAAGCCACTGCTGGTAGCTTGGAAATTAGTTCCCACGAGAAGGTACAGTAACGGTTACAAACGTAGGCAATGTGGTGCTCGTGCATGTTGGCCCTTTTTCGTGCCTGTGCAGGCTGTCATACAGGATGTACTTGGAGCAGCCCAGCAGTGGCTGAGCTGTTGGCTAGGAGCTGTATCAGTCACGTTGCAGCATTTTGACCTCCATCTTGTGCTAAGCTTCACCTGGCAGCTGCCTAAACTACAGACAGTCTGTGAAAACCGTTTGTAGTTTGGACACCTTGGAGCTTGAACTACTGGTTCTGGGCACACCCGCAATGTAACAATTTCAAGTTCTTATCAGATTGTTGGTGATGAGACATGTTGGCGGAGGCCTGAGCATGTGCGAGTTTCCCACATTTGAACAGCAATTGTAACAGGCTGGCGTAACAGCTTGCTGCTGCTGTTGCAGGGGCAGGTGGCCGTGGTTGCAACTGAACATTGCGTTTATTTTGGGGTCTTGTTTGGCGTGTATGATCTCTTATCGCCACATTTCACGTTTTGCAAGGACAACAGCAGCTGGAGCACCTGATTGTACCCACAAATAGAAATGCTGCAACCGGCTAGCAACAACAGCACCGGCAGCAACAACAGCTGTGTGGACATTGATCTGGAGAAGTCAGAGCCGTGTCTCTGCAAATGTCCAGGTACAAGCTCAGCAGTGCGCATTTTGCTACATAGCGTTGTACCAACACGCTGCTTTATATTGAAGGAGGCGTTGAGTGGCTATTTTGCATATATGACGGATACAGGTGTCAGATCAGCCATGTTTGACCAGAGAGATCCAGACATGACTCATGGCTCACTCTCATGATGAGAGCATATACAGTGTCAGATCTGCCCGCTACACATCCCCACAATCCTGCGCACAATCACAGCTATCCCCACAACCCTTCTCGACACAGAGCAAGGGGGGGGGGGGGATATTCCACGACAAAATCTTAATGTACGGAAAACTCAAAGTTGTCATCATCGACATCGACATCAGCATACATACAAGCATGGACCACTGTCACAGATGACCAGCCAACATTTGCATCCTTGCCTGCATTCTGTCTGAAGATTCAGTGTGCTCAATCCAGATCGTACAACCCCGTGCTGCTCTTGGTGGCTTTGCCAGTGGGAGGCTGCTGCTGCTCCCTGCTGACAGCATTGCCATCGTCTGGTCCTTCCAGCCAGCCCTGCTGCTGTGCAATTGCGGCAGCTGTATGCTGCAATGGCCATAGGTGGTTGGCTCTCATGAGCTCTTGTGTCTTGGGGTACACTGACATCTGTGATAAACAAAGCAATCAGGTAGAGATTATTTGAAACTTCAGCCAGAGGGGACTTGTTCCAGAAGGCGGGGGGGGGGGGGGGCTTCAAGACGGACTGCTGCAAAGCCTGCGAGTTGCCTTCAAAATAGAGCAGTCTGGTGCCTTGGGGAGACAAAGAGCCTTCCCGAGGGTTTGTCAGGCAGTGGCCCCAGGTAGGGCCTCTAGGGGAGTTGTAAGGTTCTGTTGAGGACACGCTGGTCGCAGTTGTAAGTGGGGAAGGTCGGGGCCAGCAAAATCAATCAACTATTGTTGGGACTTGCGTGCTTAATCACCTGCATTCTGGTTGCCACCACTTCTGTCTGTGTGTACCTGTCCTTTGGTCGCAATGTGGGGGTATCGTAGCCATATATGGATGGATAGACTTTTGTACTTTGTCGACAGAAACGACCAATAGACGCCACCGCTTTGATTTGATAGTACATCCGTCTGACAAGCTGGCTACTGGCTGCAGGTGTCCTGGTCCTACCCAAGAGCCCGTTCACCGGTGATGCCTCACTGCAGTGGGAGTGCCTTTACTGCAAATTGAAGTTCTTCAGGAAAAATTGCATGAGCCACTGCAATGGCTGCTACCAGAAGAAAGTGCAGGGCCGGCTTGAGGGTGCGTAGTTCTGTTGTTGGCCTTCGACATGTTTTGTTTGTAGTCGGTGTTTGACGTGCTGCAGCATTTGCCGTGGATGTTGCTGATGTGGCAGTGGCTACTGATACTGTGGCTGCTGCCACTGTGGAGGCTAAGGCAGCTTGTACATGCAGTTTGTGAATCCTGGCTGTTGGCTGGTGCAATAATCAACCAAGCTACTAACCCTGCGCACAATTTAAATATACCGCATTTCTATTTGTGGGTACAATCAGGTGCTCCAGCTGCTGGTGCCCTGGCGACATTTACATCAAACAACAGCTACACTCGGACCTGACTGCAGCTTTGCACAACTTCACTGAAAAATATGGGCCACGTTGGGCATCATAGAGCCCGGTTGTTGCACAAGCGCTGCATGATCAATTACAAGGGCCTAAGTTTGCTGATGACACGCGTTTTGAGCCGTGGCTGGATTCATATCGGATTGGCAACCCTGATGCAGCCCAGCCACCCTTGCAGCAAACGTGCTTGCGAAGTCGATCATGCACGTGCATCTATGCATCCTGATCAACCTGGCGTGGATCCACGTGCAAGCGTCGGCCTTGTGATCAGTGGCATATCAAGCGATATCGTCCACTGCTTCTGCTGCTACTGCTCCGACACCATCACGAAAATAACACTGTCACACCTCGTGAGCGGCCTTTATATGCTTCGGGGCCCTGCCGGACAACATGACAAGATACGTCGACATCAGGATTCACTTCGAAACATCTGCGTCTCAGATCGTTGTGTGTAGGGTTCATCCAACAAGTTCGGTGGACAGATCAGCAGCATGGCCATGCTCCAAGCAAAGACAGGCAGTGTATGTAGGGAGCACAGGGCCGTGCGGCCATGCATCGGTGTGCCCAAGGTGGTGGCAAGCGGCAGCAGGTGAGCTATCGTCCGTTGCAGTTTCGGAGATGGCTCGGGCAGCCTGTGCAGGCTTTGGCTTGGGCCCCGCCTTCGATAACAGCCTCCAGGGTCATCCGTGTATCGAGAGCAACAGTTGTCAGCTCTTCCTCAGCGCCACATGGCCAGATCATAGGTGTCGGGCATCGCGCCCAAACAGATGAGGCCCCAGCCTGGCTGGCACCCAGTACCGATAGGTTCCGCAAGGCACTCCCATGTCCGACATGTGGCAACGTTGTCATGTTGCGCAGGCCTCTGCCCCGCCCTGCTACCGTCTGCCAGGCCCACCGCACAGCAGCTGTCCCCCAGTTGGGTGCAAGGCGCCTGCTTCCCCACCAGCGCCAGTCCAGGAAGGCCCTGCATGTCGTGAACTACGTGACAGAGCACGCCCCCGTGTCTTACAAGGAGATGAGCATTGGTAAGTGGCCTGCAGCCTGTAGGCACATGCTGTTGCCACAGCTGCAACTGTCCTGAGCAGTAGATCAACCTGGCTTGGTAGCTTACTGTACAACTGCCTGCTTACTGTACAACTGCCTGCTTCCTTCCCCCAGGCGTGCCCAAGGAGATGGACGACCGTGAGAAGCGTGTGTCCATCACACCTACTGTCGTCAAGACCCTGCTGAAGCAGGGCTTCAAGGAGGTGCTGGTTGAGCAGGGCGCGGGAGAGGCTTCAGAGTTCTCGGTAAGGCTGTCTTATGACTGTTTGGTCCCCACCTGCCCTATCTGTCTGCTGTTCATTGACGTTTGTGCTGTGCTATGTTGGAGCGCAGCGACTGCTGTGGCTGAGCCTGCTAGGCCTGCTCTGTCAGCACTGCAGTACGTGTGCAGTTGGATGACCCGTGCATTTTGCTGTTGTTGCCAGGATGATGACTACAAGGCTGCTGGAGCTACCATTGTCGACAAGGCTGCCAGCTTCAAGGCAGATGTTGTGCTCAAGGTCAAGCCACCCAGCATGCAGGAAGCAGACATGCTGAAGGAGCGTGCCAGGTAAGACATGCGCCCCACGCTTTGCAGCAACCATATGCCTTGGTACTGGCACTTGTGCTGAGCTGTGGGCAGCTGCTGTGTATGTCTAGGTGTTTATCAGCGAGCAAAAGTTCAGGATGCAACCTGCATCTGTGGGCAACTTGGCTGCTCTTGGTACAGTTACCTGAACATGTAAAAGGCAGGACGACCATATCCAGTTGGGATCCGCCTCCCTCACCAGCTGCTGTATGCTGACAGCTGCTGCTGATTTGCCTGTGTGCTGCCTGGCTGCCGCAGGCTGATCAGCTACATCTACCCATCCCGCAACCAGGAGCTGCTGGACAAGCTCGCAGCCAAGAAGACTACAGTCATTGGTGAGACATGCACAGCCTTGATCGGTTGCGTGGGTGCATTTTGCTGAAGTGGTCTGGCTGATGTGGTCTAGGTAAAGCATCACTTTGCCCTGCCTCGACTTTGTGCTGCAGGTATGGATTGCATCCCCCGTACCCTGAGCAGGGCGCAGACCTTTGACTCCCTCAGCTCCATGGCCAACATTGCAGGTTACAGGTACGCCCGGGATACCTTTGTCGGGGCTACACAGCACAGCTTGTGTTCTGCTGCTTGACCAAGCTGCGTCATTACATGTTCAGTGAGGGCATCGTTGTGTTGCATGGTTGAGACAGCTACATATGGCCGAGGTGGTGATTGAAGCTGCTGCTGCCTTGTGTTATTGGTGCGTGCAGGGCTGTGATTGAGGCTGCGCACCACTTTGGTCGCTTCTTCACAGGCCAAATCACAGCAGCCGGCAAGGTGCCCCCTGCCAAGGTGCTGGTGATTGGTGGTGGTGTGGCTGGACTTGCAGCCATCGGCTGCGCCAAGAGCATGGGTGCCATCGTGCGTGTGTTTGACACCCGTGAGGCTGTGCGGGAGCAGGCCAAGTCCCTGGGCGCTGAGTTCCTGACGGTGGGTGCCTCTGGTACCAGCAAATGGATCATCTCTACAACACGGATGTTGCCCAATCATGGCTGTGGTTCCTGCGTGCACACACCATAGCAGTGTGCTCACATGACCTTGGTCATCTCCCAGCAAACATGCATTCCTAGAATGATATGCGTACCACACAACCGGGTGCCAGGCATCGCAAGAAGCCTGACACCGTAAGAACATGGATCTTGCCCTCTCATAGTTGTGGTTTCTATGCGCACACCATAGCAGTGTGCTCACGTGACTTTGGTTTGCTGCACTGGCTGCTGCTGCAGGTGGACATGGAGGAGTCTGGTGAGGGCCAGGGTGGTTATGCAAAGGAGATGTCTAAGGAGTTCATTGAGGCCGAGGTGGGTGGGGGAGCACAGCAGGGCATGGCATGGGTGGGTGGTGTGCAGCACCACTTGCAGGGGTGTAAACAGCCTGACTGCTCAACAGGAATGTCCCTGCAGAGTCCTCGTGTTCAGCTCAGCAGGAAGGCGCAGATTGCGCACACACCCTCGTACAGGCATTCTGCTGTCAGGTGCAAATACCATGGGTTTGCTGTTCTCACCAGTGCCGCTGCTGTATCTGCTGCTCGTGCGCATGCCTGCTGCCGCAGATGAAGCTGTTTGCCGAGCAGTGCAGGGAGGTCGACATCGTCATCAGCACAGCCCTCATCCCCGGCAAGAAGGCTCCCCTGCTGATCACCCCCGACATGGTGGACAGCATGAAGCCTGGCAGCGTGCTGGTGGACCTTGCCGCAGAAGCCGGCGGCAACATCGGCTACACCAAGGCCAACGAGGTGGTCAAGACCGCTGACGGCAAGACCATCATCGGCTACACAGACCTGCCCAGCCGCCTGCCCACGCAGAGCAGCACGCTGTACAGCAACAACATCAGCAAGTTCCTGCTCAGCATGGGGCCATTCAGCACCGGCAAGAAGGACGAGTTTGTGATTGACTATGATGACGAGGCGGTGAGTGGGGTGGGGTGGGGCGGGGACTGCTGATGCTGGGGCAAAGATGGTGGGGGATAGTGGTGGGTGTGCAGGACACTGCTGGTGAAGCAGTACAGCAGTAAGGAATTGTGCAGAAGTGGTGACGGCAGGGACAGTGTTGTTCTCTACCTTTGTGCGCTTGCCCGCACGGTGTTTCCTTGTGGGGCATAGCTTGTGTGTTTGTGGGTCACAGCTTGTATGTTACTCCATGTTTCCCAACCATCTCACCTGCGCGTGTGTGTATGCTTGTCCTGCCGCGCTGTTGCTTGCAGGTGCGTGGTGCGCTGGTGCTGGATGAGGGTGAGCTCCGCTGGCCCGCACCCCCTTCAGCGGCCCCTGCAGCTCCCCCACCCGCTGCTGCCAAGAAGGAGGAAGCCAAGGGCCCTAAGGACCTGTACCCCGACACCCTGCGCAACGCCCTGACAACCACAGGTGCAGCAGCAGCAACACTGGCCATCGGTGCAGTGTCCCCCAGCTCTGCCTTCAGCGGCATGCTGACCAAGTTTGGCCTGGCATCTATCTGCGGTTACCAGACTGTGTGGGGCGTCACACCCGCGCTGCACAGCCCCCTGATGAGCGTGACAAACGCCATCTCCGGCCTGACGGCTGTGGGCGGTATGGTGCTGGCTGGCGGTGGTGTGCTGCCTTCCAACGGTGCCCAGGTAGGTGTGGCGCGTTTGCTGCAGTCAGCGGTTGCTTCTTGGCTATGTGTCTTTTACTGTTTACCCTTGCTTGAAGGTTTTGTTTGTTCAGGCTGCATTCATGCTGTGCGAACAACCCTGTCAAGCTTGACCCCTGTGCGCCAGCACTTTGACGTTAGGCCATGAACAAGGGTTGTGCTGACAGGCCTGCTGGTGTGCTGCTGCAGGGTCTGGCTGCTCTGGCTGTGCTTGCCTCTGCTGTCAACATTGGTGGAGGCTTCACCATCACTCAGCGCATGCTGGACATGTTCAAGCGCCCTGACGACCCCATCGAGCACAACAACCTGTACGCCATCCCAGGTGTGTGCCATGCAGTGTGCTGCACCCAAAACCCTGTTACGGCATCCACATGCGCACAATCCATAATGCAGTTGTTGTTGAAAGAGAGTTGGAATCATGGAGTTGGGTTCGCCATGGTGACCAGGCAGGATGCATGTGTTCTGTGGGCTTTCTGGGTTGGGGCATCAAACCTGTAAGCTTTCTGCGCTGGCTGGCACATCCAACCAGATAGGTGTGAATGCCATGGCTGACATTGTTATGTGGTCGTTGTTCTGTGTTGCGTGCAGCTGCTGCGCTGCTGGGCGGCTGGGCCATTGGCCGCTACCTTGGCCTGGACGAGGTCACCTCAGCAACCTACCTGGTCAGCAGCGCCCTGTGCATTGCTGCCATCGCCTGCCTGAGCCAGCAGAGCAGCGCACGCACCGGTAACTCCCTGGGCTTGATCGGTGTGTCTGGTGGCATCGTTGCCACCCTGGGCAGCCTCAACACTGACCCCGGCACCTACGCACAGGTCATCGGCAGTTTGGCCGCTGGAGGGCTGGTGGGCAACCAGATTGCTTCCCGCATCAACATCACTGACCTGCCTCAGATGGTTGCCGCATATCACTCTCTGGTCGGTCTGGCAGCCGCCATTACCTCTATCGCCACCATCATGCTGATGGCTGATGCTGGCCATGATATGGATGGTGTGCACATGGTGACTGCCTTCCTTGGTGACATCATCGGTGCCATCACACTCACTGGCTCGGTGAGTGGGACTGGGTGGATTTGGACAGGTGGTAGTGGGGGACCAGCTGTGTGCCTCTCATCAGGTGTTTGTTGTGTTGGAGCCAACAACAGCAGTGTGGTTGGAAATGTGGCCTAGAATAGAACCCACTTAGTGATTGCAAGTGTTTACTGCCAGCTGCTGCCGCAGTTATCCCCTGCTAGCAGTCACTCTTTTCACCCTCTTTTCACCCTAACCCCAAGACGAGACACACCTGCTGATTGCTGTCTGTTTGCAGGCTGTGGCGTTCGGCAAGCTGCAGGGCATCCTTGACAGCAAGCCCCTCAACCTGCCTGGCAAGAACTTCATCAACCTGGGCCTGCTGGGTGGTGTGCTGACATGCGGCGGCCTGTTCCTCACCACCGGCGACACCGAGTTCGCCACGAACATGCTGTGGGCCACTGCCGCCCTTGGTGGAGTGCTGGGAGCTCACCTGACAGCTTCCATTGGTGAGCTGGGGCCGCGTACTGCACGTCATGGTTTTGACCTCTGTACACGGACCTGACATGTCAGCTATGGTGGGCATGTGGGTATGCTGTCAGCATCGTCGACTTGTTACTCCCAGGAGGACATCAGTGGAGGTGCTTCTCATGCACTGCACACCTAATCCTGCTGTGTACTGTGCGTACAGCACTGCTCTCCGGAAGCTTGCCTGAGAGTCCCACTGTGCTCATGTGGTGCACCCTTATTAGAAACGTAGTCTGCAGTTCCCCCACTGACGCTGTTGTGGTCGTGCTTGCAGGTGGTGCTGACATGCCTGTGGTCATCACCCTGCTCAACTCCTACTCTGGCTACGCCCTGTGTGCTGAGGGCTTCATGCTCAACAACGACCTCATCACCACAGTGGGAGCACTGATTGGTAGCTCAGGAGCCATCCTGTCCTACATCATGTGCAAGGCCATGAACAGGAGTCTGCTCAACGTCATCTTCGGCGGCTATGGCACATCTAGCGGCGGTGCTGCTGCTGTTGTCACCGTGAGTACTGCGTTGGCACAGAGTGTGCTCGCCCAGGGTGCAGGCAGCTGCTGTCATGGTGTGGTGTCTGTTTGGCTGCTTGAAAGTCCAGCCATGCATATGCAAACACTGTTTGGCTGAAGTTTTAGCAGCCTCTCACTGAAGTGTGCTGGCATTCTCTGCGTCGTTTGGTGTTGTGTGGTTGCAGGGTACCCACCAGGAGATCAGCATCCCAGAGACTGTTGAGTCCCTGACCAGTGCTGGCAAGGTGCTGATCGTGCCTGGCTACGGCCTGGCTGTGGCCAATGCCCAGCACAGCATTGCTGAGCTCACCAAGGCTCTGAAGAAGAAGGGTGTGGAGGTGAGCAGGGTGCCCTTAGCATGCTGTCCTCAGCCTCGCTGGCCGTGTCTCTGTCAATGAGTCTCCTTGTTTTGTGTTTAGTACTGTTGGTACTGCACCGACTTGAGTTTTATGTGCCTGTTTTGACATGTTCCTGCTGCTGCTGGTGCTGTTTGCTGTTCCAGGTTGACTTTGGCATCCACCCTGTGGCTGGCCGCATGCCTGGCCAGCTGAACGTGCTGCTGGCTGAGGCTGGTGTGCCCTACGATGTGGTGTATGAGATGGATGAGGTCAACGGGCACATGGAGACCTACGACGTGGTGGTGGTGAGTAGCTTCTTGGCACAGCTTTTAGCAGACTGTCAGGCTTGTCGTGCAGGGTGTGTGGCTGTTTTGGAAAGATGGGCACGACGGCGTGACAGGTTGCTCAACACTCCAAACACACATGCGCCTTGTGGTGGGTGGTTTGCACAGAAGAGACGTGCACCAGGGGCACTGGATTGGGGAGCTGACGGTATCGTGTTCATGCTGTTCCTATGCTGTGCTGCAGGTGATGGGTGCCAACGACACCGTCAACTCTGCCGCACTGGAGGACCCCAACAGCGTGATTGCAGGCATGCCTGTGATCGAGGTGTGGCGCGCCAAGCAGGTGGTGTTCTGCAAGCGCTCCATGGGTGTGGGCTACGCTGGTGCTGACAACCCAGTGTTCTACAAGCCCAACACGTGGATGCTCCTGGGTGAGTGCGGCTGCTAGGGGTGGTGCAAGTGGCTAATTGCATGGTGTGAGGTTCATTGCAGGACACAACGGAAAGCCATGCTGTAGGCACACGGCGGATGGGTTCTGCATATCTTGTCCCGGTGCTGTCTCAAATTTTGCATTGCTATCAGGTTACGTGCAGCTCTCAACCATGCTATGAGGGAGGAGGTGGTGCTACTATTACAATACTATGCAGGGTGGAGAGTGAGGCAGTGCCATTGCTTTACTGGCTGTTCACTGAGTTGCGTTGTCTCTGTCATCATGTTTTGCAGGTGATGCCAAGGCCACAACTGACAACCTGATGGGCGCCCTCCGCGACACCCTGCACATCTAAGCAGATGTTGCCGTGGCGAGTGTCGGGTGTTGATGTCAGTGCAAGTCAGCGGGCATAGCCATGTTTCGAGGCAGGTGATGGGCCCAGTGTGTCCTGTATGTGTGCTACTGCCTGTGTTCTTTACTCTGGCATGTATCAATTTCTGAACTGGGCAGGCTGCTTGCTGTGATGCAAGGCCACCCTGCACCAGTCAGTGCTGACTGCTTTTGGATATTTGGATATTTTTGGACATCTGCTGCGGTGCAAGTGCCCCAGTGTGGCAAGTTTCACTCTCAACACTCTTCCTGGTCACAGGGTCCTGCAGCCAAGTTGGTGCAGTGTGCAAAACAGCCCTTGTGTTACGACATGCAGCAAAGCCTGTGCGACGCAGTTATGCCTATCCCCTCCATGCACCCTTTTTTGGTGTCACACACAATATTGCATGCCTTGCACTCTTGTGCGCTCATGCGGGTGGCTAGCAACAAGCACCCTCATGCATGTGCTTGGTCGTGTTGCTGATAGTTTGCAGTCGGTGTGGTGTAATAACATTTTTGGTGTATGTACTGCAGTCGTGGGGCTGCTTGTTGTTCGTGTTGGTGTGATCTCAGTAGTGAAGCTACTACCGCAGCTCCTGTGTTGTGTTGTGTGCTGTGTTTGCTCTGGTTGCTGTTGTTGCCCTTCAGCTCCCAGTTGTTCTTTTGTGTGCGTTGCCGGCGGTGGGGCCCAAGGAGTGAGTGGAGGTGTGCTGCAGCAGAGTGAGCCGTTGGTAAGCAGCGTATGACGGAACAGCACCAGCGGAGGGTCGGGTGCCTGGCATCCCAGGCAGCAGCAGCAGTCACCGAGAAGTTTTTTGTTTGTTCGGGAGCGGTGGCACTTTCCACAGCATCTTTGCTGCAGCCGACGCTCTGTGTGAGGCAAGGAATCTGGCACAGGCTGTATAGTGGCGGGTCGAGAGGGTGGACATTTGTGGCAGCTGTTGCCCATGTCAGGTGTTGCTGGGTGATGGTGTGGCACGTCTGGAGGGGTTGAATTGCTTTTGCGGCATGTGCTGGATGGTGGTGATCAAGGTGTTATGAGCTGTAACAACAGAAGCGCTTGAAAGGTGTTTCATGTCTTGGTCACGTATTCCAACATATAGGCCGTTGTTTAGACCTTGCCTGAAATAGCACGGCATGACAGGCATGTCGAACAACACAGTGAGCTCCTTGTAGTACATGTGCGCTTGGGGTGTCAAGTGCATGTGGACCAGACTTCAATGTCTTGCCCTCAAGGTACAAGGAGCAAGGCAGTGTCTCCACAGGAAATCTTGCTACCTCCCCAATGCAGCACCAATGATCACAGTGGAGCTTTGATGCAACATCCAGCCCAGCAGGAGCGCAGCAACTGGCCAGGCACCTTCAGGTCACAGTGAGCCAAGGGTTGGGGGGCCCCGAAGCTCGTCTAGTCGCATTTACACATGCATATGCATCACTTACTACTTCTTTTCGTTGACAGACACGGCAGCTTCAGCCTCTGCGATCTTATTACAACAACAACATACCTCCCCGGTTCCGGGCACTGTCTCAAGGAGCAAGGGAGGCAGGGTTGGGGGAGCAGCAGCATTGCCTCGGGTTGGCTGTGGTGCCTTTGGCCATTTCAAGCCCCAGTAGAATGCTGAGGTAATGTCGTCGCAAAATGTGCCAGTCGATAGCACTGGTGCCAATGTTTGTGGCTGTTGGGGTGACAGCCCAGTTTAAAGAGCAGGTGACATGACCAAACGAGTGGTGAAGTGCATTTCTCATGTTTCTGATGTCGAAGTCACAGTTGCCTTGCTGTAAGGGAAGTTGCACGTGTCAGGTACGTCGCCACCAGCAGTAGGTCTCGAGTGTTGACCCCAGCAAGGGTGTAGCTCGAAGTCTTCCTTGTCCACACGCCATCGTCTGTGTAATCAATTGACGTCTCGTGAATCATGAACGCTCAAATTGCCATGCGGGTTGGGCAGATGCTGTATGGCACCAGTCTCAAGAGGGCTGTGCTGCTGCCACCCACCCAATCAGTGGTGCCTGACTTTGCAAGGCCATTCAGAACCACTACAGTACAGATGGGCAGGCGTTCAGCTAAGATTGCAGGCCGAAAGGTACTGTATGGACTGCACTGGCTGTGTCGTAGTGGCTGCCAGGCTGGCCCTGATGCACCCCTGAGCCTCAGTGGGCTGCATAGTAGGTGGGCCTGGTTCCTGACTGCATTGTTCTGTGCTTGCTGATGTGTTTGCAGGGCAAAGCAGATGCCAAGAAGGCCAAAATTTATGGCAGGATTGGCAAGAAGATCATTCAGCTGTGAGTGGTGCTGAGCTTTGGCTCCATTGCCAACAGATTCAACCTAGCATCAAGCATTGTTGCTCCAGTGCCAGCAAGCTACCCAGTGCAGAGGGCTGCCTGGTCCACTGACCAAAACCCTCTAGGCTACAGAAAAGCAACCAGCCACCCAGTGCTAGCAGAGTAATGCCGTGGCAGTCTCAGAGCAGGGCAGGGTCATTTGTGGCCACGTGTGTGGGCCGCTCAAGCAGCAATTGCACGTTTGCTGACCCCAACTTATCAAGCCTGCTGGTCCTGCTTGCAGTGTGAAGGCAGGCGGCCCAGACCCTGTTGCTAACAGCAAGCTGTCAGACCTGTTGAAGCAGGCCAAGGAGCTGGGGGTGCCCAAGGACGTCATTGAGCGCAACTTGAAGAAGGCATCTGATGCAAAGCAGGGAGACTTCCAGGAGTGCATGTAGGTGGAAGCAACAGCAGCAGCAGCTTGACGGCATGCAGGCAGCGCTCACCTTCTCCTGCAGGCATCAGTGCTAGTGTTCAAACCAAGGCAGTTGCAACCCCACCAGCAGTTGAGGTATTGGCCCCGTGACTCAGTCCAATTGAGGCGGCTTGCAGTTTGTGCTTTGCTTTTTGAAATACTCGAGTCTCTGTCCTGTCCTGCTGCCCCGCAGCTATGAGGCGTACGGTCCAGGCGGCACAGGCTTTGTGATTGAGGCGCTCACAGACAACGTCAACAGGACAGCAGGTGCGGCAGTGCCAGTGCTCAGGCGTCCTTGTCCACCTTTTTTTTGCACACACCCTCCCAACTCGCAGTCAGCTAAGCTCGGGGCCTTTGAAGGCATCCTGCTTTGCAGCTACTGCCTGTCAACTCTGACGGTCATTCTGCGCCACTATCATCGCCGAAGACCGTGCATGCCTGAGGCTGACATGCAAGAAAAGCAGCTTTGATGCAAGTACGACTGTCCTGCCATGCCGCACTGCCGCATTTGTTTTTCAGGTGACGTCAAGTCAGCTATCACCAAGGGCGGCGGCAAGCCGGCTGACAGCGGTTCAGTCATGTTCAACTTCATGAGGCAGGGTCAGGTGTTGGTCAGCGGTGCTGATGAGGACGAGCTGTTTGAGGCAGCCATAGAGGCAGGGGCAGACGATGTGCAGCCGGTGTTTGATGAAGAGGGGCAGCCCACAAGCGACTTCAAGGTGCGTGCCAGGCACCAAGCAGCAAAGCTTGCTGGTGAAGGCTGCCACTGGCAGCCTTCTGGAGAGAGGCAGCAGCATGGTGCTGACGGTCATGCCCTGCGGTGGTGCAGCGCAATCAAACAGCCCCACTGCATATGCGCATGTCCAGCAGCAATGCAGGAGAGACTGTCCAGCAGTCAGCTGCTAAACTGTCAGTTGCAGCAGATGATTGTACCGATTGCCTTTGCCTTGTGCCCTGTTGCGCAGGTGTTCACACAAGTCGAGGTGTTTGCTTCTGCCATCAGCAAGCTGCGGGAGTTGGGCTTCAACGTCAACACGGAAGAGAGTGAACTGGTGTACCGCGGCACAGCAGGTGCGCTAGCGCGTCATGAGGCCAGCTTGTGGCCTGACGTTTCACCTGCTCTTCTGTGTACCACAGCCTGCACAGGTGCACAGCCGTCATGTTGTGGTCGCTAGCACCCAGCGCCAGCCAGCAGGGCAGCAACACCCAGCACCGCTGCTCCAGCACAACACATCACTGTGCACAATGTATCATTGCTTGCCGCCCCCATCTCCACTGTCCCGTGCGTTCCATGCAGAGGTTGCCGTGGAAGAAGATGCATTTGCGAAGTGTGAGGCTCTGATGGACCGCCTGCTGGAGCTGGATGATGTTGACTCTGTCTACACAAATTGCGAAGGCCTCAGCTCGTAGGCAGCAGCAGATGGCTATGGTGTTATTGATATGAATTGTGGTTTACGGCTTGTTGAAGGCAGCAGCAGTCCATTGAAGGCTGCATTACTGCTGAGGATCGTGCATCATATCGGCACAGGCAAACAGGCTGCAGCACAGACCAGTTCAAATTCGGAGCATACGTGCATCCCAGATTCGTTGTGGTGATGCTGGAAAATCCTGGGGCCACTGTGTCTGTACGTCAGATGGAGATGTACTGCCACCGCATTCAAACTGGTCCGCCTCATCGCCGATCCTCGCCATTCACATCATATACTGGTGATACTGGTCCAAGTGACACTTTCAAGCGACTGTCGTCCCCCTGTTTCGCTTATTCAACTGCAACAGTAGTTGGGTGGTTACAGGAGTTTACTTGCAGCTGTTCATGTCGATCGATTAGGCATTTGGTAGTGGTCTTCCTGTCATGCATGAGAGTTTTCAGTGTCTCTAGCATCGGTTGGGTGTGGCACCTGGCCCTACTGCTGGCTATCTGCCTGCTGTGTGCAGCAGACACGACCACATTTGATTCACTTCCTCTGATACAGCAGCACGCACAGCATCTGACAACCTCAGATCTCGCTGAAGCTATCAGCCTACATGCAGATATCCTCGCTAAACACAACATCAGACGGGAGGCGCATGCTCTTCAGCAGTATGTTGAGCAGCTGCGAGCAGTACTGCAGCCAGACTGCTGTGACTACTTCACAGCCCTGCCCACAGTCAAGGGTCTGGCAACAACGCTGTCAGACGTGCTGGACCTGCGCCTCCCAGCAGCCTTTCGGCCAGTGCTGCGGCGTAGCTATGTGGGGGCCATCTGGCTGCTGCAGCGCAGTAGGTTCTTCAAATGGGACACCAGCGCCCTGCAGAAGTCAGCTTTGTCTGGCATGCAGAAGTAAGTGATGAAGCACGACACAGGTTGTACTGCAGACCCTTGGCGTCGATGTTCTGCCACGGTCCTGGTATCATTCCCAGACCTGCCGTTAGCCCTGTCGGATCACTGAGTCAACATGCAGAAGAGACATGACATAGCACTCACATGCTGCCCAGCAAACATGCATGAAGGGACAACTGCGCGAACTTTCTGCACTTGGTCATGCCGTGCCGTGCTGTTGCAGGTTGTATGACGAACACGTAGCAGTTGCCTCTGGCCGTCCCAGCAAGTTCCACCACATCAGCAAGGCGGGCGGCACCACCCTGTGCTACCTTGCCTTTGAGAATGGCTGCAGCGGGCCACGCATGAGCAAGAAGGACAACTGCCTGCTGGATACAAGGTGAACCCATATGGGCCATGCATGGCCTCACCCGTCCTGCAGGTGTGCAGGCAGTGTGCTGACACTGCTGCGGATGGCAGCCCCCTGCAGCTGTGCTGTATGCTGGCACAGCAGACGCCTCATGGTTTGGCCTTGCATGCTAGCTGGGGTCAGAGTAGTAGCGACTAATCAGGACGCCAATGGCCTTCAGTCAGGTAGCCACTACCACGTGCAGCTGGACAGATGCAGGATGTTTTGCTGAGGACGCAATAGCGACCAGTCGTTCCTGTGGGTGGCACATGTATGCAGCTGGCGCCGTTTTTGTAGCGCACTCAGGTCATTTGGCAGGGGCTCTCAGCAGTCCATGTGGTGGAGTCCAAGTCAACAATGCAGCTGTCCCTTGCACCAACTGTCTGCAACGGTGCTGTAGCCGCCCGCATGTATGCACCTTATATGCCGTGCTGTCCTTTGCTGTGCCGCTCTGACTGCAGTGCTGATAGCCCGGTGTGGGTGCTGCGGCACAACGTCACCCTGGCCAACCGGCTAACCCCAATACCCCCCCTGCCCCCAGCACCCCCGCTGCTGCCAGACCCAATGGCAGAAGCAGAGCGGCTGCGGCTAGTGGAGCTGAGCCAGCGGATAGCGCGGTCACGCAGCTACGACTGGTGGATGTATGACTGCACTGGGGGGCGCGCCGGTGGCAGCCTGGGGCGGTCATGCAGTGAGCTGCAGGAGGGAGCTATTGCCAAGTCAGCGACCTTTTTTGCGACTGAGAATGCCCTGCCGACTGAGCATGGGCAGCCCAAGGTGTGTGCAAGCAGCGCTGCAGTGCCAGGGTGTTGGCCAATACCAGCATGCAGACGTACTGGTATGTCATACTAATGTGTGTGTGGTGCTGATCACAGTGCATCGGTAGCGGCAGTGTGCAGCCCAGTACCGCCATGAGCGCTTTGCTCTGCATGCTGCTTGCTGCCCTCAAGCCATGCCCAAAGTTTGCCTGCAGAGCACACCAGCCCTCAGCCCCCCACCACTCAACCCCCCCGTGCTTCCCACGCTGCTGCTGTTGCAGTTGTGTGAGCAGTTCCTGAATGTGGTGGTGATGCGTGAGGCCATGAGTGAGGTGGTGTCCCTCATGAACGAGGTGTCCAGTGTGTACACCCGCCTCCTGAAGCAGCACAGGGTCCTTGGCTGGGCACCACCCAAGTGGGACCTCACGTGGTGGCAGCAGTGGGCACCCCTCGTGATCAACAGCTATGCCACACGCACACTGCTGGGGGCAGCAGCATACTGCCCTCCTCAGCAACAGCAGCCGTCACCAGCACCTGTGGTGCCCAGCGGGCATGCCGATGCTGCACAGCATGACAGCAGCAGCTACAGCAGGGAGCTCCTGAGCATCAGCAGCAGTGATGGTGTAGGCAGCAGCAGCGGCGGGGGCGCCAGCAGCAGCGGCAGCAGCAATATTGGCAAGCACCCGTGGTCTCTTAGTGAGGATGACGTGGTGCGGGCGCTGCATGTGCTGGCCTCCTTTGATGTGGTGCTGGACCTGAGCAGCCGGGAGCTGATGGATGCCTCCGTGGGGAAGCTGCTGGGCTGGGCTGCCAAGAGCTACAGGGATAGCCAACACCAGCGCAGCGCACATGCCATCACGGCACCTCCTTGGGACCAGCTGGAGCTGATGGCTCGGCAGCTGCCACCACCCTTGACAGAGTCGCTGCTGCCGGTGGTGCCTGGGGATGCAGAGCAGGAAAACGGGCTCTCAGACAGCAGCGATGTGGGGAGTGACGGTGCGGAGTTAAACCCTGATGAGGCAGCTAGGCTTGATGACCTGCGACGGTTGATAGGGGAGGTGCGGGTGCGGCAGGTGTACAGCAGCCACGGGATGAGCAACCTGCTGCAGCAACTGGGTGAGGAGGTGCCACGCCTGCAGCCGCCGGCAGCAGTGGTTGCTGCGGCTGTGGCAGCACTGGCGGCAGCCAAGCAGGGAGGTATGTCGGTGCACAACAGCACGGACAGCAGCGGCAACAGCCACCTGCTGGTGCAGCTGCAGGTGGGCAAGGCCGAGGGGCAGCCGGCAGCAGCAGTCAACAGCACAGCAGCGACGGCAGGGGGTGACACTGCAGGTGTGGTGTTGTACCATGTGTGGCCCACCCATGGGGTGGTGCTAACAGAGCGTCAGTACCAGCAGCTGCTGCAGGCCACAGCGGCGGACGCGAGGTTGTACCGCATGAGCCGTGTCCTGCAGGCATTGGATGCGGGGTGGGTGTCTGTGCTGAGCGAGCAGCGCAAGGTGCGCAAGCTGCTGCTGCAGGTTGAGGAGGATGCCAAGAAAGCGTGTGGCTTTGCTGGACTGAACCACATGCAGCAGTAGTGATCCAGGCCGGGGCAATCAGCCGAGGGGTTGTTGTGGTGCCTTGTGTTTGGTTGCAGCTTGTTGAGTGAGCTGCATTGTTGAAGAGTAAAGTGGTTGGCGGCTTTTTGTGAGCACGGGAGTGTGGTTTCTGGTTGCTGCATCAACTTGTTGCTTGCGCATGTGCATGCAACAGCTTGCGGGTGTTCAAAGTACGCTTGTTTGATCAGGTCATGTGTTGCAGTCAGTAACTCACATTGGGACACAGCCATGTGTACTGAGTATGCTTTTGATCATCATCAAGTCTTGTCATGACTGCTCCACTCACAACAGGTTGAATCCCGGCGCATGCCCTGGATGGTGAAAGTTGCCCTGGACCAACTGGGTGTAATCTGAACGTACCCACCTGAGCCTCACATGCGTGTTGCTTACAGCCTCAAACCCCATGAGCAGGCAAATTTGACTCATGAAACCGTTGATGTCGGTGATTAACTGAATTGGTTGAATTTACAGAGCATATGAGCATAAAGTCGCCCCGTGCAACCCCATGGGCATGTAAAGAGGCGCCTCTTCTGCCGGCAGGGTGCTACATGGGCCAGCTATGTGCCTTACGCGTACATGGTTGTCACCACCTGGTTGTGCCTTGACCAGTTGCCAACCAGTTGCCTGTTGACGTTGTAAAATGCATGTGTCATGCTGGGCCTTCCATGGTTTCAGCATTCGCATTGTAACAAAATGAGTTACTGACATGACCAGGCAAGCACAGTGTGCTGCCATACCCGTACTGAGACTGATTGAGACAAACGCTGTAAAAGCAGGGTCCAAGCCATTTAACTGAGGAATCCTGCAGTAGCAGGCACCATTTTCCCGACCTGCCATGAAGTAATGCATGCTGGTACGTGCACTGCACGGGCCGGCAAGCTGCACTGGAGCAAAAATTGCACACACAAGCGGACGACCAGCATTCAGCAACTGGCAAAAGTAAGCTTGGGACCCAGGTGCCACCTACGATCAGCGCTGGTGACACCTGGGCTGCACAGGTGTGTGTTGCCAACAGCACAAAGCCCTCAGGAACAGGCAGTATGCACCCTGGACCTGTCCAACCCGTCAAGCTCGCACAACAAGTAACATATCACTAAAGAGCTGCACACGCCAGCAGCACCATGTGCTGCCAGTGGTTCATAAGTAAGGCAGCGTTGGGATCTACCAGCCACATGCCACTCCTCCTGTCAGGGCCCAAAGGCTGCCCATCTGACCTGTCATGCACGATCAGTTGTTGCTGCCGCCCACATGCACAACACAGCAAACGTGAGCAGGGCCAACCCCCACCGCCTGGATCAGCCCTGCTGCTGCCGCTTGCGAGCCAGGTAGCGCTCACGCGCGGCAGCAACAGCATCCTCCGTGTTTTTGCGCTTGCCTGCCGCCACAGACTGCTGCTGCTGCTGCTGCTGCTGCTGCTGCTGTGCCTGCTCTTGCTGCTGCTGGCTTGCCTGTGGCTGACTGCTACGCTCCTGCTGCTGCTGCTGCCGCTCCTCAGCTCCACTGCTTGGGGGGCCAGCTTCGTGTGGGTCTGACCGCTCATCTGCATGCTGCTGCTGGTGGCTGCGTCTGCTTGGCTGCGCTTGTCCATCGTCCATGTCGCCTGGCTGCTGCTCCTGGTCAGCTTCCTGCTGCTGTGGCTGCTGCTGCTGCTGCTCCTCATCGCTGTCACTAGGTGACGATGCACGGGCTGCTGCTGCAGCTGCAGGGCTGCTGTCTCCTGCTGTTGCTGCTGCTGCTGGCTTGGGTTTCTGTGCTGCGGCTGTGTTGCCGCCCATGGCTATGTTTTTGGTGAGGTTGGTGTAGAAGTTGTTCATGTGACCCAGCTTAGTGACGTCATTCTGCTCCTCCTCAAGCTCCCTGCAGCACAGCACCAATGCGGCAACAAAGGCAGGATGCACAACAGAATGACTTGGTTACTTGTCGAACTCACACACTGGTTGCCCAGTTGCAGGCAGCCATTGACAGGCTTGTGTCTCCAGATGCATCCGATTTCACCAAACCACCACAGTCACAGTCAAGCTGCACTGACACAAGGCAGAAATAGCAGCACCCAGCCTGCATGCTGTGCGTGAAAACAGTGTGCAACTTGCAAGCTGCTGAAAGGTCCCAGGGGGGCTGCAGCTGAAAAGTTGTGCACCATTGGCACTGCTGATGCGTGCTGAGCCAGCTGCACACGTACTTGAGCTTCTGGCTCTCCTGCCACTTCTTGTCCTCCTCCAGCTTGCGCCTGTATGCACTGGTGATGAACTTTTCTGTGTTGTCATACATGTGGTCCTCCTTCTGGCGCTCCTTCAGCTGCAGCAGGGAAGGCAGCAGCCAGCACAACCCCCGTTGCTCCCTGTGCTGATCATGAGCTCCAACCCTGCAGCTGCTCAGTGCGTTGGATGTTGTGATTTGCTGACTATGCCAAGCTTGGATCATACGTGACTGGGCACTGCTGCCGATCAGGTGGGCTTGTTGTGCTTGTCGGGCCCGACCCTGGCAACTTGTGACCAAATGGGAGTGCAAGGAACCAGGGTCTGTGTAGGGCCTGTGCAGAAGCTATGAGGATGTGCAGGGGTCATGAAGGACAGCCACTGAGCTTCTGCAGAAACTTACCAGCATCCTTTCAAATGTTATGCCCTGCTCCTTCTTGCGCACTTCCGCCTGCTCCAATAGGCTGGCTATGTACTTGGGCCTGCGCGCCAGCCGCTCCTGCTGCTTGGGCACCACTTTCTGCTCTTGCATGCTGTCGTAAAGGGCGTCATACTCAAAAGCATTGGGATCCTCTGCCAAAGCGGCGGCGTACATGTCTTGAACCTGCAGCCAGGAACAGTGGGGTTAGAGCAGCAGACCCACCCAACTGCTGCTGTACATAAATGCAGCTGTGCTTGATGCCGTCAGGCCTGCTGAAGGCACTGCATGAAACGGCTGATACGAATTTCTGTAGACCTCACCTTGGTGTCTGCAACTTTGCGTGCAGCCTGCCGGGCTACTTGGGCTTCAATGTTGTCTTCATCAGAGTCACTGTCACCTCCAAATGCAGCGAGCCGGCCAGCAGGCTTTGGGGCTGGCTTCTTATCGTCCTTCCTCGTTATCAGCCCGTACTTGACGCCCTTTTGGCCGACGAGCATGCCTTGAGGCTTCTGCATTGCTGTAGTGAACCTTGGATCAGGCACGGAAGTGTATGGATGCGAGGCTCCCGTTGCACCACTGATTGAAGCAGACGATAACCGTAATCTCTTGAAATCAATAAGGGCTGAGCCCTCCTGGCTGGGCCACAGGACAGGCTGTCATCTCCAGGGTTTTGCCAGACCCCAAGGGTTTTGTTGGTCTCTGCAGTGCTCACTGCTGTATGTTGTGGTTTCAGAGGGAGGCACAAAGTTCAAGCAAACTCCTGAGCAACAATCACTTTGTCTTCTTTCCCTGCTTGATAGCCAGTAACCACAGGTCCCACCATGTCCACACTATGGGTTGGAAATGGATGAAACCGTCATCCTGTGTGCGCATGGCAAGGTACCACTTGTGCTTCAAGACACCCATGGCATCCCTGTGATTCTGCGTTGTGGCATCAATCCCCTTCTTTTTCCCTGCAGATGCAACCCGCCTTGATGTATGGTCTGCCTGACTGAAATTGCTCTGGGGCAGAACAGCATCCCTTTCCAACCACACCCCCACAGATCCATTACACAGCTGCGCACTGCAAGGACTGCAAGGCAGCAGCTCAGAGGGGACTCTCCAAGAGTGCCTGCGAAACCAAAAAAAAATATCACATCACAGCGCCACCAACCAGACTGATGTGCAATCATCGAAGCTTATAGCCAGCCAAAAGCGAAGCCCCACATCAAACCATACACATAACACTGTGCGCAAACGACACTGTGTGCACAGTGCATGCCAGCTCCTGCCACTGACAATCCTACAGCAGAGCTTGATGTACAGCAGGCTTGCTTGCCAAGCAGACGGTCTGCCTGTCAGTGCCCGTGCCTCTTCTGCTGCCTGCGCTGTTGCACCTTCAGCTCCTTCCTCTGCCGCGCAGCCTCCAGCCTCTGCTGCCGCTCCTCCTGCAGCCACCTGCCACCAGCCTCACCTCCCCTGCAAGCCACAAGCTGCCTGAAGATACAGCCCACCCACACCTGGATGATAACCGTGAACCACCATGAGTGGCTGAGGCTCAGGCTGTCAGGGGCCTGGGCAGCATATGGCTGCAGCAGCTCCAGACACCCCTCCTGCCACACACCACTGGCAGCACACGCTCGCTGTACCAGGGGGCCAACATACCACGCGGGAGCAGCCCAGCACAGCATCCCCATCACCGCCCCTGCTGCGCGCTGCACCCACCACCACCCCAGCCGCCTAGCCATGCCGCTGAGCCTTGCTGCCAGCGCTGCCAGCAGCCAACTCAACAGCATCTTCAGCGGCCCTGGCACAACACATGCCAGGCTGTAGCGGCAGGCTGCAGACAGCAGCTGCAGCCCATCCTGCATCAAGCTGAGGGTGCCGCCCAGGCCTCCTGCCAGCAGCACCACAGCAGCCCCCACACCAGCACCCACAGCGCTGAGGGCAGCCTGGGACCCAGCAAAGTGACTGAGCAGCAGCACCCAGCTGCGGACGATAGTGGGGAACATGCCTGCTGCTGCAGCAGGCCACCAAGGGGGGAGCTGGTCCGCCGTGCCTTGCTGTGCTGCTGCCTTTCCTGCTTGTGCTGCTGCCTTGCCTGCTTGTAATGCTGGTTTGCCTGCTGGCTGCTCTGTTGCTGTGTCAGTGCACTGGGCACATCTGTCACTGAAGTAGAACACCCAGGAAGCTCCACAGTGCAACAGCAGTGCCAGGGCAAAAGAGCACACTGTGGCCCACCCTCTGCCTGTGAGGACAATCTGTGTCACAGTGTGACACAGTGCAAAACAACACAGCAACACATGCAGTCACTTCAGCATGCCGCGTACAGCACCCGGGTACCCCTCGTTACTGACAAGGCGTGCGTACTTCCTTTCTGCAAGCGTGTTGCTGCAGTACACATTGCACACCTGCCCCAATTCAGGAGCCCTGCCACCTGAGCCTGAGACAGCCACGCTGTGCAGCTGCAGTACCTCACTTGCATACGTTACTGGCAGTACGTCACTGGCAGTACCTCGCTTGCAGGACCCACTTGCAGTCCCAGAAGTCTTTCCACATGTATGGACACATCTGCCAGATTGCATGCATTTAGCCTGATTGCTAGTGCCGGAGGCAAGTAGCCATGCAGTATGCATCATTCAGCCAGTCTGCACGGTGCACAGTGTTTCCACCAGGGACCCACCTGTAGCGGCACCAGTGCAATGCTGCAGTCCTGTGTGCGCTCTCTGCTGGTGAATTTGGCACAGAAGCAAAACATGGAGTACAAACCTCCAACAAGCATCTGCAGCATCACAAGTTGAAACAGCACGCTTACACAAACAAAGTGAGGCTCAGCAATGCACCAGAGTCAAGCACAGCACCAAACACCACAGCCACTGCTTGGCAGATTGGCAGCCCCAGTTTCCCGCTTTAGCCTGCATCTGTACATGTGGCACCATGCAACACCAGCACTCCTGCAACCAACCAACCCCTGATTTGTCGTACACTCCGAGCTGCAAGCACATCACGCACATCTATCTGGTAAACTCTCAAGTCAATCCATGTGCTTGGCATGTGTGTGTATCGACTGTCATCAAGTTTAGTGTCTTACACACACATACGTACCTATTGAATGCACCTCATGTACGACACACAGACAACACTCCACCACGCCCATGGGCACTATGACTGGGGGGGGCAATGCCGTAGCTGCGTGCACAGCTTGTGATGATGGCATGCTATGTCTTGCGACATTCACTGTGCTCATCCTCCCTCTCCCCAAACACTTCTCAGCATCCACCTCAGCCACCCCAATCCCCATCCTGCACCCGTCCCTGCCTCCCTCACCTGCAGTGGGTACCATGAGGGTGGCCTCCACAGCAGCAGCCTCCACAGCCACACCACCACACGCCACAACAGCAGCAGCGCCGCCAGCACCCAGCCACCCAGGCTGTGCGACCCCAGCTGCCACACACACGTGACCCACACAAGGCCCTCCACCACGCTCCACACCACCGCAGCACTGATGGCAACCAGCAGCAGCTTGGTGAGCCCTGCCCCAAGGCTATCGTTGTCCTCAAGCTGCTCCCGCCGCCTGTTGAACACAACACCTGCATAGTTTGCCACCTCTTCGTCCCTGTCGCACACTCCCGGCACGAAGCACACCTTGATTGTTATGATAACAAACAGTGAGAAGCACCAGGCCTGCACACACGCGACAGGGCAGGCGGGTCGTCATGTCATATAGAGGTAACGGCAACAAGCAGTGCCGCAGCCAAGACCTAGCACGTAAGCCCTTCGAGTCAGCACAGTCGCAGCTGCATGCCCCATCATCCTCGACTGCATCATGCATGATGGTCAAACAGCCACCAGAGCTGAGCATTGACTATGCCCCTGTAACAGCAGCAACTGGGTACACGGCGGCCAGTCCACCACTCACCACAGTCCACACATTGCCGAGTGCAAGGAACAGGATGGCCACAGCAGCGCCCAAGCACCACAGCACGTTGAGGGGCGGCAGCACCGTACAGGCCACACGGCACACGCTCAGCGAGAACACCTGACAAGCAGCCACGGCAGCAGTGCATGATGGTGGACCAAAGGCAGCAGCCAGTCAGTCAGTCAGCCAGAAAATGCTTACAGGCAGCATCGAAGTACCAGAGTGTGCAGTGCCTCTTGGGTACTTGCCAAGTACCCAGTGGGTGTTCACCCAGTGCCGGTTCGTAATGCCCTTTTTGTTTGAAAAGAGGTGACCCGCAGAAAACTGTGTGACTGGGTGTGCTACCACAGACCCTGGAGTATTTGCCACATATCCTCGGGTTGAAAGCATGCCAGCATTCACCCTCAGGCCCGGTGACCGCATGTCTACACACACCCACCTTCGGCCCACCGTGCCAGCTTGGCGCCCGACCGCACTCCCCAGTTGATTACGACATCAAACACAGCACACCAGCACCCCACCAGGGTGAAGTCGTGCTTCCGTGTGAAGACATCGAACTCACGGTCCTGCACAAACTGCGGCAGGTCTGACTCCAGCTCAACTGCCTGCTGCTGCCGGTCCTGCTGCTGCTGACAGCCTGCTGATGCACCCCGCTGCGGCTGCTGTGGTGAGGGTGACGGACTGTCACCAGGTAGTGTTGTCGGCTGCTGCTGGCACTGCAGTGCTGTCAGGTTCGATGCCAGCTGCTGTTGCTTCGGGGTTTTGGAGGGGTCCAGCTGTGCTGCCTTGTGCAGGGCGGAGGCTGCCAGCTTGGCATCGCATTGGGCTGCAGCCCTGAGACGCAGGCTGTACCCAGAGACGGCAGCGGTGGTGGGCGGTGATGCGGCACAGGCGGCTTGAGCCTGACCAGCACCTGCTGCTATCTGCCATGTCGGCTCTGCTGCTGTTGCATCCTCCTGCAGCTGTTGTTGCCCTGCTGCTGCCGCTGCCACTGCGTCTGCATCCTCCTGCAGTTGTCCAGGTTCACCTGCTGCTTCTTGGTCCTCTGTTGTGCTGTCCACTGTGCACAGCATTGCCAGCTTGCCAGTCCTGCGCTTGAAGCGCACTCTCTCTGCATGGGGGCTGATGGGCACTGGCAGGGTCAGCTGCAGGTGGTAGCGGTCAGGCACCAGCACAGTCACCATGTCTGGAGGCTCAATGACAACATTGATTGAGCTGGGATCAGTCACACCTGTGGTCACCACATCACAACACACCACAGCACAGCACAGCACAACAGCACATCACAACCACAGCACAGACAGTCCCAGATCCGGTTGTTCAGTTGTGCCCAGTGCAGAAGACGATGTTGGCAGCAAATGCTGTGTGGTCGCTCATGCCCTCCCCCAGGCTAAGAACTGAGCAGTTCACATACAGCACTGTATGTGCCAGCACAGTCAGACGCCCTCAAATGAGCTTCGGACTGTGTGCAGGTGACCCACCAGTCAAGTGAACATCGATCGCCACCTTCTCACTGCCGGCATCCTCCACAAGCTTGTACTCATGGCGGGGAACCTGCAGCAGAAGGCATCAGGTGCAAGCACAGTGCTGCTTTGCTAGCCACCTTCAGATGCAAGTGATGGGTGCAATTCAATAATCCAACACATGTTTGCACGAGGGTAAGCAATTCCCGTGGTTTTCTTCCTTTGCCAATCTGGGCAGTCACCTGCATCAGAACTGCTGAGCTACTCCATGTCCTGCATGACTGCCAAGCTTTGAATGCCAAGCTTAATAACCTCAATGTAATGACCGTTGTGACTGCGCAAACTTACATATGATGGGAGTAGGTCAGATCACGGTTGGTTGTGGTGGTTGGCATTGGCAGTTGGGAAACCCACAGGATTTGAACAGCGTCAGACGCGGAACAGTTACAGGTACTTGTGTTGCATCGTGCCACCTTGAATTTTGGCAAGACTGAAGGCCGTCTTGCAGTCATCAGTTCAGCATCAAGTGCTGTTGCACCAGCAGACCGCGGTTCAACGCTGGGCACTGGACAGGCCAACCTCCCTCAGGGAGCAGGGCCTGGTCTCATTCCCACAGAATATGTCAAGTGCGGTCCTGTTTGTTTGCTAACTGCCAAAAGCCCAGAGGCTGCAGTGCCCACTCCAGCACAGTGTCGACTGTCGTGATTTACTTTCTTGCCTGCCGCCCTCCTGCTACATCATCACATCAACATCACCATGTGTCGCTTTTAAAGCTTGGTAGGCCATGACTGATTGATCAAGTGCTTGGTAGGCCAGTTGCATTGACATTAAACACTACCCATACCAGCAAACAACCACAACATGAGGTGTCACCAGCCTTTGGATCAGCACGTCAACCCCAATCAGTATCAGGCATGACGACAACGCCAGGATCGCTGTGAACAGCAGTGCAGCAGGCCCCCACAGCACCCCCCCTCTGCCTGTCAGTGCGCGTGCTTCTTCTGCTGCCGCCGCGCGTGCATCTTCTGCTCCTTCCTCTGCCGCGCAGCTTCCAGCCTCTGCTGCCGCTCCTGCTGCAGCCACCTGCCACCAGCCTCACCACCCCTGCAAGCAACCAGCTGCCTGAGGATGCAGCCCACCCACACCTGAATGATGAGTGTGAACCACCATGAGTGCCTGAGGCTCAGGCTGTCAGGGGCCTGGGCAGCATATGGCTGCAGCAGCTCCAGGCACCCCTCCTGCCACACACCACTGGCAGCACACGCTCGCTGTACCAGGGGGCCAACATACCACGCAGGAGCAGCCCACGTCAACACACCCATCACCGCCCCTGCTGCACGCTGCACCCACCACCACCCCAGCCGACTGGCCAAGCCAGTGAACCGTGCTGTCACAGTTGCCAGGATCAGCCCGGCTAGCCTTTGCAATGGCCCTGGCACAAAACATGCCAGGCTGTGGCGGCAGGCTGCAGACAGCAGCTGCAGCCCAGCCTGCATCAAGCTGAGGGTGCCGCCCAGGCCTCCTGCCAGCAGCACCACAGCAGCCTCCACACCAGCACCCACAGCGCTGAGGGCAGACTGGGATGGCCCCCAGTGGCTGAGCAGCAGCAGCCAGCTGCGAATAATGGTGGGGAACATGCCTGCTGCTGCAGCAGGCCACCAGGAGACTGGTGAGTGGAGCTGGTCTGGCTTGCCTTCTTGAGCTGCTGCCGGCTGCTCTGCTGCGGTTTCTTTGCGGCCATCTTTGTTGCTCAGGGAGACAGAACTGAAGGCTCCAAAGTGCCACAGTGTTGACAGGGCAAAGGAGCACAGCGTTGCCCACCCTCCACCTGTGATGATGACCTGTGCGTGACGCGGTGCAGGGAAGTGGGGTCGGCAACAACACAGCAACACAGGCCGTCACTTCAGCATCCTGCTTATGAGGCCGTTGTACGTCCAGTGACATGTGTGTGTCCAGTGACATGTGTGTGGACGACTTTCATACAAACATATGGCTTCGATACCATTGCATACTAGTGTACTTGCCCCAATCAAGTAGGTTTAACGGCTGACCCTGACACTCACGTTCAGTCCCGTCATTCTCCCTTGTGGTGTGGATACATGTTTGCCGGCTTGCATGCATGAAGCCTGTTTGTACAAGAACCTGCAGTAGGCATCAGCCATGCTGTATGCACTGTTCAACAGTCTCCTTGTTGCATATTGCTTCCACCAGGCACCCACCTGTAGGAACACCAGCGCATTGCTGCCGTCCTGCGTGTGCAGTCTGCTGGTGAATTGAGCATCAAAGCACATGCAGGTGTACATACCCGCAACAAGGATCTGCAGCACCACACAATGCAACACAACACTCACAAAACCAGGCTGGTGGTCAGCAGCGCGCCAGAATCAAGCACAGCAACCTTGCTACAGCCAATGGTTGGCACAATGGCACCCCACAGACAAAGCAGTCTGCTTTGATACCCAGTGTGACCCTACAACCTGCGTCTGCACATGTGGCACCCTGCAACACCAGCGCTTCTGCAGCCAACCACGCCCTGACTTGTGTGTGATGTGACGCCCACGTGCAAGCATATTTCGTACACTGCCACAAGCACCCCATCATAATTTGGCTGTTTTTGCACTATGCATGCTGTGCTGAGGCTCCCTGCATGCCATGTCTTTCAGGGTTTGACCCATCCTCTGCCCTTAGATTGCGCTCCAAAGCATGCACCCATCCAGCCACCCAAATCCCCATCCTGCCCCCTGCCATTGCCCTCTCACCTGCAGTGGGTACCATGAGGGTGGCCTCCCCAGCAGCAGCCTCCACAGCCACACCACCACACGCCACACCAGCAGCAGCGCCGCCAGCACCCAGCCACCCAGGCTGTGGTACCCCAGCTGCCACACACACGTCACCCACACAACGCCCCACATAACAGTGGCACTGATGGCAACCAGCAGCACCTTGGTAAGCGCTGCCTCAAGGCTGTCGTTGTCCTGAAGCTGCTTGCGGTCTTTGATGAACTCTGCAGTGACAAAGGCTTCCCTTTCACTGGGAGTTGCACCAACCATTCCGGGGCATAGTCTTGCCATAAAGCACACCCTGAACGCTGTGAGAGCAAATTGTGGCAGCCCCCAGGCCTGCACACACGCGACAGGACAGGCAGGACAGCACGACAGTACAAGCAGGGGCAACAAACAGTGTCACAGCACACCCCTTGCGGGAGTTTCCGCTCAGCAGGGCAGTCCATTGTGACAGAATGTGCAGTGAGCGTTTCTGATCGTTTGACCAGTGTGGTGGACGCAACCATTTGCATAGCTAGAGCAAGGCAACATGCAGCCAAGTGTATCGTTGCAGTCAAAGCATGCGCAGTCAGCAGGGTAAGTAAGTGGTGCTGGCGACCTCTTCAAAAGTACTTGAATGCATGAACTTCCCTGGCTACAATGAATGGATGCTCAGTAGCACACAGCCAGTCCATTTTGCTACAGCACAGTTGCACCTGCTGCCTCATCAAAGTCCACTGCAGAATCTGGCAACCCCACAAGCAGTGAAGACGCCCCTGCAACGGAGCAGCGGGGCCTGCAACAGAGCAGCGAGGCACCGCCCCGTCCCCCACTCACCACTGCCCACAAATAGGTGGGAGCAATAGACAGGATGGCCAGAGCAGCACCCAGGCACCAAAGCGCATCCAGGACAGCATGTCCGTAAAAGCCACAAGGTATCCGCTCTCGGGGCACACCTGACAAGCGGCCACAGCGTAGTGCATGATGGTGGATCAATGAGGACAGCCAGCAATCGTGCCAGCCAGCAGGTATGCCAGCCAGCAAGTATGCCAGCCAGCACAAAAGAAGGCCAGGGGCGAGAGCAGCAGGATGAAGCACTGCTGGCAGCAAGCTGTACAAAGCAACCAGAATGTGTGGTGCTGGCTGAGCGCATGCCTCGTCCAGTTGCATTTGCTTTTGCATGCATGCCTTGCAAATATGTCCAAACAAACTTGAAGTTTGTTTAGGAACTGCTTCCAATTGAGTTTTCTTCATCAGCACCCCACAATGTCATAGCAACCGACACAGCGCACTGTGCAGCCAGAGACTTGATGCCAATCCAGCACTGCTGCTCACCACGGCTCCCACATACAGTACCAGAGACCCTGGGTAGCACCCACATGCCATCACCCCCCCTCAGGCACTGGAGGCGGCATCTCTTTACACACCCACCTTCGACGCAGTGTGCCAGCTTGACGCCAAGCCGCACTCCCCCATTGGTCAGGGCATCGATGACAGCACACCAGCACCCCACCAGGGTGAAGTCGTGCTTCCTTGTGAAGATCTTGTACTCAAAGTCCTGCACAAACTGCGGGAGGTCTGAATCCAGCATGACTGCCTGCTGCTGCCGGTCCTGCTGCTGCTGACAGCCTGCTGATGCATCCTGCTGCTCTTGTTGTGGCGCGGGTGGCTGACGGTCGCCAGATGGAGTCAAGGACTGGTGCTGCTGGCGCTGCAGTGGGGTTGGTGTGCTGTCATGACCAGCACCTGCTGCGGTTTGCCGCGTTGGCTCTGCTGCTGTTCCTTCCTCCTGCCGCTGTTGGTGCCCAGTTGCTGCCGCTGCTGCTGCTTCTGCATCCTCCTGCAGCTGTTCATGCCCTACTGCTGCTGCTGGTCCCTCTGTTGTGCTGATCACTGTGCACAGCATTGCCAGCTTGCCAGTCTTGCGCTTAAAGCGCACGCTCTCTGCATGGGGGCTGATGGGCACTGACAGGGTCAACTGCAGGTGGTAGCGGTCGGGGACCTTCACAGTCACTATGTGGGGAGGCTCAATAACAACATTGATTGAGCTGGGGTCTGTCACACCTGTGATCAATACAGCACAGCACACCACAGCACAACAGAACAACAGCGCATCACAACAACAGCACAGACAGCCCCAGATCTAGTTGTTCCGTTGTGTCTACTGCAAAGGACATAGCTGGCAGCAGGTGCTGTGTGGTCGCCAGTGAGGTGCAATCCCCCACAGGTTCAGGACTGCTGTATGTTGTGCCAGCACAGTGTACACCCTCGTGAGAGCTTCGTATTGTGTGCAGGTGACTCACTAGTCAGGTGGATATCGATCGCCACCTTCTCACTGCCGGCATCCTCCACCACCCTGTACTCATGACGGGGAACCTGCAGCAGAAGCCGTCGGGTGTGAGCAAAGTGCTTGTTTGCTAGCCCCCTTCAGATGCCACTTATGGTGCACGTCTATTTTCAAACACATGTTCGGATGAGGGCAAGAAGTTCCTGTGGGGTTTTTCCTGTGCCAGTTGGGCAGTTACCTGCATCAGATCTGATAGATCTAGATCTCTGAGCTAACCCATGTCACCCTGCATGACTGCCAAGCTCAACAACCTCGATGGAACGACCGTTGTGACTGCGCAAACATACAAATGATGGGAGCAGTTCTGGTCACAATTGTTTGTGGTGGTTGACAGTTGAGCAATGACAGCTGGGAAACCCAAATGGTTTGAACAGTGGAGCAGAATAATTACAGGTGCTAGTGCTGCATCGTGTAGGTTGCACCTCGAACCGAGTACTGAAGGCCATATTGCAATCATCAAGTACTGTTGCACCAGCAGACCACGATTCAAACAGACACTGAACACTGGACAGGCCTGCCCAACCTTCCAGGAAGTTCCTGGACCCAATCCCAAAAAATGTGTCAAGTGCGGTCCTGTTTGCTAGCTATTTGCCAAAAGCCCAGAAGCTCCAGTGCCCACTCCAGCACGGTGTCCACTCCTGTGACTATGCTTTCTTGCCTGCCACCCTCCTGGCCCATCATCCCATCAACATCACCCTGTGTCCCTATTGAAGCCTGGTAGGCCATGAATGGATAAGTCACGTGCTTGCTAAGCCAGTTGCATTGACGACTGTTACATACTACCCATACCAGCAGACAACTACAGAACGAGGCGTCATCAAGGTTAGGATCAGCACGCCAGCCCCGATCAGTATCACCCATGACGGCAAATCCCGGGATCGCTGTGCACAGCAGTGCAGCAGGCCACCCCAGCACCCCTTCCTCTGCCTGTCAGTGCCCGTGCCTCTTCTGCTGCCTGCGCTGTTGCACCTTCTGCTCCTTCCTCTGCCGCGCAGCCTCCAGCCTCTGCTGCCGCTCCTCCTGCAGCCACATGCCACCCGCCTCCCCTCCCCTGCAAGCAACAAGCTGCCTGAAGATGCAGCCCACCCACACCTGAACAATAAGTGTGAACCACCATGAGTGGCTGAGGCTCAGGCTGTCAGGGGCCTGGGCAGCATATGGCTGCAGCAGCTCCAGGCACCCCTCCTGCCACACACCACTGGCAGCACACGCCTGAGGCACCAGGGGGCCAACATACCACGCAGGAGCAGCCCACGTCAACACACCCATCACCACCCATGCTGCGCGCTGCACCCACCACCACCCCAGCCGACTGGCCAAGCCAGTGCCACGTGCTGCCAGCGCTCCTAGCAGCGACCCCGCTAGTATCTTCAGCGGCCCTGGCGGCACATTTGCCAGGCTGTTGCGGCATGCTGCAGACATCAGCTGCAGCCCATCCTGCATCAAGCTGAGGGTGCTGCCCAGGCCTCCTGCCAGCAGCACCACAGCAGCCTCCACACCAGCACCCACAGCGCTGAGGGCAGCCTGGGATGGCCCCCAGTGGCTGAGCAGCACCAGCCAGCTGCGGGTAACGGTGGGGAACATGCCTGCAGCTGCTGCCTGCCACCAGAGATAACGCTTGTCTGCCGTGCCTTTCTTTGCTGCTGCTTTGCCTGCCGGCTGCTGCGCTGTTGCGTCTGTGTCTTCGTCTTTGCCGCGGCAGTTCCAATCCCAGCAGGCCCCCATGTGCCACAGGACTGACAGGGCAAAGGAATACAGCATGGTCCACCCTCCTCCTGTGATGATCACCTATGCATCGCGCGGTGCAGGAGAGTGATGTGCACCACACCACAGCACAACAGGCAGTCACTTCAGCATCCCGCTCACAGTACTTCCAGTCATTGACAACCGCATGTACCTCCTTCCTGCAAGTGTGTTGCTGCAACCTTTCTGCAAGTGCGTTGCTGCAATACACATTGCACACCTGCTCCCATACACTAGGCCTGCCACCTGAGCCTGAGACAGCCATGCAGGCCCATCGGTCTTTCCATATGGTATGGAGGCATCTGCTAGCTTGCGTGCATCCAGCCTGATTGCCAGTGACAAAGGCAGGTAGCCATACGGTATGCATTATTCAGTCTCCCTGGTGCACAAGAGTCTCAATGGTGCACAGCAGTCTCAATGGTGCAAGAAGCTCTTGGTTCAGGCACCCACCTGCAAGGGCCCCAGTGCAGAGCTGCAGTCCTGCGTGCGCTCCCTACTGGTGGAGTCAGGACCGAAGCACAAGACAGAGTATATGCCTCCAGCCAGCAGCTGCAGCACCACACCATGCAACAGCACACACACAAGGTCAGGCTGTGGCTCAGCAGCGCACCAGAGTAAAGCACAGCAGTCAAAACCACAGCCACTTCTTGGCAGGTTAGCTCCCCAGTATATCGCTTTAGCTTGCGTCCGAGCCATGCCATGCCAATCTTGCTGCATTCACTGTACTCATTTTCCCTCGCCAAGCCGCACATCTTAGCATCCACCCCAGTCCCCCATCCTGTACCCGTTCCTGCCTCCCTCACCTGCAGTGGGTACCATGAGGGTGGCCTCCACAGCAGCAGCCTCCACAGCCACACCACCACACGCCAGGCAAGCAGCAGCGCCGCCAGCACCCAGCCACCCAGGCTGTGGGACCCAAACTGCCACACACACATGCTGTACAACGCCGCAGCAGTGATGGCAGCCAGCAGCACCTTCATAAGCCCCGCCCTGAGGCTGTCATTGTCCTGCAGCTTATTGCGCAGTGCTTGGCGCTCAATCTTTATGGCTGCCTGCATGTGCCTGTCGCGCACCCCCGGCATCAGAACCACCCTGATGGCTGCAAGCCATGACAGCGGCATCTGCCACGCCTACACACGGGGGACAGGACACCACCGGGTGGGCAAGGCAGTGATGGCCTCAGTCAGAAGCTGCAAAACACATCAAAACAGCATGCTACACGTACCAACACCTCTGCGGCGATGCTACTTGGCAGATTGTCAACTAGGGAAACAGCATGCCACACGTACCACCACCGCTGCGGCGTAGCTACTTGGCAGATTGGCTGCAAGGGAATGGATGACCTCACTGCTCTGCAAGACATGCTGTCACTTAAGCAAGCTGCTGTGCCATAATTATTTGGCTGATTGAGAACTGAAGTGCCTCCGAGGCACTTGGCAAGCATGCACAACAGTGTGCACACAGCCAATGCATCCGTGAACCAGTGGCTGGCAGCTTACACCTGCACGCCCTGTGGTAGTAACACAGGCTGCCAATGGCCAGGCTGGCAGCCTGGCCACCACCATGCTTGGCACATTCCCAACAGAAGAGCACCGTGCAGGGTGCACTGGGCAGGGCTTGCCTGGCTGGTCAGGGTGTAACTCACCCGTTGCCACAGTACAGTGGGTATGGCAGATAGCACGACCAGCCCGATGCCCAGCCAGGTGATCACATGAAGGGCAGCATCGCCGTAAGGGCCAAGTGGCATGCGCTTTGCCTCTGGAGGCAACAGCAGCAGCAGCAGCAGCAGCAGGGAGATTTGCGACAGACAGACACAGGGGAGCAAGCAAGCATGAGCAAAACCTGGAAGCTGTGGTCAAACTGCTGGCCCCCTCTTTCTTTTCCAACACTCTCTCTGACTGTAACTTACACCATACACCATTGGCGCCGGCCAAAAGAAGTATGCGCTCGACAAGAAGCAGTATGCGATGATCACGGCAGCCAAAGTCAACAGCGGGGCGCCCCGCCGCTAGCACCCCCAACAGACCACCTCATTCTGTGCCGCCCTTGCCCTGTTGGGCAGCCCATGCTCACCTCTTGCCGAGATGGTCCAGTACACCAGGCTCATGCCCAGCCGCAACACTGCTATCATCAGCGCATCAAAGGCAGCACACCAGTAGCCCACCAGTGTAAGCTCGTGCCTCCGCCGCAGCTGCTCCTCAATAATTGCAAACCCCTTTGGCAGCTCCAAGTCCACCTTGACAGCCTGCTGCTGAGAGCCCCCTGCACGTGTCACACCCTGCTGCTGCTGCTGCAGTGCTGCCAGATCCGCTGCCAGCTCATCCAGTGGAGAGGGTTTGAGGCGGGAATTGGGTTTCGTTGCCTTGAAGAACTTGTCAGCCTTCTGCTGAGCATCCTCTTGAACTGCAGCATTGGTGCCCCGCCTGCATTCATAGTTGGCATCAAGAGTTGGCAGTAGCGGACTAAGGTGGTGGTGGTGGTGCCGTTGTGCCGTGGTGATAACACTCTTGTGCAGTCATCAGAGCACCGCGAATGAAGTCATTCACAGCACTGCAAATGACAGGTATATCGAGGGCATGGAGCAAACTGGGTATGGGCTAGAACGAGCTGGACGGGAACGAGCTGGGAAACTAGCGTGCCCAAACACCCAGTTTGGCACCCAGCTGCTGCCAGGCCGTAGCCTGCCCAACTGCTCAGGTATCAGGTATCATGCGAGCTGGCACTGTTATCAAGTGCCGCAACTGACACAATTGCAAGGAGCCACCTACATGCATTTGACATATCATGCTGTCGTTTCCCTTGCATGGACTGCTCAACACACCTGATCTCTGCCGCCTGAGCAGCCTTGGCCTTGTGTGACTGCCCGCTTGACTTGACCTGCCGACCTGGCTTGGCAACAGCTGCCTGGTCAGCATGCTGCTGCTGCTGTTGACGCCTGCCAGTCACAGACTTTACTGCATCTGCACACTCCTGCTCCTTGGCGGAGTCTGCTGCTGCTGGCTGTGCTGGCTCTGCTGCTGTTGCTGTGGAGACTTCCTGCAGCTGTTCATGCCCTGCTGCTGCTGGTGGTGGTGCTGTCTCTGCTGAGCCCTCAGTTGTGCTGAGCACTGTGCACAGCATTGCCAACTTGCCGGTCCTGCGCTTGAAGCGCACACTGTCTGCATGGGCGCTGATGGGCACTGACAGGGTCAGCTGCAGGTGGTAGCGGTCGGGGACCAGCACAGTCACTATGTGGGGAGGCTCGATGACAACATTGATTGAGCTGGCGTCTGTCACACCTGTGATCACCACAGCACAGCACACCACAGCGGCAACAGACAACATCAGAAGCAGCTGTCAGCCGCATGCCGCCTTGTTTTCATGCAGCGGACCATGCCCTGACAGTGGCAGCAGGTGCAATGTGGTCATCAGCACGGTGCATTTCCTCAGTGCTAAGGACTGTGCTGTGCAAAACACAGTGGCTGTGCCTCCTGTGAGATTCAAGGTATGTGCAGGTGACTCACCAGTCAGGTGGATATCGATCGCCACCTTCTCACTGCCGGCATCCTCCACCACCCTGCACTCATGGACGGGAACCTGCAGCAGGAGGCCAGGGCGTCCAAGTGAGTCAAAATGCTGGTCTGCAGCCTCCTTCAGATGCAGCTACTTGTGCAACTCGATCATTGAATCACTGTTTGAGTAATTGTTAGCGGGTCCTGTGCCTCTAGGTGCCACACCACTTACCTGCATCAAATCTGCTCAGCGGGGCTGATCGGGATCTACACCATGTCACTCTACATGACTGCCAAGCTCAACAACCGCCGTGTTGCGACACTTGTAACCAGCGGTAAATATGTGCGCTGAAAGTACCCTTGGCCTGTATCATACACCCTGCTGACGTCACACACAACACAGATCTGCTGACATCAGCAGAGCCGACTCTGCTCACAAACTCTGCCACCATTGCCTGCTTTGGTTCTGATCTCAAAATGGAAGTACATCCAGTAGATCAGGCTGCTGCAGTGTCCCTGCTGCAGCTGCCAGACCCCTGCCTATTGACAGTGCTGCGCTGCTGTGCAGACGATCTCCGCAGCGTGTGCAGCGCTGCCAGGGCCCACAGCAGGCTGCACCAGGCAGCAGTGCTTGCGCTGAACAAAATTACATCGGAGATCACTCAGAAGCAGCTGGACAGCCTCATGGGAATCTACCTTCCCTCACATGGCCAGCACGTTGACAGCATCAGCCTGCAGGTTGAAGATTGGAGTGACGAGGCAGCAGCAGTTACTGTGCGCCAGCTGCCACAGACCTTACACAAACTCAGCAGCCTGGAGTTTTGGAACCTGCGCGTGCAGCTGCAGCCTGGGGACGGCTTCCAAGGTGTGCTGAGCGCTGCTGCGCCCCTGCTCTCAAGCAGTTGCAGCTCATCGGCTGCACGCTGCTTGATGGGGAGGAGGGGCTGGCAGCAACGCTAGCCCTGCTGCCTGGTCTGCCTGGGCTAGAGTACCTCTGCATCATGGAGAGCTATGACCGTGAAAACCAGGAGATCCACGTCCCACTGTGCCTCATCGCACCAGCGCTGCAGCAGCTGACGTACCTTCAGCTCTGGGAGGCTTGGGACCCTGATGACAAGCTTGAAGCTGCCCTGCAGCACCTGACAGCGCTGACGCGTCTGGTCGACCTGCGGCTGGCGCTAAGAGGCCCCTGCACCTTCAGCACCAGCATGCTGTCAGGCGCACAGCACCTCACATGCCTGCAGCTGGATGCCCAAAGCCAGGAGGTCTTTGTAGATCCTGCCGCCCTGGCAGGCAAGACAAAACTGCAGCAGCTAGACTTGTGCAAACCTCTCGGTGGTACAGCAGGCACAGCGCAGCTGCTGTGTGAGCTGCAGCAACTGCAGCAGCTGACTCGCTTGTCGCTGTGCAGCAGCTTGTTCCCCACATTGGCCTACCCCCCAGTAGCAGCCTATTCGGCCCTAACAGCTAGCAGCAAGCTGCAGCGCTTGGACATCGCCTACTGCAGCTTTCCGGCAGGTGTGTGGCAGCACGTGTTTCCTGCTGGCAGGCAGCTGCCGCACTTGCAGTGGCTGCGTATAGCAGGGGTCACCTTCCCCACAGGCCCTGCAGTAGCCCCTGACAGCAGCAGCATTGTCAGCTGCTGCCCTGGGCTGCAGGATCTCAACATGGAGGGCTTGCAGTACAGAATAGGGATGCTGGATGGGCTGCATGGGCTGAGCAGCCTGCACAGACTGAACCTGCAGCCCGCTGCTAGCTCAATAGAGGGGTGGTCAGAGGGCATCTGTTGGCTGACAGGGCTGAAAGACCTGTGGTTGGTCGAGGTCAGGGGCGAGGGAGAGGGGCTGCTGCTGCAGCTGACAGAGCTGCGGCAGCTCACACGCCTGCACTTCCGCCGTTTGGATTTGGTTGCGATGAGTTCGTGCGGCTACTTCAGCGATGAGGTGAGCAACACGTCCATGCTGACATAGAGTGCATGGCTTTGTTGGTTGGTAAGTACCTGCCAGGGCGCTGCGCTGCCACTCTTTTCTCTCTGTCTAGTTTGCTCATCATGGCTGGCATATGCTGCTTTGGGCTCTTCTGAGACTTGGGAAGTCCCTGCTGCACCTGATTAGGCTGGGTACTGGGCCCCTGCTGTGCTTGGATGTCGGGTTTTTTGGTGTGTTTCCCATGTCATCCAGCTGCTGTCTCGTGTTGCTTGCAGTCCGCTGATGGTGGTGAGCCTGTATGGCGCCAAGTGCTGCGACTGCACCTCGACCACAGCGACCCTGAGGTAGCACAGCATGCAGCTGCAGCCCTGGCAGAGTGACATGCAACATTCAGTATCAAGGTAATGCATCAGCAGGGCCACGTTCTGGTTGACAGCAATCTGGGTGTCTTGTTATCACATATGATTTCGCTAAGCCAGGCCTGCTATTCAGTTAGTTGTGTTGACCAGATGTTTCAGCTCTGTACAGCTATGAGGGTCCGGTAGCTGAAGGCTAGCAGTGCCCCTGGCCTCAAGGCCCTGTGCATGTATCTGTGCATGCTCCTGACTCTCTTTTTTTCTCTCTTTCTGCAATTTTGCAGGCCACCAGACATCAACCCAACTTGGTTCACTGCAATGCATTTGAGGAGTTGAGCGGCCCTGCTGAGGCGTCGTAGCAGGCGGCTGCAGCCCTGGCGGGCAGTGACGGTGACAGCCAGCAATGGTCCAGCAAGCAGACCGCAGCAGTACCGTGTGTTCACACATGAGTTCACCAGGTGTGTGTGGTGCACAGCGGCGACCGTGGCTGTGTCACCACAGACCACTCGAGATGCATACCGGCAGCAGCAATGCTAGCTGAAATGGTATATGGCGCTGTAATTATTGTAACACAAAGAGTTAGGGTTTGGCCGCGTGCAGCTGCATTGTGTCCTATCCAGTTGATCAGAGTGCCGCCCTTGCAATTGCATATGTGTCACCTTGAAGCACGCACAACACAAACTAATACTGAAGCGGCCCTAACGGTGCAGAGGTAGGCATCTTTGGAGGCGGCAACCGGCATTTCTCCAGTTTGACAGAAGGAATACCCTTTGATTTCATGACAAGAACTGAAGAGTTTTGGAACCCAAGCTCATGGGCTTGTCAGGCCTCTCAACTGTGTCTTCATCAATGCCACTGTCACCTGCAGTCATCATGCTGTGTTCCAGTGACCAACAACTGCTGTGCCAGCAGACCGGCATGCAGGCAAACACACTGGGCACTGGACAAGTCAACCTCACTGGTCCCACACATGATTCGCCGCAGTGTGCTTGCAGGTCCGTCATTCTCAGGGTCACATACCCAGAGCTTGAAGTGCGGTCCCACCCCCCCTCAAGCCCCCTCCTGGGACCTGACTTGGGCTGTTCCGATATAAATTTTTGAAATAAATACTTTGGACCACCCCGGGTCGGTGACGGTCACAGTGTGTACTCTTGCAAGCTGCGCAAAGCTCAAAACTCCCAGTACTCACTCCACAGCAGGTTACCTCTTACTGGATATTTATGGATACATATTGTGATATATTCTTGCCTTGCCCTCTTGGAATTGCTGATTGGGCCAGCAGCCTGACATCATCTGGCCCAGGGCCGCACAGACTGACAACATAAGGCGTCACCATCGGAAAGTTGTACCCCACTGAATCGGTCGACTAATACACTTTTTCCAGTCGTGGCTGATTCAATGCATGGCATAACGCGTGCTGAAACAGCCGACTGTTGACAGCGCTCGCTGTTCAGCCGACTGCGAAGCCGACTGACAAGCCGACTGGAGAGATGACGATGAACCTGTCGCTGTATGCGTGCGACTGTTCAAATGTATATACAAAGCTGACAGCCAAGGCCCGGGCCCCTTGCTTGCCACCATGCCAGGAGCCGTACCATCACATGTACAAAGCCATGCTGCACATCAACACGTAGCACAACTGTCCATATTGCACCACCCATCACATCTCATCTCATCACATCTCATCAAACTGTGCATCCATGACAGCCACAGACTGCACTGAGCCACTGCAATTGCGACCAGCCGAAGGCTGCATACCACTTGCAACCCACATGCCTCCACACCAAGATTCAGACCAGCATGCATCCCATCCCACCAGACACAACAGCGACCTCAGGCACAGCAGGCCACCATGCCACCCTCCCCTGCTTGCCAGTACGACTGTTAAAACCGTACTGTTACAGGCACGGCAACCTTCTTCTGCAGCTTGCGCGCCATCCACTTCAGCTCCTTCTTCTGCCGCTGCCTCTGCTGCCGCTCCTCCTGCAGCCACCTGCCACCAGCCTTACCACCCTCGCAAGCCACAAGCTGCCTAAACATGCAGCCCATCCACACATATATGAGGATTGTGAACCACCATGAGTGGCTGAGGCTCAGGCTGTCAGGGCCTGGGCAGCATATGGCTGCAGCAGCTCCAGGCACCCCTCCTGCCACACACCACTGGCAGCACACGCCCGCTGCACCAGGGGGCCCACATACCACGCAGGAGCAGCCCAGCCCAACACACCCATCACCGCCCCTGCTGCGCGCTGCACCCACCACCACCCCACCCGACTGGCCAAGCCAGCGCCACGTGCTGCCAGCGCTCCTAGCAGCGACCCCGCTAAAATCTTCAGCGGCCCTGGCAGCACATTTGCCAGGCTGTGGCGGCAGGCCGCAGAGAGCAGCTGCAGCCCAGCCTGCATCAAGCTGAGGGTGCCACCCAGGCCTCCTGCCAGCAGCACCACAGCAGCCTCCACCCCAGCACCAGCAGCGCTGAGGGCAGCCTGGGGCTCTGCAAAGTGACTGAGCAGCAGCAGCCAGCTGCGGACGATAGCGGGGAACATGCCTGCTGCTGCAGCAGGCCACCAGGGCGGAAGCTGGTGTGCTGTGCCTTCCTTTCCCGCTGCCTTTCCTGCCGGCCGCTGCGCTGCTGCACATGCGTCTCTGTCGCGCCAGTTGATGTCCCAGCAGGCCCCCATGTGCCACAGGACTGACAGGGCAAAGGAGTACAGCATGGGCCAACCACCTCCTGTGATGACGATCTGTGTGCGCAAGGTGCAGGAGAGTATGGCGGAAAACCACACAGACACAACGGTAAGGTGGGCAACAACACAGAAACATGGGTGGTATGCAGCTGTCCCAACAAGCTGGCAACACTGTGCAGCACAATGGCAGCTGGGCTGCAGCTCAGGCGGTAGCATGCAACAGTACACGACGAGGCATGCAGTTTGTCAAGCTACATGTGCTGCCTGCCACAGTGCGCTGTTGCAGCTGCAGGACGATCAGCGCCTGCGCACATCAATGCACGTGCAGTCTGTCGGACCTACGCGCATAAGCATATGCATAGCCTGTACACCCTTCTGCTGTCTGGCATCACGTCTGACGTTGACTGCAGCATATTATCTGCAGCTTTCAACGTAAGCATGGGGTTGCACGCGCATGAGGAACCAACCTGCAGCAGTGCAAGCGCCTTCCTGCAGCACCTCGTACGCTTTGCTAGCGTTGCGCCAGAGAGGGAGTAAAGACCTCCAAACAGCAGCTGCAGCACCAACGTTTCAGCACAACACATGCCATGTAAGTTCCACAGGCCCAGCAGCAGCATCAAGCTCACGCGGCAAGTAGAGCAGCCATAGTTGCATTCGCTGCAGACCTGCCACCGTTTGAGGCAGCGCATCCAATCTCTCACACAGGCAAGCACCCGAGAGACAGCCTGCGTGCTGACTTGCTAGTGCAGGCCATGTGGCAAGCAAGGAATTTGACTATGTGGCCCGCACAGCAGAACACCCTGTGACAACACGCTGTCCGCATCCACCAGCATTGTGCGGTAAAGTGTCTGTCTGTATATTCTCCACACTTCACCGAGCCGCCACACAGAGTATGGGTTGTTTTCCATGCCATACATCCCGCCCCGATCCTTTGCGATCTCATTGATTTTTACCTGCACAGGGTACCCTGCAAGAGGCCTCCACAGCAGCTGCCTCCACAGCCACACCACCACATCCCAGCACGGCAGCAGCACCACCGCCAGCACCCAGCCGCCCAGGCTGTGAGACCCCAACTGCCACACACATGTCACCCGCACCAGGGCCCACACCACCACAGCAGTGACACCAGCCAGCAGCAGCTTGGTAAGTCCTGCTGCAAGGCTGTCATTGTCCTGCAGCTTGTTGCCCATTGCTGTCAGCTCCACCGATATGGCTGCCCGGTCTTCTCTGGAGCTGCCGTCGCTGTCGTACACCTCGGGCCACCATGTCACCCTGAAGGCTGCTAGCCATAACAGCGGCAGCAACCACGCCTGCACACGGGACAGGGCAGGACAGGTGGCCAAAGCTTTTAAGCAGCAGCGTAAGCTCGCGGTCAGAAATTGCAAACCACGTTGACGGAGGGGAACAGCACGCCACATGTACCAAAAATCTGCGGCAATGCGCCTTGGCAGCCCTTGTCTGGCAAAGGGTGCACCTTACTGTTCTGCAAGGCATACTGTTGACTCAAAGCAGCTGCTGTGCAGGTATTTGACACATGCTGCGAAATAAAGGGCATGAGGCATACACAGCAGTGCACGTTGCAGCACACAGCCAGTGCCTGTCAACCAGCGGCTGACAGCTTTTACACTTGCACGCCCTGTGGCACTACCAGCAGGCTATCAGCCTGGCCACCACCATGCTTGTCATACATCCCCCTATCAGAAAGGCAATGGCGCAGCTGGTGAGGCCCCAACTCACCCCTTGCCACAGTAGGGTGGGTAAGGCAGACAGTATTGCCAGGCAGAAGGCCAGCCAGGCAACTGCGTCAAGGGCAGCATTGCCGTAAGGGCCGAACGGCACCCACTTTGTCTCTGGCAGTGGCAGCAGAATGAGCAGGGGGAGAGTGGGCGTCGACCGATTGCAGGGGAGCAAGCAAGCAAGCAAGCAAGCAACAGCAACACTTGTGGACTGGCTTTCAAGCAACGCATACAAACAAAATGGCTGCCAGCAACTAGCTGAGTGAAAGATTAGACAACCTGTCAGTCGGGTTGACTTGAAAAGGGCCTTGGCAGCTGTGCTGGAACTGTTGGGCCCCTTTCCCTTTGACCCACACACCCTCTCTCCATTGACACAATTCAGCCTGGGTGTAGACTGACACAGCAGTGGGTGGCCAGCCTAGTCAAGTCGTCAAACGAGAGACATCGTGTCTCCCTCCAAAGGCTGCAATGCTGCTCCTCACAGCACCCACAACTGTAATGTCTCACACACCTGCAGCGATATTTGATGTAGTACCCCCTGTACCGCCAGACAGCAAACAATTGCCCAAAAAGCAAGCAACCAAGCAACACGGCAGCCACTTTCAGAAGCTCGTGCTGCGCCACCATTGGCAGCACTGTCGGCCAATCAGGAGTAGATCTATGCCTACCTTTCAACAAGACTGCCACATTCCACAGGTCCTGGCACCACTGAAGTGCTGCCAGCGTCAGGGCAGCCCAGGCAGCACACCAGTAGCCCACCAGGGTGGGGGCGTGCTTCCGGTTGCAACGAGCTGCTGTTCTTGACAGCTTCAACCACCGCCCCTCGCCCATGTCTGAGTCCGACATCACTGCCTGCTGCTGAGCGCCTGGCCGTGGTACGCCAGGCTGCTGCTGCTGCCGCTGCTGCTGCTGCGGTACTGCTAGAGAACCTGGCAGCTGCTTGTCCTGTGCAGAGGGGTGGCCCAAGGGGTCCAGCTGTCCTGCCTTGTGCAGGGTGTCCGCCACCTGCAGCGCATCGCCTTGGTCTGCAACCTTGACGCCCCGCCTGCATTGAAAGTTGGCAGCAGTGGATCAAGGTGGTGGTGGCGGTGTCATGGTGACATTGAGTGCAGTCATTGCAGCACGTGCACCACATTTGAGAGCGGTGTTTAGGGCATGCATGTCTCAGATGAGACAAGGAGTTGCCAGCAACATTTGAGCTTGCACAAGCTGCAGGATCGGTGTGCTCAGATCTCCAGCTTGACATTTAGCCACTGCCAGACAGGGGTGGGGTGCTCGGGCATCATGCTAGCTGGCACTGCCATTGAGTGTGTGTGTGTGTGGGGGGGGGGCATCTGACACAAGGCACACACAGTGCCTACACACACAGTGCAGAACATGCAGGCTTTCCGCTTGCATGCCTGTTGATCACACCTGTTCAGCGCCTTGGCTTTTTGTGACTGCTCCCTTGCCTGGCCCTGCCGATCTGGCTTGGAGACTGCTGCCTGGTCAGCATGCTGCTGCTGCTGCTGCTGCTGTTGACGCCTGCCAGTCCCAGACTTTGCTGCATCTGCCCGCTCCTGCTCTTGCATGGAGTCTGCTGCTGCTGGCTGTGTTGGCTCTGCTGCTGCTGCATCTGATCCCAGCAAGTCATGCCCAGCGGCTGGTGATGCTGCTGCTGCTGCTGCTGCTGCTGGTCCCTCTGTTGTGCTGTCCACTGTGCACAGCATTGCCAGCTTGCCAGTCCTGCGCTTGAAGCGCACACTCTCTGCATGGGGGCTGATGGGCACTGGCAGGGTCAGCTGCAGGTGGTAGCGGTCAGGCACCAGCACAGTCACTATGTCGGGAGGATCAATAGTGACCACGACAGAGCTGGTGTCTGTCACCCCTGTGATCACCACAGGACAGCACAGCGCAGCAGCAGCAACAAGACAAAGGTGAGACAAGACAAGACAGGACAGGACAAGACACGACAAGAAGACAAGACAAAGGCGTCAGTTGTGCCCCCTGCAGCACCTGCACAGACCTAACGGTCGCAAGTTCATGTGTCGTCCGCGACACACAGTCTCTTAGTCCTACTTTGGCCTTGAGAAACGTGTATATGTGACCCACCAGTGAGGTGGACGTCAATCACAACCTTCTGACAGCCGGCATCCTCCACCACCCTGTACTCATGGCGGGGAACCTGCAGCAGAATGCAGGGGTGCCAGCAAAGTCCTGGTTGCATGGTCACCATCACAAGAATTCGCGTGTACAGGTTACTTGCACATAACCGTTTGGATGAGCCAAAGCGAGTCATGTGTATCCTTTTGCCCACCACTTGGCTCACCTGCATCACATCTGCTGCTCTAACCCAGCTGCATGATTACCCAGCTTAGGAAGCCTCCGTGGCGACAGCTGTGACTAATAAGTGAACGGTGACAAGACCATTTCACTCATTTACATTGACAGTTGATCACGCACAAGAGCTTCCTAAACTGTTGGCGCGGCTTCCTCAAAAACTGCGAGGACCTCCGTTCCAAACTGCAAAGTGCCGATCAAAGCACATATACCGGAATGATGAACAACTGCCCCCTGAATCAACTGGTTCAACCGCATGGTGTTGCACTGACAATATGATATCAACTGTCGTGACACGACATGACCATTCAACAAGAACCAGCAAACCAATTACGGTAATTGAATTACCCCAAGGCCTGGCAAAAGCTCTGCATGTATGGTACAAAGCGCTGTTGGTGAGTCCTATACACACTGTAGAAAGCCCTTCCAATTCAACTTGTACAAAGCATGTTGCACTTGGCAGCTTTGCGTTTGCAACACCCATACCCTTGCACGCAGCCTGCAGCACCTACTTGAGAAAAGGAAAAAGAAAGGAACTGTGCAGAAATTACACGGCACAGCAAGCAGCTTGCATTGACTGAACAGACTAACCTCTGTGCAGCGACTGGCCACAACTGTCGCATCAGCATGCATCACACCGGTGGCAACCGCAAGTGCAGCAGTGCAGAGAGGCCGCCACATCACCATCCTGCCTGCCTGTTAGTGCCGGTGCCTCTTCTGCTGCCTGCGCTGCTGCGCCTTTTGCTCCTTCTTCTGCCGTGCAGCCTCCAGCCTCTCCTGCCGCTGCCGCACCGGACGCTCCTCCTGCAGCCACCTGCCACCCGCCTCACCACCCCTGCAAGCAACCAGCCACTTCAAGATGCAGCCCACCCACACCTGGATGATGAGTGTGAACCACCATGAGTGGCTGAGGCTCAGGCTGTCAGGGGCCTGGGCAGCATATGGCTGCAGCAGCTCCAGGCACCCCTCCTGCCACACACCACTGGCAGCACACGCCTGCTGCACCAGGGGGCCGACATACCACGCAGGAGCAGCCCAAGTCAACACACCCATCACCGCCCCTGCTGCGTGCTGCACCCACCACCACCCCAGCCAGCTGGCAGTCCTTTTCACCATTGCTGCCAGCGCTGCCAGCAGCAGGCCCCCTAGGGTTTTCAGCACCCCTGGCGGCACACATGCCAGGCTGTAGCTGCAGGCTGCTGACATCAGCTGCAGCCCAGCCTGCATCAAGCTGAGGGTGCCACCCAGGCCTCCTGCCAGCAGCACCACAGCAGCCTCCACACCAGCACCCACAGCGCTGAGGGCAGCCTGGGGTGCCCCCCAGTGACTGAGCAGCAGCAGCCAGCTGCGGACGACCGTGGGGAACATGCCTGCTGCTGCAGCAGGCCACCAGGGGGGCAGCTGGTCGAATGAAAAATACTTGTAGCTGGTCAACCAGGGGTCTGCCGCAGCTTCCTGTGCTGCTGCCTTGCCTGCTTGTGCGGCTACCTTGCCTGTTTGCGCTGTTGCCTTGCCTGCTGGCTGCTCTGCTGCTGTGTCTGTGTCCTGGTTGCGCCAGTTCAAGTCCCAGCAGGCCCCCATGTGCCACAGAACTGACAGCAAACAACAACACCCAGGGCCCACCCTCCGCCTGTGAGGACGATCTGTGTGTGATGCGGTGCAAGAGGGGAAGGCAGGTGCAGCAGGGCACAAGATAGTGAGCGGGGACAGTACGCGAGCAGCCACACCACTGCAACATACATGTCAAAAGCAGGTTTACGGTCGTGTGCAGCAAAGGGAAAGGCGTAATGCATCTGCACAAGATATGCGTTCTGCTGTCCACAGTACAGTACAGTACAGTATAGATATGTTTTAGGACAGGACAGTATAGGACAGCACAGTACAGTACAGGGGCATGGGGGAGGGGGACAAAGGCTCAACATCGGCACAAGCCAACGAGCCCTTGGGCTGATGAGGGTGCCCCGACATACCCCAGTCTCTTGGTCAGGTATGAGGGTGATTGAATCACCCGCCAAGCCAGCCGTCAAATTAAGAAGCACTTATCACAGTGTGGTGTGCCTAGCACCCCCAAATGCCTCTCGGCAGAGATCACTGGACATCAAGGGCGTTGCCGCACCTCTTGCCGGCATGGATTGAACCCAAGACCTGCTTGATTGCAGAATCCCAAGTTGGCCATGCTATTACGGGAGAACGTCCACATGATACTCATGACATGAGCAGTTGTTTGCAGCTGCCATTATGACTTCTGCTGCGTAGCTTGGCTTCCACTGAGTATGTCTAAACTGTGCGCCCAGTCGGTGCAAGCTTCCGCCGCCAAGCGTCACGTCTGGCGGCGGTTGTAGCAAGTCACCCGCAGAACACAAGCATGAGGACTAACCTGTAGTGGTGCAAGTGCCGTTGTGCAGGCAAAGGTACGCATATCGGCTGTTGCTGCAGGACTGAAGAAGCAATTCAAGGAGTGGAGCGCTGCTAGCGGCAACTGCAGCAACAAACAACGCAGTGCACCCAACAAAAAGGTCGGCTCGACAAAGCCAGCAGAGTCACTCAATAAGCACAGCAGCCACAGCCACGATACACGCAGGCAAGCACCTACAGCCCCAAATCTTCAACCTGCAATCATAGCTGCCCCCCGCCCTAAAGGCTATTTGCGCTGAACTGTCTGCTTGCGTGCGCTCCAACATCCAACATGCCGCCACACACACAAGCATACACCATGCCAGCCCACTAGATGTTGTTCCGGTGTGCCCTCGGCCCTCACCTGCAGTGGGTACCATGAGGGTGGCCTCCACAGCAGCAGCCTCCACAGCCACACCACCACACGCCACACCAGCAGCACCACTTCCAGCACCCAGCCACCCACGCTGTGCGGCCCGAACTCCCACACAAACGTCGTCCACACCACACTGCACATGAAGACAGCACTGATACCAGCCAACAGCAGCTTGGTCAACCCTGCCCAGAGACTTTCATTGTCCTGCAGCTTGTTGCGCATTGCTTCACGCTCGACAAGCGTAGCTGCCCGCTTGTCGCTGAAGCTGCCATCCCTGTCATGCACCCCTGGCACCCAACACACCCTGGTGGCTGCTAGCCATGACATAGGCAGCAACCACGCCTGCACACAGGAGACAGGACAGGACAGGCAGCCAAGGCACCAATGGGCGTGCGGTCAGGTGCAACGAAAGTTGTGGAAGGGCTACTACACCATGTCTTGTACCATGGTCAGGTGCTGCAAAGCTCTGCGTCAGTACAATACAGCACGGTACAGTAACTGGGTGCACCAAAATCTGCGACTATGCTACTTGGAAAGCTGCCACCAAAAGCATGGGCGGCCTCAATGCTCTGCAAGGCATGCTGTTGACTCAATGCAGCTGATATGCTGGTATTGGCATGTGCTAAGGAAGGCCACAATGGGCACGCAGAACAGGGTGCACGTAGCAGCTCACAGTCAGTGCGACTGGCAGCTTGCACCTTGTGGTGGCCTGCCCAATACACCGCTTGACGAAAATGCGGTGTGTGGGTGTTCCTGATCAGCCCCTAACTCACCGCTTGCCACAGTAGTTGGGGTATGCAAGACAGCAGCACCAGCCCAATGCCCAGCCAAGTGACCGCGTGAGTGGCAGCGTTGCCGTAAGGCCCAAACGGAACGCGCTTTGTCTCTGGAGGCAGCAGCAGCAGCAGGGGGTGTGTAAGTGGCTTTCACCCGTGGTTGCCTGCCTAGTGTACACCAACCATACTTCCACCCGCCCACCCCGCCCTCAAGGGTTGGGGTTACCCCCTAGTTAGTTAGTTACACCCCACCCCCGCTCCCACCCCCACAACAGCACCCACCTCTAGCTGACACCCCCCAGTACGCCAGGTTGACACCCAGCTGCACTCCTGCCAGCATCAGTGCATCAAAGACAGCACAGCAGCGTCCAACCAGGGTTGAGGAGTGCTGCCGGGGTGGGGTCAGGAACTTCTCCTCTATCTCTACCAGCTTCTGAGGCACATCCATATCCAGCTCATCCTGCACTGCCTGCTGCTGGGAGCGCCCTGCAAGTGACACGCGCGGCGGCTGCTTCTGCTGCTGCTGCTGCAGTGCTGCTAGTTGAGATGACAGCTGTTGCCGTGCAGAGGTGTTGCCAGAGGGGTCCAACTGGGCAGCCTTCTGCAGGGCAATTGCTGCTGGAGTGACCCTGCCTTCGGCAATAGCCTCTTGGCCAAGCCTGCACGTTGAAAGTTGCGGCAGCAGGCCAGTTGATGGGAAGGTGGTTTGGTGGTGTCATGGTGACGTTGAGGTCTTTGCAGCAGTCATTGCAGCACCACAGGCAGGAGGCGTGTTGAGAGCATGTGACAGGGACTTTGCCAGCAACAGCTGTGGGACTGGACAAGCTGCAGGAGCAGTGTCCTTACAACCCCAGCTGGGTACCCAGCCGCGGTCAGGTGGGGTTGCCAGGTATCATGCTGACTGGCACTGCAGTTGGGTGCCAACGAAGACAGGGCATGCACATTAGTAGCCCTATACACAGTATGCATGCGTGAGCGCACTTGCTGTCCCAATCCCCTGAATTTCCTGTTCACCACACCTTAGCCAGGCTGCCGCAGCGTCCTGGGGGTCGACTGGCTTATCGCTGGCTGCGACCTGCCTTCCTGGCTTGGCAGCAGCTGCTGTGTGGGCATGCTGTTTGCGTTGCTGATGACGCCTGCCAGCCCCAGAACTTGCTGCTGACAGCTGTGCTGGCTCTGCTGCTGCACCCTCCCCCTGCAGCTGTTCATGCTCAGCTGCTGCTGCTACTTGGTGCTCTGTTGTGCTGATCACTGCGCAGAGCATTGCCAGCTTGCCAGTCCTGCGCTTGAAGCGCACATCCTCTGCATGGGGGCTGATGGGCACTGACAGGGTCAGCTGCAGGTGGTAGCGGTCGGGGACCAGCACAGTCACTAGGTCGGGAGGATCAATAGTAACCACGATTGAGCTGGTGTCTGTCACCCCTGTGATCAACACAGGACAGCAGGGGAACAGCACATGTCACTCAACCACTGCGGCAACAACATGTCCAACTGTCACCTCCTGCTTGCCGGTGTCGACTACAGCACGCAATGTTCCAAGCAGCAAGTCTGGACCATCAGCACGCAACAAACCCTATCTGCTGCTGATATATGGCCATGATGGTTGTGTAGGGGTGACCCACCACGTAAGTGGACGTCAATCGCAACCTTCTCATTGCCAGCATCACCCACCACCCTGTACTCATGACGCGGAACCTGCAGCAGGAGGTGTCAGGGGTACAGCTGTTGCAGGACGTCAAAGGCAGCTACATGTACATTTTTCACTCAATTCCTCTTGATTCGGGTCAATGCAAGGACGTCTACTGACTTTATTTGTTGACTCACCTTCATCAGATCTGGTCACCCCATGTCACCATGCTTGACTGCCAAGCTCAGCGATGTCCAAACATCGACGGTTGCTGTTTGAGATTCAACGACACGAGCACCGCAGGTAAGCGCAGTAGGCTTGTTGACTTCTATTGATCAATGTCAGTTGGGGCAGTTGCAAAACCCTTGGTGTAGGGGAGGAGGTTGGTATCAGATGTCGATGGAGACTGTAGGAATTGGGTCAATCGTTTGTTCATGACCAAAGACAAACAATGTGCATTAGCATCAAGGTACTGCATCAAGGTACTGCCTAAAATAGGTACTGCCTAGAACCGTTGAGCATTGAAGTGTCGCACTGACCTAACTGACCTTACTGACTGACTGCGGCCATGGCCATGACACACCCATCAGGGACATTATGTGATTTGTGCTGCGCTGAGGGTTGCAGAATGGGACTGCTGGAACTAATGCCATCATCACAGGCAAAGGTCGCCTCACAGTTTTGACGCCGTCACTGAAGCCAACCACTTGAATACAATCACTTTCCGACCACTTGACGCCATGTGCCACACCTGCTTATCCAAATCTGAACGAATTACAGTTGTCTCTGACGTACAAACTGCAAAACGAAGGATACCAGGGTCAGCCAGGTTCTGCTGCAATCCGCCACCACCAATCCAGCAGCATCAGCAGGACAAGTAATTAGGCATTTGCGCCAGCACAACCATACTGTACACACTGCCAACGCTGCGGGGGTACTCATTGCCGACTGGCTACATCAGAGAATCCAACACAACAAAACGGTGACATACATGTTCGTGTTGCAGCGTTGGGGGCCTTTCTCTGATGGATGCGAACAGGATGGCCCAAATGGAAACCAGCTGGCACCAAGTAGCTGGCCAGCAGCCCTGTTTGGTTGGTGCTGGCTGTGCAATGCCCAGTAGACTGTCCACCATTTGTCATTGGGACCATGCGTGCCTGCTCAGATACAGGTGTTTGGGGACTCTTCGAAAGACTCCCTCCCTGAAAGCACAGCTTGTACGACACAGGACGCTTCACACCAAAGCATGCAGATCATGGCACAAACCATGGCATGCAAAACCTTGGAAAAGGGGCATGTATGTCCATACCACAGCAGGCTGGCAAGCGCCCGACTGTCCACACCATCACACAAGCAACTGACAGCACCAGAGGTGAGCACGGATGCGCTCACATGAGTGCAACATGTACAGGTTTACCTGAAGATAGATCACAAGATCACCCTGCCTTGCGGCACCGCCACAAGGCACGGGCAGCAAAAGACCAATCCAGAACAGCACAAACCGAACACAACCAACACACACACCACCTCAGCCCCCCTCCCCCAGAAGCCCAACCCCACCTACCATACACTGCATGCCGGCTTGCAACCCACCGCCACACTGCAGGTCTCACCTCACCAAAGAAGGTTGTTAACAAACAACCCACATCATATAGACCATGTGATGGCAACCCTTGTGCTCCAGATAGGTAGCAACGGCCCCATCCAGTTCATTTGAGAGTCATGAACAATGCCCAACCAGCCCCGCACTGCTGCAAATCCGACACACGACCCTGCCATCCGTCAACGGCACAGCAGTACCACCACCGACGCCAACCCAGCACAACCACATGCAGTTAGGCATAGACAGCAGGGCTGCAGCCACGGCATGCACCCATAGGTGGGAGCCATAGCTGGATGATCCCCCCCCTGCCGCTGCGCTGACATGCCAATATGCGCACACATTCAGGGACCGCATCACTCCAGGCTGGAGCCCAGAGCAGTGGCTGCACCATTCCCCACTGCCACTGCGCTGACATGCAGGGAGCGCATCACTCCAGGCCAAAGCCCTCAGCGTTCATGACTGCCAGCTTGATGCGGTCCAGCATCTTCTGCTTGCTGCAGTACTCGGGCAGCAGCAGCGTGTTGAAGCAGGTGTGGCTGGTGGGCAGCTTGTTGCTGTCGGGGCCGTCGCGCTGGATCACACACTTGAGCGCACCCAAGCCACCGATGGGGGCCCTGCACGCATCAACAGCCACGGTTAAAGCACCTTGACGTGGGTGGCCCCTCATAAAGGCAAGCTAGCGCCCAGTTCAAAAGGCACGGGATGCTGTGATGTGTTGGTTTTTTCTCTCGAACAGCCACTACCACAACATGTGCCCCCCCCCCCCTCCCCCCCTCCAGAGTTTTACATGTAACCAGAATTGCGCAGGGGGCCTGCACAAATTGTAGAGCTGTTGGAACTGGGAATTTTCAGGGTTCAATGCAGCAGCAGGCTCCCAAGTCCTTTGCCTGCTGGCCTCCCCGCACTGCCTGCCCCTCACCTGTCGCTGCCTGTGAAGAACTTGAGGAACTTCTTCTTCTCCTCCAACGTCAACTCACGCTTCACAATCTGATGCAGGACACACAGCAGACAGCAGCGGGTGGGGAGTAGGGCACAGGCACAACCAGCGTCACACGAGATGTACATGGAATGCGTGAAGCCGCATGATGCCCTCTGCAGAGTTCAGGCTGAGGTCTGCACCGTAGCAACCAGTAAAACAAATATATAAATAAATGCAGCGAAGACATGACAGGAATGCAAACCACCTCATATGTCTGCTGGTGGCCATGACTGCTGGTGCCTGACGGCCCCTCACCTGCCACATCCACTGCACCGCTGGCGTCGCCACACTGAAGCCGCCCTCATACTTGGAGTTGCGCTCCAACGCTCTCAAAGTCAAGGTTGGGGTTTCCACACACCAGCCGCTCAACCTGAACACGTGCAGAAGTGTGATCCACAGAAGCGACATCAGCGACTGCAGCTTGCTGCCTATCTCAAACATGTGAGGTTGTAGGAGGCACAGGAAGGCCATGCAGCGATCGCTGCTGCACACTGAGTTGAAGCTGGGCCGCACCTCGCAGGCGTTGAACAGGCGGATGGCGGGGCCGTCGCACAGTATCTTGAAGCCAGCAGCAAAGGCCTCAAACTGGCGCTTGATGGACCTGCACAGCAACACAGCAGCATGCAGGTTTGTGATCAACAATATATGGCTGGCTCCAGGGCGCCCAGGTCAAGCGTTTGAGGAAACCTTAGGAGGGGTGGCCCGCAGCCTGGCACAAGCCACCACATGTCCTGTCAGTGCAGCCGCAGCACCGCCATCGCAAACACAGGGTCATTCCTTCATCAAGCTTGTTTTGGTGGATTGCTGCCAAATCACCAAAAAGTGCCCTCAGCGGGGCTGCTGACCACTCCACGGCCAAACACCCTCACCGCACACTGCACAACCCAAGGCCCAAGTAGCATTGCAAGCCGCCGCCCGCCCACCTGTTGAGCGGTAGTCCACCATGAGCTCCACATACTCGTGCCTGTTCTCCTCAGTGACGGGGATGTCCTCACCGCCATGCTTCAGCCCAATGGTGCGCAGGTCGCCAAAGAAGTCCTCTCCACAGAGAAGGTCAGGCAGAACGTGTCCTGCACACAGACACACATTGACACATGCCAGTACAAGCCACCTGGGCACACACTACATGGTGGGTTAGCCGTCGCATCAAGATGGCCCAAGATGGCTAACGGATGAAGTGATGCGATCTTGATGAAAACACTACACACACAACCCCAATCCTGCAGCTGAGCCAGGTCTGACCAACAGAGGCACCTCACATCACGACGACGGCGCCGGCAATCGTTCGCATCTTGCACCCCACCCCCACTTACGACACCCCTGCACCCACGGCACCGGCCGTGTTCCCTCCATCCACACTGGCGGGCCCGTCATACTGCAGCAGCTGCCGCAGGCTGCGCCCCAGTCGTGGCTGCATCTCCTCCAGGTCCCTCAGGCCCACCGCCTGGCCCAGCAGCTTCTTGTACAGCGGCAGCGGCAGCGGGAAGTCCAGCAGCACCCGGTGTAGATGGCCAGGCCCAGCACCAGCCCCATCAGCATAAACTGCTCCTCACCCTCAGGCTGCACGCGTTGAACCTGCAGGGGTTGCGGGCACACACAAGCACAGGCCGCCAGCAGCAGGTGCAGCAAGGCTGTGAGGTCAAGATACGGGGCAGCGATAGCTAGCAGGAGCAGCGTCATGTGCCGGCTTGCAGTGATACTTTCTGCTCCACATACAGCTACAGCCAAAAGAAAAGGACAGACCCAACAGGATGTATGCATTCCAGGTCCCTGCTCACCAGTAGGTGTGGCTCTCTGGCTGGTAGACGAGCATGCCATAGTCGGGGCTGAGCAGCTCCCCCACCAGCAGCTGGAAGAACTCCTTCTTCACACCACCGCGTCAATGCCCTCCTCCCCTATGAGTGGACACGCAGCGGCTTGAACAGGTCCTTCCTGCAGGGCACATGGCGGGGAAGAAGTGAGGCAGCGTGGCGGTCAAGGGATGGGTCCCACAACAGAGAGGGATGTCAAACAAGTTGTGGCTGAACTTGTTCACAGGGTGGAAGCAGTACAGCCCTCAATCATCTCTCTATATGTCACTCTTATACGTCATGTCATAGGGCACTGCACACAAAGGTGACTTGCTATTCTGGCCTGCTTGCACTTGGTGTCACATGGCTGATTGACATCAGGTGCAAGCAGGGCAGAAAAGCAAGCCACCTTTGGGTGCGATGCCCTGTGACATGACATATAGGAGTGCGCTGCAGATCATGACACATAAGCAAGCGAACTTCAAACATCGTCGCAGCCCCCACCTGTACTGGCGGGCAATCTCATCGAGTGCGTCCTCCAGCAGATGGTTGCGCCGCACACGCACGATGCACATGTCGCTGTGCGTGCCCTGCACGTTGCAGTCCGCGGGCCGCGGCAGGTGCATGCTGCCCTCACGCCGCACCAGCTGGCTCTCGATGATGCTGGCTGCTGTGGGGCTATCCAACTCAGCCTCCGCGTTGTTGGCACCAGAGTTACTGTCAAAGCGGCTGCAGGAAGCAGGGACAGAACCCAAAGAGAGGCACGATTTGAGTTTGAGAGCAAGCACCACCAGGGGACAGCAAAATGCAGCTGCTGGGCAGACCTGCGCACACTAACGTCATTGTCTGGGTCGTCGGCGCTGCCATCTGCAAGGCACTGCTATTACGCATACCCAGCCACGCCGAACGTGACTTGATGTGTTCACAGTATGCTCACGACTGCCTGTTTGTTAGCCTAGCCTCACCTGCTGCGTAGGATGTTGAAGAACAGCCCCCGGAGGCCGCGCTGCTCGTTCCCGCCTGCTGCTGAGGTGTTCCTGCTGTTGCTGCGGCTGGGTTTGCTGTCCTCGCTGCGGCGTGGCTGGCGGCGGCTGGAGCTGTCCTCCCCGCCATCATGGCTGGCACCTGCACGGCGTGACGGCCAGCAAACAGGAGTTTTGCACATCTCTTGATGACTGGTCCTTCTGTACATTCCGCATAGCCTCAAGTTGTGGTGCATTGTAATGAAGACTGGCAAACGTCCCCCTTGAATGTGAAAAGCTTGCGTGCAAGGCCTCATAAAGAAGGCCAGCCAGTGCATGCATGGGGCTGCAGGCCACTACCAGGGTATATGCTTACCTGCCAGGGAGCGGGACTTGCCGAGATGACCCGAGAGTCATCCTCTCTGCTTCTACTGCTGCTGCCGTATAGCTGCTGCTCCATACGCGCATGCGCCACAGTCTGCAGGCAGGTACACAGCAGCACAACACACCGCCTTCAACAAAGGAGACTGGGCAGCACGACCAACCACACCACACCACACCACACCGTTTTGCACACACCTCACCTCAAGTGCGTCAAGAAACCTTCCCGCCACCACGGGTGGAATGGACCTCCCATGTACCAGGCGAGGTGCAATGGCTGCTGCTGCACTCCACCTGATCCAGATTGCAACATGAACGAAGTCCGGAACGATTATCACAACTACAACAAACACCAGACCTCATTGCAGACACCCCACAGCTGTGCATCCCTCACCTGCTCCATCTGGAAGCGTGCCTCTATGTGCAGCAGGTTGCTCTTGGCGCGCGGGTCCAGCAGGAAGGGGTAGCTGCAGAAGCTGAAGGGCCCGTCATTGCCGTGCCGCCGGGAGGGCTGCTCCTGCGTCTGGCGCCAGGCCGTGTAGTGGTCCTGCACATCCATCTTCTCGCTGCAGGACAGCACAGCACAACAAAGCACACATGCAGCAGAAACAGTAAGCAAACGGCGAGCTGATCACCCCTCCAACTCACCTACACCCACAAACACGACACCACCACACGCTCAGAGGCAGGCACACAGCTACACCTACCCAGCTGGTTTCAAGCCCAACACACCGTTGGGTGTGCGCAACCCCGCTTCATGCACGAGGTGCACACAACCCCCGCCAGAGCTGGCTTGGTGCTTGCCCTGGCCCCCTGCCGTGCCTGCTGCAGCAGCACTGCACCTCCTGCCCCATCCCCAGGCCCCTCACCTGATGAGCTGGTTGTAGAAGCCGTCGGGCGGCAGCTTGCGTCCGACCTGGTTGGCCTCCTCCACCTTAGCCAGCACCTTGATGGCGTTCATAACCCCGATGGTCAGCTTCTTGGTGGCCATCAGCTCCTTGGTCAGGTAGGACTGCATGGGGGCAACCACACGCTGCTCCAGCAGGGGTGCGGGGTAGTCACTCCACCACTTGACCAGCAACTGCGCACCCCAGCACACCACGCCACAACATATAGTGAGTGGCGGAACAGGCAATGCCTGCAACTAGGAGCCCTTGAAAAAATGCCTGCTCGTGCTTGGCACCCCAGTCTCAGCACTACGGTAGATTGAGTGCTGTGATACTGCCTCTACTGCACCACATATACATTGCAAAGTGGCTCCCCAGTGCGCCAACCAAAACTAGAACAATCTACCTTACAACCTTTCACATAGCACGCTTCCTTGCCGTGATGCCCCTTGCTACCCAGCCGCTACCTACATGGCGTGTGGCCTTGTGTGCGCCCAGGATGAGGGAGCACAGCCGCGGCAGCAGCGCCTTTGCAAAGTGGTGCTCGCCCAACAGCGGGTTCTGCGCTGCCGCCAGCAGCACCTGCGCCCGCTCAGGCATGTCCAGCCGCTTGGCATGTGCGCTGAGGTCATCCAGCAGATGCACCGCAGACTTGTACATGCTCTGCATCATGCTGAACTTATGAAGGTCTGCGATGGCCGTGCTGAGGGCGGGGTCCGTATCGTCGGTGCCGCTGCCACCAGCACCGGCCCCCTCAGCTGCTGCTGAGCTGCTGCTACCTGCCACTGCCCGCTCCACCCTGCATGCCACAAAGCAGACACCAGCGCAGGAGTGCTAAGCAGTGCACACGGGATGCGTGATGGGTGCCCAATCAGCAGAGCTACTACTACCATAGTGTTTGAGACGATAGTTTTTGGCTGCTGCATCATGTGCACTTGGCACACCCGCGTTGGAGACATACAAACACTGCGCAAGACACCAAATGACAGCTTACCAACACCCCTGCATTCAATGCTGCATGCCCAGCACCGCTAGCGCCCCCCAGCACCACAGCTCAACCCAACCACTCACTCTTCTGCGCTGAAGAGTTGCAGTATACTCTGCTGCGTCTTCTCCAGCAGCTCCACATCCAGCCCCACACGGTCTGTGTAGCCAAACGCCGCACTGATGGCTGCTGCTGACCCAAACACCATCTCCACCCCCGCAGACACCATCTTGAGGCTGCTGGCCAGAGCCATCTTGTCGCTGCCCTGCTGGATCTTCTTACTGGCACGCGCTACAGCCTGCTGCAGCCTGCAGGACACAACAGAGCAGCGGAACACGGTTTGCAGGTGCGGTCGATGCAACCAGAACAAAAAGCTAGCTCATAGCACACTGACTTGTGCAGGAAAGCGCACGTTGGGTACTGCATGTGATGTGTTGAGCAAGCATAAAGGGCGGAAGTGTCTATTCTGCAGCAGCACAGTGATGCACACTCCACATATCAGACACACCACAAGCGCACATCTTCCTGCCTTGGCAACCTTTGCTGTGTAGGTGCATGCATGCGCATGCTGGCTAAACCTCATCCTGCCATCTCTATCTGCCACTCACTTTGCCAGGAGGTTGATACTGTACACGTCGGGTATCTCTTCAGGCGCCCGCGTCAAGAAGATGCTGCTGTTGCCACCCGCCACTATCTGATGCACCACAGGGCTTTTGCTGTGCACAAGCTGCTGCGTCGGATCTGTTGAGAGGCTTCTGCTGCTGGTCGCACTGCTGCAGCCGCCGCTACTCTGCCGCTGTATGCTGCCTGTAGCTGACGGCCGCTGCGGCTGCTGCGCCAGCGCCAGCTGCGCCAGCTCCTGCTCCGGCCCCTCTATGACAGGGGCCAGGTTGCTGCCGCTGTTCCGCTGCTCCCGCTGCCGCTCCCGGTCCCGCTTTGACGGCTGGAACGGCAAGTGCAGCTTGATGGGGATGGGCACGGTGCGGTCCGGGCTCATGCGGTGCAGACTGCCGGGAACCTGCGACACAGCGCACAGACACAGCAGCAAAGGACATGGTGACATCACAGCAGCGGACAGCTGCAGCAACCACGCTCAAAAAACTGCCATGCAACAGCTGCACATACAATTGGCGTGACAGCAGCACCATCCACCTCAACTCAAGATAGATTTGACCAACGGCTAGCCCAGCAGCTGGCCCAGCAGGCTCACCTGGCCCAGCTTGCAGCTGCCGCAGCCATAGACCACCCCGTCACGCCGCAGGAAGATGGTGTGGTGCTGCCCCCCTGCCACCCGCTCGATATCCTTGCCCACCAGCGCCTTGATGCGCGTCGGCACGGCACGGTCCTCGTACGTGCCTGCAAAACATGGCAAGGCAGAGCAAACAGGATCACATGGCAGGGGAACAAGAAGCACCTGGTGTTACACACAGCTATTGAAAAGATGATGCTCCCCATACAAACCCTCCACATGGCAACCAGCTGCGCTGAGGTGGCAATCGTGTTGATGGGGTTGCGTCCCCTTGGTAACCCCAAACCAGAATCACTGATTGAAGCCACTTGATGGGCACTGCACAAGCCATCACAGCCAGCAAGCCTTGCAGCGCGCACTAGCTGGCGTCACTCAATGCTGCAGTTGAGCACGCATTCATCAAGTACTGGACGCGTCACTCAACTGCAGCGTTGAGTGACGCCAGCTAGTGCCCGCTGCAACTAGTGCGGCAGCCCGCCCCCCTGCATCTTGCCGTTGCTCAAGCATCAGCATCCCAGGCCAAACGCCCACCACCGCACCCACCCTGTCAAGAAACCCCGATATGCCATGGTGGCCGCCACCTACCATGCCCTAATGCGCCGTACTGCCCATGGCCCCAGCTGTAGCAGGAGTCGTCCGTCACTGCCAGCGTGTGTGCTGAGCCTGCAGCTATGTAGCGCACACCCTTGAGTGGCACACGCTTGGGCGTGTGCACACACGGCTCCTCCAGGCTGCATGCGCTGCTGGTGCTGCTGGGCGAGCCTGCAGGAACAGCAGCAACACAACATCACACATCAAGACGGCCGTGAGCAGCACCACCCCTTGTCTGGTGCCCTGTGTGGAACTCGACGCTTACCACACCCCGAACAGTCAAAAAACCCCAAAGGATATAGATGCCGCTGCTTGGTAGTGATCTCACACGGTGACCACTGCTGTCACGTGGCCTTCACAGCAAAGCAAAGCATGTGTGCGTCAAAACGCAGCGCCTCAACAGCAAGCCCACCTGTGTCGCTGGTGTAGTGCTCAAACTGGCTGGTGTCTGGTGTGCTGAACAGCCACTCTGTCGCCACCTCCACGCCCACATTGCCAGTCTCGGTGAGCGCCACCTCAGCCTTGTGCTTGGCAATGCCCATCTCCATCATGGCCACAAGGTACGCCTGGTTCACACGCTTCTTCCTGCGCAGCCACACACGCAGCACATGCGATGCACCAGCACGGGAGTACTTTCAGTGCAGCAAGGCATGATAGCGCACAGCACACCACGCACAGCACAGCACAACAACAGCACACACCCACAGGGCATGCAGAGCTACCAACTTGACAAACTATCTATACACTACGCTTGCTATCCCAACTGCTGCAACTGCTTCTGGCAGGCCTGGCGCTGCCACTTAAGCATCACAAGCACAGCCTCCATTCAGTGCCGACCCAACAGCAGCTGCCTGCAGCGACTCACTTGCGGCGTGCCCGCAGGCTGGGGTCGCCCTCCCGCACCAGCCCCAGCTGCCCAAAGTGGTTGCTGCCCCACACAAACATGTGGCCGCTGCTGGTCAGGGCTGCACTGTGAGCGTCGCCTGCTGCCAGCTGCACCACAGGCAGCGCCCACAGCCCATCCACGAGGGTGGGGGTGTGCCTGCAGGAACACAAACAGCGGCATCAGTACATCAGCGCGTTGCTCCCTGCTGAGGTACATGGTTACGGGCCTGCTGCTGCCAGCAAGCATCCAGGTGCCAAGTGGCGTCCTTGTCTCAACCACTGCAGCTGATCCCAACCCAGCAATGCCTGCAGTAACAATGCTGTGGCTGACACAAGCAGGAAGAAAACCACTGTTTGACAAAAGCAAGACAGCTGCAGGCCGCCATGTGCTGCTGATGTTGGTCTGCTGCTGCATTGGGTCTGCTGCTGCCTGTCCCGCTCACACCCACCTGTCCCGCCTGTCTGACAAGCCCAGCTGCCCTGCGCTGTTGTGGCCCCACGCATACACCTGCGACTGAGCTGTCACACAGATGGTGTGCAGGCGACCACAAACCACCTGCAAGCAACACGCACACAAGCAAGACAATCAAGACCCTGCACCTCAAAGGCTTGCCTATCAACTGATCAGAGGCCACCGCAGTGACACCTGATACCCTTGCTGCAAGCTACCCATGGAGTTCCACACAGCAGTGCTGACACCCCGTCCCTGAGTGCTGCTGTTCTGCCCTGATAGCCCAGCTGCTGCAAGGGCGCTGCTGCTGCCATGATAGCCCAGCTGCTGTCGACAATTGCTATTGCACCGCTGAGCTGCTGCAGGAATGCCGCTGCAAAAGATGCCAACTGCCCCCCCCCCTTCCCCCTTGCCCCCCGCCCCTTCACCTGCGTGACCATGACGTCATGCAGGACCTTGATGGGGAAGGGCCTGCTGCACACGTCTGGGGCTGCATCGCCATGGCCCAGCTGGCCATACTCGTTGGAGCCCCAGGCAAACACATCCTTGGTGGTGATGCACACGGTGTGCTCGTGCCCACATGCAACGCTCCTGCAGCCAGCAACAACAGGACGCACAGGCCCCCACAGCCCATCAGCCAGCTGCAGGTGTGATGCTGCCACTGTGAAAGGACTGCTGCTGCTGTTGCTGATCCTGAAGCTGCTGCATAAAACTGCTGCTAGTGACCGCTGCGACCGGTGTTGCTTTCCGCAATCCAGAACTCCCCAGCTGCTGGAAATGTCAGCGCTCCACTGAGGCTGCTGCTGCTACTGAAACCTCTGCCACAAGCGCCACTCCTGCAGCTGCTTGCCAGCCCCAGCCACTCACTTCACATCCAGGTCTGCCAGTGACTGCACCGGCACTGGTGTGTCCACCACCCCAGGGCTCTTGTCCCCAAGGCCCAGCTGGCCCCTGTTGTTGTTACCCCAGGTATACAGCTGACCCTCGCAGCTGAGTCCAGCTGCATGGCTGTCAGTGATAGCAATGGCTGCCCAGCGGCCCACAGCCTGCGACAAGAAGGGCAGGCAGCGACAGCACACAACAGCACTCAAACCAGCACGCCACGGGAGTGGGTGTGTTCAGGATGTACATATACGTCTCCTCCTGACAGTCACACACTCAGTAACCAATGGACCCTGTCCTGAGACGCGGACAGTGCTGCGAGACCTGTGCTGTGTCCCAGCAGATCGCACCTGGATGGCCTGCGGGTGCAGCACATTGGCACCACCCTGCACTCCTAGCTGGCCCCGCCCATTGTCGCCTGCAGCAGGCAGGACACAAGACGTGAGTGTCCTAAGGTTGCATGAGTGGTAAAGCACCACCATGCGCAGCTAGCTGGTGAAACACGGCCAGCTGTACTTGTTGTGCAAGGCGCCGACGCCACCCACTCTGTGCCCCTTGTTACTACAGAAGCTTCTGCGCTGCTGGTGGTTGCTCACCACAAACCCAAGCGTTCTGCTGTACTTCTGTAGAAAGCAGGGGCGTGTTTGGAGACACAGCATAGCACTCTGTCTCCTGTTCCTGCTGCAGTGGCAGTGGCAGTGTCCAGTGAGAAGCAAGCCGGTGGGTGTGAGCACGTCAAGGAGGCTCAAAGCGTCACCTTGTGTACATGTTGTGAGTCCTAGGAACAGCTGGAGCGCCCTGCTGGCCTGTCTGTTGTGTCTGCCTGTTGCTGCCAATGTGGAAATCAAAGTGCCTATGTCGCATGCATACTTACCGTTTCTTTCAATGAACGTGTCTTTAGTTTAGGCAGGAGGGAGGGTTCGCTGCTGCTTGCCATCTTTTTCAGCTCATGCCTCCTGAGCAGTGCTCCACTGTTCTCTCGCACCGAAAAAAAATAGTAAGTTCAGAACGTAGTATACAGGGGACGACCACCTTCCTGCGCCAGTGGGTTTTTAGGCGGGGTTTTTTTTTAGTTTTTGACAATTTGACAGCTCCATGGGCCATGGGACCCTCCACCGCCCCACAAAAACCCGCGGGCGATGTGCTGGCTTGGTCAGCACGTGCTGGTGTGCTCCGCGATGTGCTGGCTTGCTGTGTTACATGGTTACATGGACCATAATGACCTTCACTTCAGCTCTTGCGCAACAAAATCAACCTTCCTTTCTTCATGGCCACAGCAAACTCCACATTTTGGGCACACTGCTTCCAGGCTTGTACAGCCTGGTTGCAGCTAATTTTCCGCGCAAAACTTCTCCACTTGGCTTTAGTGAGCACTGTGACATCATCTGCTGGCACTAAATCTGCAGGTATCAAACGACAGAACAACTGCTGGCCACAATTCTCATTGCCGTATATCACCCGAAACACGTAAGGACTGCCCTGCCAGTCAACGTCAAACAGTGCCCACACACCAGTCTGCCCATTGCTACCTTCCTCAACGAAGGTGCTACACTCTTCAAACAACTTCATGTTGGTAAAACGGCCCCTTCCCTGACGTCCAGCATCCTGCTTAAAGGTGAATATGACACTGTCTATATCATCAGACAGCCCGTCAGCAGCTGCTGCGGACTCAGATCCTATATCATCAGACAGCCCGTCAGCAACTGCTGCAGACTCAGATCCTAACCCAGATAATGTACGGACCTGCCTATCAGCATCAGGACCTACCCTCAGCACCCAACCTGTGCCTTCCTGCCTCATCAACAGGCTATACCATTGTGCATGAACTGCTGCACAATCATTCAATTTCCGACTTAGTCCAGGACAACCCGTCAAGTGTAAGGATGAACAGTATTTATCTGTATACATGCGCAGTTCAGCACCACGATACACCTCACCATCAAAGCACAACCTGCACGAGGGATTGCTGCATACCGTGTCAACACACACGGATACACCATGGATGGGCTCAAGGACACCAGGAGATCCCACTGTCAGCTGCAGATCTACACTGCGCGTCTGCTTGGCCTTACTACACATAGACTCAGACTGGTAGTTCCGCAACCCCACCCATGTGCTGCCCTGTGCGCGCACACTGCTGCGAGGCACAAACACCTTCATGCCTATACCTCTCTGGACACATCCACTCACAACCTTCAACTCATCCAGCAGTTCTGGCTGCATGCACAGCGCACCGATCATTGGCACCTGCACACATGCCAACACAAGTCAGACACCAGTACGTATCCAACAGCAACTCGAAATCTGCAGCACTGGTCTGACTCCGTCTGCTGTTCTTGTGACGCGGCGCATGGTGCCTCAGCTGGAACGGGTGCATTTGAATGCATGTTACTCTCATAATTTATTGTGCCATGGGCGTGCTTGCCACAACCCATATTCATCATAATTCACCTGTGCGGGTGCGGAAGGTGCTGAGGGTAGGCTGAGGGTAGACACCTTCAGTGATGTCAGGAATGAACAGTTCTGAACCAGGCATAAGAGGTCACTTGCAGGTAGACGCATCCATTTCTGCATCACAACCCAACAATACGCACAGCAATACCAGGCAAACAATCTTAGTCGATGCTGATCCAAAACCAGGTTCAGATTCAGATTCAGGCTTGGCACACAGTGTGTGAACACAGTGTGTGAACATGGGTGCAACTGCAGTTTGTGTACCACAGGGACTGTATCTGTGCTGTACTGCGTGTGCAGGTGTCCTGCCTTGTCAAAAGGGAACATGGCACACGATATCACTCTGTCAGGGCGCACCTGCAGTAGTCCAGTGAGTGTCAGGGTCTGCAGCGTTGTCATTGATGTCTGTGTTGTCAGACTGCATGGTGGCCTTGGTACAGCCTGCACTGGTATGTCATCAAGGGTGCGTAGGTATTGAAGGCTTGGGTGTAAGCTTGAGCTGCAGCACAGTATGTGACAGCAGATGAACTGAGTTGGCAGAAAGATGAAGAGTTTACGTGTAACATTAGCATGGATGCGCTCAGCCGCTGCAAGGCCAGGTATATAGGGCCATAAAGCAATAGAGCACGATACGGCGGCATGGGGTCAGGAGCCACACTGTCTTGTGCATATAGTACTACCATAATGGCACACTGTGATATGTGTCACCTGTCACATCATATGACAGTCATGACGGGGGTGCTGTGCCATCCTGGTCTGTGAAGGCATGCATGACATTGATAGCTTAGTCACCTGTAAAAGCCTTCTTGCACTGCCAACCTCCCCTCCTTGCCCAGCAGCACTGCCTGTGCCTGTGCCGTGGCGTACTGGTGGTTCTGCACAGTAGCACAGGCGATGACAACAAATGCGGTCAAGGTGTCCACATTCAGGTTAACACTACCGGCTAGTCACCTGCAGACGTCCTCATCACCGTGCACCCAAGACAACTTGTCTGACAGCTGCACACATGCACTGCAGCAATGTACCAGAGACCTTCTCCACAACAGCCAGCTTCACCCCACCTCTGTGTATGGCTTGTCACCGGGGTCTGGGCCCAGGCAACGTGTGCTGGGCCCTGCCTTCAGGTTGAGCACATTGAAGGACTCCAGGTACTTGCCTGCCCCATCCAATCCCACAGTAGGGCATGTCACCTGGCACACATAAGAGGTACAACACGCAGTAGCGGTGTCGTGTTCAATGGTGCAGTCTGAAGGTCATCATCCGGCTGAAACAGGGCTTGAGACCTCACCCCTACTGCAAGTAAACCCTACCACAATGACCGTACTGCAAGGTGACTGAGCGGATGTCACCCCTTGTGAATCGACTGGCAAGACGAACCTGGGTCTCATCAAACTGGCTGCCGGTGTACTGCCACATGGGGTGCTTCAGGTCTTCAGGAGTTGGGGGCAGGGGCTCTTGCTTGTGGGTGGGCACCACTTCCTGTGTTCCCAGGGGTACTCTGTATCAGGGAAATACAGATGCAGATACAGTGTGTCAGACATGTTGTGATATCTGCCCCAAACTCCGAAACCACGTTGCAGGCACAACACAGATCACCTTGTCCTGTCGCTGGCTGGCCATTGATGGTATGTGCCGCGCTGCGCACAGTGACATAGGGGCTGGCGGTGTAGTCTGTTGTCTGAATGCTGGACCAGAGGCAGAGTTCTTCTGTAGGGCCGTGATGTAGGTGGCACCATGCAAGACGCTTGCGCATGCCACCTTGCTTGTGTGGCTGGGTGGGGGAGACATCAACTGCGCTGATTGGCCAGGGGATTGCGGACTGGACTGCTGGTTGGAGCGCTTCATTGAGTCGTGGACAGACTTGGAATCAGACGAAGACCGAACGTGATGCTGAGAATGATCGAATCAATCACGTAATTCCTGCTCACTGAGCTCTTCCCTTTTCATGAGCGGAATGTAGCCAGCTTTTGAACACTGTGATGGACAAGCCTGTGAGTCACTGTGACAAATAACAGTATGTGACTGTCAACGCTGGTCGACCATTCAGCCAGTTCAGCGTGAGATGTGGGATACTTTTGTGATTGGCCGTCCCTCTCATCGCGGGCACAAAGTCAATGGGCATCGCTTGGGATTGGCACCTCCTTGCTGATCAGGCTGGTCAGTCGGTGAAGGAAAACATCTCTGCTACTAGTGCAGCAAAAGCTACGGCTGGTCAGCCAGCCTGCTTCGACACATCAAGTTTGGTCTACAGCATCGGTCGCGCTGGTAACAAAAGATTAGACTATGCCTTTGTCGGTGGTCTCTTGACGCTTGCCGTGGACTGGCTCCACTTCAACCCTGAGTGCCCTCTTCTGGAGGTGAGGGCTACTCCTTGACAGTAGCCAGGGAAACAGTTCTATGCTCTGTCTCTGACACTTCCCTGTCTTGTGGCCTGTGCAGTGCATATTCGAGCCAGGATCACCGCTCGGCCGCCTGCTGTCAAAGGCAGTCGGTAACCTTGCTTCAAGAAAGGCGATACTGCAGCACACCGCCAGGCTACGGATTGCACTCTCGGTGGTGTCCAACGACAGCAGCAGTGCAACAGACAAAGATTGCCCTCTGTAGGCACCTCCACCGCTCCAGACCCATACTTACCGTTTCTTTCAATGAACGTGTCTTTAGTTTGGGCAGGAGGGAGGGTTCGCTGCTGCTTGCCATCTTTTTCAGCTCATGCCTGCTGAGCAGTGCTCCACTGTTCTCTCGCACTTAAACAATTAGCAAGTTCAGAACGTAGTATACAGGGGACGACCACCTTCCTGCGCCCGCGGGTTTTTAGGCGCAAATATTGACAGCTCCATGGGCCAGTGGGGTGGGATGTTTCACTGCTGGGCGGATGTTGCTGGGATGGTGCCTGTGGAGGCCCTTTGGAGCTCTGCCATGGGATACCATTCGTTTGTATGTGTTGCCACTTGACTACTGAGGAGTGAAAGCTGCATATTGGATGCCCCCCTGCCCCCCCCCCCCCCCACACACACACACACACACTAACACCAGCACCTCCATTACCACCGTGCGGGCCCCTCATTCGTATGTGTCAGGCTGTGCATCAAGGGCACCGCCCACTGGGTGTGGCCTGCCGGCACCACCATCCACCAATACACCTCCGAGTTCCCATTCTGCAGTGACTTTCGCGCGGTGTCACTGAGCTAGGTTCACACCGATGCAATCACTGAATACACTCAGACGTGTATCCCATGCGTGGACACCGCTTTACAGGTGGATTGTTCAGGTTGCTGCACATGAGCCTGCCACCTGCATGTAAGGAGCGCACGCCATGCTGGTCCTCGCGCAACACTGGTATGTGGACACTGCTCAGCTCGGCACCGTGCAGTGTTGTGCCCGCTCGGTGTTAGCTGCAGGCATTGCGAAAGGGCCAACTGCCAAGAAGAGGTGAGTACTGCACTAGTGCGTACTCGCCTTGTGCAGGCGCGTGGGCGGCTGCAGTACTGCCTCAGTGACAACCTGAGTGGGCCATAGACCAGGGGTAGGTGCGTGGAAGTTGCAGGCAGGCGATGTGGCTTGCTGCGGGGCTCGCAGGTGATGCACACGGCTTGCACATCTTGGCCACTGTTACCTGCAGGTTAGTCGCTGGGAGGTAGCCTGGTGCTGTCGTCTTCTTGCCCTATTGAGGAACTGGCCTGCACCAGACAATATCCTGCACCAAGCTTTGTGCTGGGGACATGGGTGTGTTTTTGTTTGTCTGCAGAATGTGCATCTGGCCGTATCTGTCTGAGCTGTTTGGTCTGGGGCATTTTGTTACTGCTGCTCTGTTGTTGTCATGGAACTGAGGATGTCATAGCTTGTCAACCAGTGTTGCCCCCAAAGTTACTGGACTGTGTGCGGGTGTGGTGTTGCCGCGCAATGGAGCTATCCAATTGGAAATGGCAACCAGTGGTCAGTCTTCAAGGGCTCCGAGCCCTTGAGTCACACCTATGATCGGCGCCCTAGTGACTTGCATCGCTACAACATATGGCAGTACCCTCCTGCGCATTGGCTCTGCTGACTGCTCATGCAATGATGTGTATCCGCAAGCTGATGAGCGCATGCTGCCTCACACTTTTTCACATGCTTGATCACCTATGGCTCACACCTGGTCCACATGCAGACCATGCTGCCTGGAACAGCAAGGTCTCAGCCGCATAATGCTGCTGTGGCGTGTGGCATCAAGTGGTCGCCGGAAAGGCACCCCAGTAGCGCGTGGGTGTGTCAGTCTGTGCAGCATGCTCCGCCAGGAACCACGCGACGCACATGCATCCTTCAGGTCATGCATGTACGTTGGCTGCCCCAGAGCCTGAAGATCCCTCGTGATTACTCCCAGCACATAGGCAGTGCCCCACGCGGTACTGCACCAGCAACCACAAATTGTGAATGTAACCAAAGATTATGGAGGGGAGAGGGGTACAATCAGAAGTACTACCAGGGGCAAGTACTGCCCAGTAGGCTGCCACCACTGTCACACCTACTGCAGCATTGAGTGCACCAGGCGCACTGCCTTGGTGGCTGGTTCACAGGGCTGTCCCCTGCTGACAACCGCTGTCAGCCGTGACGGTGGATGCAATCCACAGTGGCCATTGGCTGCATGAAGTTCCGTGCCTGAGTGCCCAGCATGCTGCGATAATGCTGGCATGTGTAAGTGCATGCATGGTGTTGTCTTTCGACTGGGCAGTGTTACATGTGTGGCGTTTGGCTTGGCTGCGTTGCTGCCAGCGGGGCCCAGCACAGCACAGCAGGAGAGCAAGCAAAGCCGTGACAAAAGCACACACATGACTGATTCGTGACTCAAACACATCAAATACTTCTACTGGACTACACCTACACTTTGTGGCTAGTCCAGATTGCCTTGATTTCGTCACAAACAGAGGTTCTTGAAACACAAACACCAGTACTTGGAGAAGTGTTGCTGAGCCCGATCAAGTTTCAAAACGATCTGTTCACCGCGTGAACGTACGATTCCAAGCTCCATCCGCTACATCAGCCCCGCAGACACACGCTCTCAAGGGTTGCTGATTGCATTGCTGTTTTCGACCAGCCCACCCGCCTTGGACGTCTGTAGGCTTTCGAAAGAGGGCTTAGGTTGAAGAACGTAAGGTGAACATGTGAATATGGCTCCACCACATGCCCTGCTTTGATCAGTGCTGTCTCCCAGCACTTCCCTCCTGCTGCTGCTGCGGGCGTCCTTGCTGCTGTCCACTACAGGTCAGTTGCGTCAGTCGAAACAGACGCCAGGTCTAATGCATGCTTTGCAGCTGTACAAGCAGCAGTTTCTTCTATTGGTGCCGCCATTTCTAGTGTGCTGATGAGAATCTCATGCCGCTGTTTGCATATGCATGCTGCTGTACATGTGCAGGATGGCAAGATTGAGGGCGTCAGAGCCTTCCTGGCTGCTGGAACTGCCAGACCCTTGTTTGGTGGCAGTGCTGCGCTTCACCTATGGTGACGATGACTATCGCAAGGACCCCATCAGCCTGTTCAGCGCGGCCCGGGCGCACAGCAGGCTGCACCAGGCAGCTGTGCTGGCCCTCAGCAGCTTCAAGGCTGCAGTGACTGAGCAACAGCAGCTCGACAGCATGTTGCTGTACCTCACCAACCACGGCAACAACATTGGCAGCCTTGACCTTGAAGGGAACTGGCCCTTCATGCCTGGTTCCATGGTCGCCTTGCAGCACCTGCCCCACAACGCTCGACGGGTGTTCCAGCCTGTGCTTCAGCCACTTCACACTGCAGCTGCAGCCAGGGGGTGGGTTTCAGGGTGTGGTGAGTGCCGCGGCGCCTCTCAAGCGGCTGCAAATCCACAGCTGCAACCTGCTTGATGGGGAGGAGGGATTAGCAGCGGCACTGCTGCTGCAGCCCCAGCTGCAGGATCTCAGCTTCAAGCATGCTTGGAAGGAAGCAGGGGCTCGCATCGAGTGCTTTTCTCGCAACACTCTGCAAAAGCTGCAGCAGCTGACATTCCTGGAGCTGCGTGGGTGTGAGCTGAAGGGGCCTGACGGCCTTGAGCACCTGCAGGGCCTGACACGCCTGTAGGAGCTTTGGCTTGACAGCAAGGCTGCGCCTACCATCCAGGCGGGCATGCTGTCAGGCTTCCAACACTTGACCCTCCTGGATTTGGACGGAGACGGAGACACTGGTGTGCTTGAACCGGGTGCCTTGGCAGGACAGGTCCAGCTGCAGTCCCTTAGCGTGCTGAGGTACCGCATAGCTGGCGGCTCAGCAGGAGTCACGCAGCTGCTGTTCCAGCTGCAGGACCTGCAGCAGCTGACCTGCCTGGAACTCACGCACAGTTTACTTGATGGTTTTATTGATGCGGCAGTCGTCCCAGCAACAGCTTACTCAGCCCTCACAGCCAGCAGCAAGCTGCATCACCTTATCCTCTCCGAATGCATCTTCCCGGCAGGTGTGTGGCCGCTCGTGTTCCCTGCCGACAGGCAGCTGCCACACCTGCAGGAGCTTGATGTGAGCAAGGTGCTCTATTCTGTAGCGCCTGAAGGCAGCTGGCTGGGGCAGCCGGTACCCGCCACAGTCCCAGAAAGCAGCCGCCTTGTCAGCTGCTGCCCTGGCCTGCAGTGTCTGGACATACAGGGGCTGCGGCACAGTGCAGAGCTGCTGGGCCCACTGACAGGGCTGAGTGGCTTGAGTGAGTTGAACCTGGATGTGCATGACAGCCCAGCAGAAGTGATGGCGGTGGTGTGCCAGCTGACAGGGCTGAAGTGGCTGGAGGTGTCAGATCACAGTGAGGACGACAGGCTCCTGCTGCAGCTGACACAACTGAAGAAGCTGACGTACCTGGACTACACACCATGTGTGTCAGAAGACGAATTCTTTGACAACTTTTGTTCTGACAAACCGCAGCGCAGCCGGATGGAGTTCTACTGGAGGGTAAGTTGCTAGTGGTGTAATACAAAACACTGCCGCGCTGTCAGTAAGTCTGTGTCGATGCTGCTGAAATGGGCCAGCAGGAGCATTGTAATTGGCTGATTCAACTGCATTCATGCCTTGCCAGTTGTGCCCATGTGTGCTTTGTGACGGCTGCAGGCACATGCAGCCATGCCTGCCTCCTTTTTCCTATTCCTCGCCTTTTTCCTCACAAATGACCTCTCAATTGCCACTTTGCAGCAGTATGGAGGAGGCAGGCCAATATGGCGCCAGCTGCTGCAACACTTCTTCAACGACAGTGACCCTGCACTGGCACAGCAGGCAGCACTGCTGGCAGACCTTGCGGAGCACCCGACATCAGCCGCAGAGCGACATGTAGTTGGTAGGTTGATGGGAGGCAGGGGTTCAAATGGCTTGCGGATGGTGGTTAATGGTTACCTGGTACCACTGTTGCTTTGTTGAAACTTGCTCAACGGTCGGGTCATCAGTGCTGAATGCTGTCCTATGTAGCACTTGGGTTTGTGTGCTGGAGGGGGGGCATGCATGCTTACTCCCGCAGCAGCCGCAGCAGTCGGCAGCAGGCCTGCTCCACGGTATGTACAGAACTGGTGCACTCGCTGTGGTTGCTGTGCCAGGCACAATCCTATGTGGGTGATTGGGTGGGGAAGGAGCAGGGGAATAGTGAGTCAGGCAGAGACCATGAGTGAAAGCACAACAAAGCAAGGAGGAGTGCGGTGCTGGCAGAAATCAGGAGGCAGTGAAGGTGCTGTAGGGTGGGGGAAGGAACAGGGATCACGTGAGAAGGGACTACTGGGCTGGAAGGTGACAAGGCAACATGTGCAATGAGGCTTGTTTCATGGCGCACAGCTGCTAACCAACTGTTGCTGTCGGTTGTTGCAGGAAGTGCTGCAGGAAGTGCCGCACCAGGTTCTTTTGGTGCAAGCTCATGCTGGTTTGGAAAGGTGCTCCGACACCTGGACTGTCGGGCACAGCAGTGGTGGAGCTGAGTGCTGGTGGTGCAATTGCGTGCAGCAGCAGGGAGATCTGTGGATTAGGGCAGTGGTAATCAAACCCCAGTGTACTGCCAGCAGTGGCAGTCAAAGGCTTTCGATGGTGTGTGCGTGTGGATGAATGAATGAATGAATGAATGGTGGTCACTGTGTTGGTGAGAGTGTCAACGGGTGCTAGTGGTGACTTGCCTGTCAGTCTGGTGGCAGGTGATGGGGACAGGGCAGCGCGGTAGTTAACGCGCATGCTGCTGCTGTCGGAGAGCCTGGTGCATGCCTTGAAGCCTGTGCATGTCGGTGGTGATTTCTCAGCAGGTGGATGATGGGGACAGGGCAGCACGGTGGTTGACACGCATGCTGCTGCTGTCGGAGAGCTTGGTGCATGCCTTGAAGCCTGTGCAGGCTGGGTGGTGGATTTTACACAGGCGGATCATGGGGACAGGGCAGCGCGGTAGTTGACACGCATGCTGCTGCTGTTGGAGAGCTTGGTGCATGCCTTGAAGCCTGTGCATGCTGGGTGGTGATTTCCACACAGGTGGATGATGGGGGACAGGGCAGCGTGCTACTTGACACGCATGCTGCTGCTGTCGGAGAGCCTGGTGCATGCCTTGAAGCCTGTGCAGGCTGGGTGGTGATTTCTCAGCAGGTGGATGATGGGGACAGGGCAGCACGGTAGTTGACACGCATGCTGCTGCTGTCGGAGAGCCTGGTGCATGCCTTGAAGCCTGTGCATGTCGGTGGTGATTTCTCAGCAGGTGGATGATGGGGACAGGGCAGCGCGGTAGTTGACACGCGTGCTGCTGCTGTTGGAGAGCTTGGTGCATGCATTGAAGCCTGTGCATGCTGGGGGTAAATTTGTAGGTAGGGACCTGGAACTGTTTGCGCTGGCAGAAGCTTTCCATTGTTGTCACGTAATGATGTGCTGAAAGCTACAACACAAGGGCGGTGCAGGATGTTTGCTGTGCATGCCAGTTTTGCTGCTGCATCGGCGGCTATCGACTACAAATGCAACCGTTTGCAAGCTACTGGTTGGTTGGGTGTTTGTAGCAGGGCGTAGCTACCTTGCACAGTGGGTATGTGCCAACTTTGATGGTCACTGCGCAACAGCCATGTTGTGGCGTGATGCTGGTATGTTGTCTGGCTGACAGTAGATTGGCATTGTGGGGTTTGTGCTAAGTGTGATGAAGGAAAACTGTGGCGTCCTTGTTTGCGGTTGTACAAGAGCTACTGGAGGAATATGTGGTGGGTATGGATGTCATTGAGTCCATACTGTGAGTGGTAAGCCAGTGCACCGTGTGGCTTGTGCGCACACGTTGCGCGTGGCTTGTCAGCCTGTCGGCGTCGAGCAATGCCGGATTGCTCATTTAGTGGCATCTGTATATAGCCAGCATGTGGGCATGGGCATGTGCGCAGCTGCAACATGTCAGCATGGTGTGTGGCTGCTACAGTCTGGGTCTCGAGGTAGGTACTCCAATAGTACTGTTGACAGTGGTGGTGGGCTGTACCGAGAGGCTCTCGGTACTCCACTCCCCTGTAACTGCATGGGCAACACTTCACCACACTACTGTACAAGCCTGCATTCCTCAGCCCCATGCTCCATGCAACTGGCATCAAAGCGTACACCCGGTGACTGGACGATCTTGCAGTTGCGGGCCAGAATGAGCATTAGCTTCGCTGGGCTAATCTTCAGCAGCAATTGTGCTGCACGCATGCAACAATTGGGATGCGCAGCCTGGCAGGTATCCCACACCACAGCAAGCCCAGGCGATGCGTTTGGGGGCTGTACCCACTACATGCCTGTACACACCTGACCGCTACCAACTCAAGCTACACCTGACCACGGCAACCTGATAGCATTCAACACGGAAGCACAGCATACTGGCTGACAGGCCTTGAATTGCCATGATGGGTCACCACTGGTTGGCAGTGGTTTTAACTCGGTGGGGAGTGCAATATGCAGCATGTGCTGCATACTGCCGTTGCTTTCGGCTGTGGCTATCCCACATTGTAGCGGTGCGCTGCATGCCGTATAGTTGAGGTGTGTGGGTCTTGCAGGGTGGCTGGCTGCGTTGACAAAGAGGATGTGCGGTAGTCAGTAGTGGCATTGTGCGTGAGGGCGTGAGCGCCAAAGCATTCGAGTGGCACAGTGCAGTCTGCAGTGTGAGGGTGGCATGGCAGTGCATACAAAGAACTATTCGGCAGCAGCGCAAGTTTGTACAAGAAGCTTTGCAAAACCAAGGGCCTTGCACACAGGCATGTGCCGGCTAGCAACAGGCAGAGGCAGCATTCACGGTTGTCATGACTCGTGACTCATGATGCAAGGCCGCCTGGCATGATGGCACAGGCAGCTTTCATGATTGTCATGATGCAAGGCAGCCTGCCAGGCCTGCCAGGCCAGTGGCAGCCCGGCACTGGGCTCTGGAGCCATTCCATCACTGATCGCACATGTAGATGTTGTCATGAATGACATTATGTGGACGCCTGATTGCTATTGCCGGCATGCTGGCGTAGGGGTATGCTCAACAGGACAGTACTGATAGAAGTTACACTGCCAGTGGCAAACACGGTACTGCAAGTCACTGCCAGACCCCAAAGACTGTTTTGAGGCATAGTACTTTAGTGTGTGCATGTCAATGAACACCTCTAGAGGTGTGACAGATCTGTCACACCTGTCAAGCCTTAAGGCCATCAATATCTTGTACTTACTGAGAAAATGCATGCGTGTAAGACACTTCAAAGACTTAGGGGGTTGCAGGCCGAAGAAAGTCATACATCTGATGCAGGCAGAGCATGGGTGCGAAGCATGATTGTCATAATCAGCATCAAGTTACACGGGGTGCCACCACAGTGTGTGAAAAGCAACAAATCTATCCAGGTGCACGTGCAACAACAGCACCAACATACGTCAGTAAGGGGGCGTTCTGCGCAGATACCCCTGCCAAAGAACAAAGATAAGCACAATGTGGCCCCAATACAGACAGATCAGCGAGTCTGGTTTTCTGCAAGCACGGCCCAATACACCATAGGGCTGCCATCCGGGTTCCAGCAGCTGTCCGTGAGGTATCATAACCAGCGGCAGTGGCGGCAGCAGCAGCTAGAGCCACACGCGCCCTGCCAGGTGGAACCTGCCAATGGCAGCAGCGACAAAGGCAAACAAAACGCACCAGGCTGCCAACAGCGCTGCTGCTAGCATGCAGAGCGCAAACACACTGGGCAGCCTGCAGATGACGATAATCCCTCTTGCCAACTCGACGATATTAGGCCCCACAGTGCTGCTTGATGGGGGCTTCACTGCTGGCAGCAGTGCGGCAAGCTTTGACAGGACGCTGGTGAGGTTGGCTTTGCTGGGGACAATGCTTGCCTGCACATAGGTGGTGCAGAAAGCGGTACAACGAGCATACGTTGGGGAATGGTTGGCAGGTGGCTTGTGCGTGTAGTCCTTGTGACAACGATACTAGCCTGTTGATCAGAAATCAGGTGGCAGCGATGCGAGTGTCTACTATAGTAGCTACTAATAGACGCAGTAGTACTGCAATAGTTGTGCAAGCCATGACCGTCAGTGTGGTCCCATTGGTGGGGTACCAGAACTGCCGCAGTTACGGTAACAACAGGTGTGCTGCAAACAGCCACAAAACGTCTCCTGAATGAGAGAACTGGACTTGATATGTGGAGGAACCCACCGTCAACATGACAGCTGGAGAGCGTACCTAAAGTTCCTGAAATTGACCCGGCTGTGACACTGCTTTCTGACCCTGGGGAATAACCTTTTGAGGAAGTTCTGACGAGTAAGCCCGCCTGCAATGCGCCCCCCCAAACCCCCGCCCCCAGGGCAGGCCCCCACAACCAACAATATGCACACTTTCCCGCCAGTCCTTCCCCCCCCCCCCCCCGCACCTGCAGGGCACCAGCCTGATGGTCTGTCTGCTCCAACTCGGCGGTGCCTGCTGCGCCCACAGCACCAGGCCCTGTGTCGGACACAGCTGCAGCAACAGCAGCAGATGCAGCAGGCGCACCAGCAGCCTCTCCTGCTGACAGCACAGCTGCATCTGCTGGTGCCCCACCCGCGGCCTGGTGCGCAGCCTGCCGGGCAGTGACTGCTGCAGTGGCTGCAGAGGTGCTTATGCCTGCCACCTGCAGCTGCTTTTGTGTGATTGCAATCTGAACCGTGAGGTCGTGCAGTTTTGGCCACTTTGCCTCCTCCTCCCGTACACTGTCTTCAGCAGCCTGCCACTGCTCCAGCACTACAGCTGCCACTGATTTATGAGCAACTTGAAGCACTGCTGCTGCTGCCTGGCTGTCTTGCTCCAGTAGAGCCTGTAGCACCATGGTGACCATCTCTGGCCGACGTGCAACTGCTCGCTTAGCTGCACCTGCCAGGGTCTCAGGTGCCAGCTGAGGCGCAGCCAGCAGGGCCTGCAAGACTTCTGCATTGCCGGCAGCTACTGCTTCATTCAGCGGTGTCTGGTCGTCTGCAACACCTGCATTGACGTCTGCCTGTGCAGCCAACAGGAGCTGCACAATTGCCAGGTGATTGCGATATGCCGCCATGTGCAGAGCTGTGTAATACTCGTGAACAGCTGCATTTACTGACGCATGTGCATTCAACAGCACCTGCACCACTTCAGTGTTACCATTCTGTGCAGCATAGTGCAGGGCTGTCCAGCCTGCTATACTAGCTGTATCAGTTGCTGCGCCTGCTGCTACAAGCAGTCTGACTGCTGTTGCATCCCCAACTCCGGAGCGGGAGCCTGCTGCCTGATGCAGAGCAGCGTCGTGAACATCAGCGCAGTAAGCGGATACTGTCTGCCCCATTCAGCGTCATGGAACCAGAGCTGCAAACAGATCAGAATTGGCAAGCAAGCGGTGCGTCATGACCTGCAGTACCGTACTGCCACGAGTGGTTCGATAAATAAATAATTATTTCAGAAAAGTTGCGAAATATCGAATGCACCAAACAATTGCCTGGCGTCCCCTTGTCGAATGGTTGAGAAAATGCCCCTGCCAGTCCCACCCCCTTGCAGGAGCGTAAAACGGGCTGTTTGACATGCCAGACCAGTCTTAGAGTATGTGATGGTTATAAAAAAGTTTGTATGGTGTGTTTCAGGCCCTAGGCACTGCGCACAGCAACAGCAGCAGGTCACAGAGCACCATCCATCATTCAGGTGTCGAACCCTCGGAAACACTGCCTGGACTCCTTGTCGAATGCCTGGGACAACTTTATATTGCATTCGATAAAAAAATCCTCGAACTACTCGTGGCAGTACGGTACTGATGCTGTGAAACTGCATATCAATGCTTGGGGCCGGCTCCTAGAATGCACCACCAGAGCTTTCATGTTGCATGCGCTTGGTGTGCTGCGAGTGGGAGGCCAGCAGGACTCAAGTGCATTGAGTTGGAGTGCAGCACAAAGGACTGCCTTATGTGGTGACGACAGCCCATGATGCAGGCAGCTCCCAAAGTGCTTGGCCTCCAGCTCAGCTATCCCTTCCCTGACACCCTCTCAACATGATGGAGCCCCCAAACATGCTGCATATGATCTGTTGGGTATACTTACAGAGGTCGGGCATCAAGTGGGTTTCATTGTAGACGCCAAATGTCAATGTTTTCAAACATGGCTGCCTATTGAAGCATGCAGTTGCTGGGGACCAAAGCCACTGTCAGTTGACGGCAACAGCGGTATCGTCTGGTTTGTGGGTTGGGCAAGTGAGGAAGGAATTGCTGTTGGAACACCAATATCAACGTCGTCACCCCCTGCGTCACCCCCACCTCAGGACCGGAAGTCGGACGGAAGTCGACCTTGCGCGCCGACACCGCGAGCGGCGTTTGTTCGAAGCTTGCGGTGATTTCGAGCACAGCTGGAACGGCGAGCTAAGTCACCAGAGCTCGTTTCAACAAACCCTGACGCCTGTCCGTGATTCTCGCTGCCTGTTCATTGCTGCTGAGGACAATGCAGTAGGTCCAAGGGCAGGGTCTGCAGGCTTTAGGGCGCTGAGTCAGCTGCTAAGGGCGCTGCAGCAGCCAAAACAGCATTGCCCTGCACAAGGCACTCTATCAGCATCACTGATTGAGTGCTGAGGGTGCGAAGGGTAAATTTATGTCTGTGAGTCTTAGCAGCACAGCACCAGCAGACTTGGGGGTGGGGATCTGGAAGTGGTATCTGGACGGCAGCAACAGCAGTCTTAGCAGTAGTCATACCCCTGGCAGTGAGAAGGGGGCAGCCAGTCACTGGGCAACAGAGAGGCACCCCTGGTAAAACCCAAAAACAAGAGGCAGCACGACTGTCCGGCCCGTTTGCCTTTGCTGGCCGTTTCTATGGACTTGAGTACTCTAATTGGCTTCTGGATTGTCCTTCCTTCACAGCCATCCATTTGCCACACCGGCCCCTGGCTGCCACCGCAATGCCTGCAATCACTGAATGGTCCCACGTCGAGACACGCTGCTGATAAAATGCAGTCGCACTGCCAGCCCAGCAGCGTATCTGGCAAAGGTTTGCAGTTTTGGTTTCACACGACCCTGGGAACACCAATCAAGACATGTCCAATGGTTGGGCCATGCAGCACCCGCTCAAGGGCTCCTTTAAATTGGGAAGGTCTATGGTTTGCTTGAGGTCCCGATGAGCCGAGGGTGGTTCAGCAGACCTCAACACCAGCTCCCCAACTTGCTATCACTGCATGTGTATCTAGGGTTGCAGTCTTGGCAGGTTTGGTCGTGGCTACTGTTTGCTCCTGCTGGGCTGATGCCGTGCATCGGCTGGGGCGGATAGGCGGACTAAGCGCATCATCCTCCAGCTGTTGGCACGCATCAGCTGCCCGTTTGGTGTACAACTGATGTGTCTCGATACTGCTGCACTTCGCTGAAACCACACCACAGTGCTTCCCACGCCTCCCATCCCATCCAGTGAGCAGATCAGTAACAAGCTGAAGTCCTATATACAAGACATGTGTACTTCGATGAAGTTCTAATCTTTGAATATCACAATTCTGATGCACATTGTGTGTGCAGCTGGGCCTCTTTTGCTCTACATGTGCTGGCTTGCAGACTGCCAGCAGCAGTGATCTGAGTACGCGAGGTTGGCAACAGGTGGCTTAAGAGTGGGCAACTTTTACGTTATTACCGTCAGCAATACTGACAAGACTTCTCTCAAAGCTTTGGAGCCTTAACAAGCGATCCAGAAATTTGAGTGACAACATCTGTATGCCCTGAGGGTCTGCACCAACACGCTTCCGGAAGAGCAACGCTCTGTGTCCGATCCAAGGCTGTGTTAACTTTGTGTAAAGTACAGATCATACCCCAGATCATACTTCTGTCTAAGAGCCAGCCGGGAGCACAGTGAACCAGACCTCTAGCCATGGGGGACTCTGGCGATGGCATGCCGTTCATTGGCAGCCAGATCAGCCTAATCTCCAAGTCCGGCATCAGATATGAGGGCATCCTGCACACCATCAACATGGAGGAGTCCAGCATCGCTCTGCAGAGCGGTACGCGATATCAGCCTCCCAGCGCGCGCTAGGCGCCCGGACAGGTGCACTGGGTCCCCCATCTAACGTTTGTGTGGTGTCGGTGGCTCTGTGCTGGCTGCAGTGCGCTCCTTCGGCACAGAGGGCAGGCGGGCAAATGGCCCCCAGGTGCCCCCCAGCAACGAAACCTACGAGTTCATCATCTTCAGAGGTGGGTGGTTGTTGCGGTTTCAAGCCTTTCCACACAGCAGCAGAGCCTAGTGATGGACAGGGCTCCAGTACACATCGCGCCCACCCCCTGCTGTGACCCTGTGCTGCTGCTGTTGCTGTCCCAGGCGAGGACATTCAGGACCTCACGGTCATGAGCCAGCCCCCTCCTGCGCAGACAAAGTCGTCTGTGCCGGATGATCCAGCCATCATCTCAGCGGTGAGACTCCAGTGCCCCCAGCAGCAGTTGCTGCGCAACCAACAGCCACCCTGTCAGCACACACAGCACTTACCTTCGCCAGATCAGCCTCTGGCTGTTGAGCTACTTCATCTGCTTGTGTGATGGAGGGTATCGTCAATATATTCAAAAGATGCCAGGACAGTCGCTGAGGTTTGTGAGCCGCTGCCTACTGGTCTTGCTGTGTGTGCAGGGCGCCTCCACCACCACTCCCTCCAGTGGTCTGTACGGTGGACCATCCAACTATGGTGCATCGCCAGCAGCAGCCGGGCCACCACCCGTGTATGGCGGGGTAAGCAACACTGCAGCACCGCAGCGTGTTGGTTGCACGTACAGTGCTTTCAGAGGGGCTTTGCTGTTGCACCTGCAGATGCAGCCGGGTGTTCAGCACGTACGCTGCTCTCAACCATGTTATTGCAGTGTTGAGACACCAAGTTGTGAGGGTTTAGTGACACCGGCACTGCAGCGTGATGGGTTGCTGTGCCAGGCCATGGGTGCTGGTTGCAGTGAAGTTGGCTGAGCTTGTCTTATTTGTTGCTCTGCTCTGCTGCAGGGCGGCTTGTGGGGGCCCCCAGGTGCGCCCCCACCACCAGCACAGGCGCCACAGCAGCAGCCGCCTCCTGGCCAGTACCAGCCTTATGGAGGTGGGTGTAGATGCAGGGTGTGTGGCAGGCAGTACAGCGGATGCCTAGCATCCTATACAGGGCTCCATGTGCGCAGCTGAACCAAGCAGCAGCTGCCAAGCGCCACAGACAAGCAGCTGTGGCATGGCCAACAACATATGTGGCTAATGCAGTTGTGCTGGATTGTGTAGTTGGCAGGCGTTGCAATTATCCAGTGATATCATGTAGCCACTTGGGTGGCACTACATGGTGCAAGAGCAGGACTGGCTGGTGCTACACAAGCACCTAGCAGCAGTTGTGTCCAACCCTAGGGGCGCTGTTGCATGACGGGCTGTGTCAGAGCATGAACATGCACAGCAGCAGGTGCCATCCATCGTCAAGCTACACCCCTTGTGCGGCACAGTACGCTCACACTGTGCAATGCTGTGCTGTAAAGGACACTCCACTTGTTGACAACAGATACAATCCTACTGACAGTCAGAAATGTGTGGGGTGTCGTGTGTGTGGTGTGACTGTGTGCTGCAGGACCCCGGGTGGGCCTATGGCACCGAATGTTGCCCCCACAGTCAACTTGACTCCCGTGCAGCAGCAAGGGCCCCCTAATGGCGAGCTCATGGGCCCCCCAGGCTACCAAGGTGGGTGCGGCAGGCGTTCACTTGCATGCTGCGTGTATTGCCACATGAGTTGCATCCAGCCAATCCCGACTAAGAAGGACAGGCACGGATGTTGCTTTCACTTATGTAATGGACATTATGAGCCGATCATGGTGAAAGCTGTGCGGCGCCGTTCAAAAGCTGGCATGTTGTCACACAGGTGAACAGGCTGTGTGCTGTGCGTCCTGCTGCTGCTGTTGCTGCAGGCGGGCGCGGCATGGGGCCAGGCAGGGGCGGACCCCCCGGGGTGGTGGCCCTGGCCCGATGGGTGGGCGCGGTGGCGGCATGGGCATGGGTGGCCGGATGGGTGGCGGCGGCATGGGTGGCGGGATGGGTGGTGGTGGCATGGGCGGTGGTGGTGGCATGGGCGGACCTCCTGGCGGGATGGGTGGCGGCATGGGCGGTGGCGGTATGGGCGGACCTCCCCGCGGCGGCATGGGTGGCCGGGGGCCGGCTCCTGCGCCGGCACCCCCTGTGCCTGATGAGGACTACAACTTCGAGGAGGTGGGTGGCTGGTGCAGGCAGAACAGCTGCTGGGTAGGAGGGTTGCAGGAGGTCAGTGGCGGTGTCTTGCAGCGGGCTTACTGGCAGCCTGCGGGTATAGCAGGTATCAGTGGCAATAGGCCGGGATTTTTGGGGGGGGGGCAGCTGGTGTATCAGCGCAGCAAAGGTAAAGCAGGCGTGCATCCACAGCAGCTGTTCTGGTCAGTCGCTAGCAAGAGTGCAGAGATCAACATGTGCACAGTGGAGCCACATGCATCAGTTGCATGTGGTGGGGGTGGGGTTGTTTGGCAGGCCAACCTCAACCAACAGCCAGTCATTGCTTCAGATTGGCTCACTGTGTACTGTGCTGTGTGCTGTGTTGATCTCGTGTGTTGATCTCCAGGCCAACAAGCACTTTGACAAGGAGGCGGCCCTGAAGGAGGCTGAGAATGTTGTGAAGGCCAAGCAGGTGTCGTACAACAAGGACGACTTCTTTGACATGATGTCCTGCGAGACACTCGACAAGATGGGGCAGGGAGACGGCATGCAGAACAGGCGCACCATGCAGGTGAGCAGCGGGCAGGCTGGAAGCTGCGGGCCATGCACATCACCAAGCGCCTCCTGTGCATGTCAAGTTGCAGGGGTGTCTGCAGCAGCACACCTGCAACCGCCGGAAGCTGCTGCATTGGTGACTGTCTGTACATGCCTGTACATGCCTTGCTGCTGCTGGAGGCAGACATGACGGTCCTGCTGTTGCTGCACGTTGTGTCATGGTCACTCCTGTGCATGTGTGTGTGCTGCTGCTGCTGTTGCTGCTGCTGCAGCGTGCTGTTGACATCGAGACGTTTGGTGGGCTGGGTGGCGTGCGCCACTTCCACCACAGGGGCAGGGGACGCGGCCGCGGGCGTGGCGGGTATGGCAGGCAGGGAGGCGGCTTCTACAGCAACCCACAGGGCGGCTACAGCCACCCCCAAGGCGGCCGCGGGCCCCAAGGCAGTAGATAGCAGCGGCAGCAGCAGCAGCTCTTGATGTGTGCAGTTGTTCAGGGTGACGGTGCTTGCTGCGTGCTGATTTTACTGCATGATTGTCTGAAGCAGCTGCACCAGGCGAACGACACAGGGCTGCAGTTGGCAGCTGGTGGTGTTGGTTTGCTGAGGGCAGGTGCTGGCGTGGGGTAAGGCTGCAGTGCAGCAGCAGATGTGCCGCCCCACTATTGTGCCTTGGATGTACAGGGGTGCCTCGTGGACAGGGGCTCAGGCTGGAGGGTTTTGGGGTTTTCAGCTGGTGTTCGGACTGTTGGTGTTAGGCTGCACAGGCAATGGATTCCCTCTCCTGGGTGCTGGTCCGTTTATTGGCTGGGGTCTTGTGGTTCTGTCAGTCTTGAGGTTTAGTGGATTCGGGGACGAGCTTTGTCTTTTGGCCTTCTGCGGCCTTTTTGGCACGCCAGCACACATGGTGAGGTTCGGGGGGGGGGGGGGTGGGGATGGTTGGTTGCAGCCCCGTGGATGTGATGCTGGGTTATTTCACGGATGCGATGCATTGGCTATTGGCAAGGCGGGGCCTTGCAGCTGCAGGCACAGCAGCTGCCGTATGGGGCCACCAGCCTGGTGTGGTGTGGTATTGCAGGGGGTGCTATTGACTGTTGGGGCAGGGCTTGAGACAAGGGTTGTGTCAGTGTTTTGTGAATGTTATCTCCTCGTATCGCCCAAGAGGTGCAGCCGGATGGTGCTAGTGCTATCTCGCACACACTAGTTGCAGGCATTGCAGGCACATGTAAGGTTTCAAGGTTTTTGGTGTGTTCGTTTTGGCTCTTGGGCATGTTTTCTGGGGTAGAATTGGGTGCCCTTACCCATACGCTTGGGTGCCCTTACCCATAAGGAGCCCATGCATGGGAGCAGGTGCCTTTGCAGCACAGCTGAGTGTTGCCGTTACCTAAGGCATATGGGCCATTGAAGCCCTGTCAGCTCGTTTGCTGTGGCTCTATAGCCTGGGCTTGTTGGACAGTTGGCCACTGCACCATTGCGTGTGTGTGAGAAGGTGTTTCAGGTTGAGCCTCCCCATAGGCCACTGGGGTTTGCTGGGTTGCCGTCAAGTGGGTCAATTTTGACACCACCAGGCGTGTGTGTTTTGGTAACAAGGTTGACTGTCAGCCAGGGTTGCACGACCAAGGGGTTTTGTGCCAGCCATGCCAGCAACCGCTTCAGGGTGGTTGGATCAAAGCCCTGACGGTCAGGGACTCAAACATAGTTCTTTGTGTTTACCGAAAACAAGAGCAACACAGCACAGCACGCAACATCAGCACAAGCTTCACTGGAGGCCACTACGTTGCTGGTGTGCAAACTGTAATGCTGCTCCAGGCTGGATGCTCCTATCGACACTCATTGCAACCAGCAACACCACAAGCCGCAGCACAGCATAAGTCCATACACACCACCTGGGTTCTGGGTAAGCATTTTATCCCCTCTACCTGACAGTCTCTGAACAGGCTGTGATAATGCAGTCATGGCTCAGCATGGGGCATCAACCATCCACAGGACTGCGCTGGTGTTATGCGCAGTGTTGGTACAAGGGGCTTGGCACCGCCTGATACACCTCAGGCAGCACCACCTGCACGAACGGTCCCACCCCACGCCCTGTTGATGTTGTCCACACAAGAGTCCCTTAGCGACGGAAGGTGGGTTGCGATAGCAACACCGTATGGATGGGGAGCAGTGCCCGGCCGGCTGAGGGCTAGCCGCCACTATGACAAGGCACCAGCTGGCCGTTCAAAATTGTCAGCATCAGTGAGGCTCAGTGCTGGTTGGGGCTCAGGGCATGGCAACAGTTCTTCTTCACCTGACTGAGTGGAGTGTAGCCCGCAGTGGCAGGCACGCCTCAGCACCCATCAGGCTGGACCATCCACTCAATATACAAACAGTCATACAAGCTACATTGCCAAACCAACAGCACAACACGCAGGCCCACGTGTATAAGGGGACTGCCTCCAAAAGATGCGACTAGTCAGGCCTCCCTCATGCACAAGCCATCTGTGGTGTGTTGAGCCGCTCACAGGAGAACAAGGCAGGCAGATAGGCAGTACAGATGGCCCAATACCCTGTGCTGGCCGGCATTTGCTCCTGGCTGGGGCATCGGCACCTGGAAGTTGCCGTTACTGAAGGTTCATGGTGTGGGTGGTGTGGGGGTGGGTGGTGCTGCTGCCGCTGCCATGTCCTTCGCCTGCAGCTCTGCTGTCTTTGCCAGCGCCTCAGGTACCTCCACCAGTTTGTAGTCAGTGAACAGCCACAGGCCGTCTTCACGCGTGAACCTGCTCTCCTCTATCTGGACCTGAGGGGTACAGGACATAGCAACATATAGGTCAAGTCTTGGATGTTGTCTGTTGTCCATCACACCAATCCTGAGACCTGGAGAAGTCATGCCAAACTATTCCCAATTGTACAGTACACACACCACGGCTGGTCATGATGACAAGTGTCTGCTCTTGGCAAGTCACGTGTCGCTACATGCACGGCAGCACAGCGAGGCCAGGGGGTGAAAGCTGCTGCAATTGTGCTGTTTGTGCAGTAAAACCTTCACTTTGGAAGACTTGAAGTCTTCTGAAGTCTTGGATGCCAGTGGCCGCTTCCACCTCCTGTTGATCCATGCTGCTGCCTAAGTTCGGAATTTGCACTGCAGGGGCTCTATGTAGGAAAGTGGGCCCTGCTGCCGCTGCTGTTGTGTTGGCTCCTCTCTCATGGTGTAGCCTCAGAATGCTGGCTGCACCATCCGCTGTGCCGCTGCACTGGCATATGTGTTCAACCCCTACCTTGCGCATTTTGTTGTTGTTGTCGTCCACCATGGGTTTCAGCTGGTTGTACACTGTGTACTGGAACACTGCTGTGGCCTCGTCAGGGCTGTCACCAGCACGAATCTGGGGGAAGGGAGGAGAGGGGAGGGACAGTGCGAGCAGGCACAAAGGTCACGCGAGCGGCATGACACAGAAGCAACATGCACATCAGCAGGGTCTTGTTGGTGATGCAGTCCCCGCACGATGCACGAGTGTTGCTTGCAGACCCAAGCACTGCAACTGGGTGCAACTTTCAATGCCAGCAACCAACCACATGCAGCAAACCACTCCCCTCCACAGACACGACTTAGCCGCTCAGCTACACACTATTGCTGCTTGCACATCACCTGACGCCACGCAATCCTCGGCGGCAACTCCCCAACACACACTTCCCCAGCCCTTTGACACCCGTACTACCCTGCTCTCCCACCAAAAGCACACGCCTACCCCCTGGCCTCCCTCTCCCCCCTCGTCGTACCTCGCGTATCTTAAGGTTGCTGTACTCATAGTTGTCCACTGTGTTCTGCAAATCGTCACGCAGCTGGCCCAGTGAGGCACCCGGCTCCCCGCCATAGTGGAAGCTGTGGAAGGCTGGGCTGGTGGTCTTCACCAGGTAGCCTACATCCTTCCTCAGGATGGCACTAAAGCGGGCTCGCACGGTGGCCTCTACACTGGGAGCTGCTGCTGCACCGGAATGCTGGGGCTTGCAGCACTCCTGTGGGGGGTAGGATCATGGCATGAGACGGAGGCAGAGGAGGTGACAGCAGCAAAAGAGAAGTTGTATTTGGTCACAGAGTGACGGTACTGCCGCGGCACCCTGAATGATGACTGTGCACGGGCAGCTTGCAGGCTGGGGCTGGTGTAGTGGATGCTCCTGTGCATAATTGCACATACTCACCCTGTATGACTTGCCAGAGCCGCAATAACACATCTCTGCTGGAGGCTTCTTGACCTGCTGCTTGGCTGGGCCGAAGCCTTTTGGTTTGGCAGCAGCAAAGACTGCCACTGATGGTCTGGACAGCTGACGACAGCTGCAGGCCTGCCGAGGGGTCATGTGTGTGCTGAATTGCAGCATCTTTGTCTGGTGTCAGTTGCTTGCTCAACACAACTTAGCCTAGATACTGCTGGCAATCTGCTTGACAGCAATGTAGTGAGACTTTCGGCAGGCAAGAAATGGGCAGGTACGCAGCAGACGCAGAAGCAACGTGGCGCGTTATTGTTTGTGATCTTCGTGACGTAGATCGGTTGAGTTTCAGACTGCAGAACAAGGACTTGAAAACTTCATGCAAGTGACAGTTGTGGGTTGGTTGTGGCGTCAAGCAGTTCGCTAACTTTACGCTTGTTTATCGTCCACACAACCGTAGAAAGGCTTACGAGCACCGGTGGACCTGCGTAGGCACCTCGACAGATAGCTGGATCACCACCACCGCAAAGTTGATATTCAGACCACTGCTCCAGACACAAGCCGCTGATTGCTTCTGACTGTGACACTCTTTTAAAACAAAGATCATTGCCTCTATACACCCGAAGGTGCTAGCTGTTGCTACCACCCCTCCAGCAGCAGGACACACTCTGGTTGCTGCTACTGCTTTCGGCAGCTTGAAGCACTAGGCGGCCGTGGCTGGACGTAGCTACGGCTGCCAGCGGTCTTGAATTATGGAGGACTCTCACTATGACGAGTTCGGCAACTACGTAGGCCCTGCTCTATCAGACAGCGATGTGGTGAGCTCCCTGGGACTGGGGTGCACTCTTCACAGCCTGTCATGGCCGTGCAATCAATAGGACGTCACTGCAGCAGCAGCACCGTATGGAATATATCGTAAACATACGCCTCTTGCTGATTCGCGGGGCCGTCACATCAGATGCTGCCGTATCAGCAGCACTAGCAGCTGCCATGTTGGTCTGTGGGTGCAGCAGGCATATGCCAGCAACATGAATGCCCTCTATATACTACATGCACCCTTCATACCTATTCCCTTTGCATTGTGAGCAGTTGTGTGTGCCATCGAAGCAGCCACCTGCAGTGGCTGGAAGAAGCAGCATTCTAGATAATTGTTACTGATCGTGTCCTGCACTGCAACGGTTGCATCAAGCAGCGACAAGCTCTTGCTGTGCAGACATGGCTGATTTCAAGGCCCCTTCCCCATGCTAACCCCACCTGTCGACTCAGAAGTCTCTCTTGTGTGCTTGGTGTGGCTGCACATGTGCCTATGGTGTGTGTTTTACCTGGTGTGCTGTACAGGAGGAGGAGGAGGAGGATGAGGAGCAGCAGCAGGGGGTTCAGAGGGTGATGCAATGGACATGGACGAGGCAGAACGGGCAGCAGATGCACGACTGGGCTACACAGCAGACGACGAAGGTAGGCACACACTGCTTGCATGTGATCTGCATGTTCATAGTATGCTACACATGTATCCCCTGTGCCTAACAGACATGGCTGGTTGCAACGCACGTGTCAATACATGGGGCAGCAGGGCTGCATTGGTGATCAGGAAGCTTCATCAGTGATCAGTGTAGTGTGGCCACAGAGAGTGTGGCACCCAGGCACAACCAAGGGTCTGCTTTCCTGTGCTTGGTGTCGTTGAGCTTGGTGTCATTGCACGCCCACCAGAGGACAAGCCTACACAGCATAAGGCCTAGACGGCACTATTGGTGTGTCGACTTGTGGACGTACTTACTTGTCAGCTGTTGGGTCTCCTCTCAAGGGCAAGTGCCGCAAGTTTTCTGGAGGTCGATGCTGAGCAGCAGTAGGGATGGCTGAGGCATCCCTGCAGTCCTGTCCTGCACGTGCCACACAGCAGCAGAGCCAAGGGGGCAAGGCAGCTGCCAGCAACTCCCACCCCCTTGCCTTTCTTAACTCGCCTCCTTCACCCCCATACACACCTTTGACAATGCCACCATTCAACCACCCCCTCCCCCTTCCTCACCCCCCAGATGCTGGCCCCGGTACCGCTGTGATCCTTGCTGAGGACAAGAAGTACTACCCAACAGCTGAGGAGACGTACGGGCCTGAGACTGAGACGCTGCTGATGGAGGAGGATGCCCAGCCCCTGGAGGTGCCCATCATTGCACCAGTGATGAACAAGAAGCTTGAGAAGCAGCTGGAGGCGCCACTGCCCACACACTACAGCACCGAGTACCTCGCAACACTCAGCAGCAACCCAGAGCTCATACGAAACGTGGCGGTGAGGACAACGGGGGGGGGGGGGTAAGAAGGGTGGCGGGGTGGCGGGGGCGGGGACAAGGTGAGGGGGTTGGGGGAGAAAAGGTGAGGGGGTTGGGCGGGGGGGACCAAGGAGAGGGGGGTTGGGGGGGGGGTGTAGGGAGGAGGGGGTGGTGGCGGGCAGAACTGCAGCACGCGAGTATTAAAGGTTAGGGGGGCTGCAATGCAGCAGCCTGTCTCTGTTGCTATCATGCAGCAATGCTCGAGTCACCTGGGGCTGCAAGCATCACAAACCACCTCCGTGTCAGGAGTCAGATGAGGCCAAATCCTTTCGTTAGCACAGGGGCAACCATTACTTGTCTTCCAAACCCTGAGCAATACTTTACTCTGGCTCTGGTGTGCCCCCCCCCTGTCAGTCTCAGCACCCTACCCCCCCCCCCACCCCTTCAATCCCTTGTTGCTGCTATTCCTTGTTATTGTAGGTTGTTGGTGCGCTGCACCACGGCAAGACTACGTTGATGGACATGTTGGTGGAGCAGACCCATGACATGGATGCACTGGGCATCACTACCAAGGGCAACAAGCCACTGCGCTTCACTGACACACGCATCGACGAACAGGTGGGGGGGTACAGGAAGGGGGGGGGGGCGCTGGGAACGCAGAGGGGGGGGGGCATGCCAGTGGGCAGTTGAGAATGGGGCAAGGAGAGGCAAGGAGATGCAAGGCAAGGCAATCTTGCATAGTGTTGCAGGCATCACAGACCCCCAAGCCCAGCCATGGTTTGTGTTGCATGCTCACTACGCCACCCTTGCCACACTACCACCAGAATTCTGGTGGTTCGAACCACCACTGTTTTGACACCACCACCACCACCATCGCCCTGTCATGGCACCCCACCCTGGCTTTCACTAACGTTGGTCCCCTTTCTGGCCGCCACTCCCCCCCCCTTCAGGCTCGTGGCATCTCCATCAAGGCCATGCCCATGAGCCTGCTGCTGGAGGGAGGCACAGGCAAGTCATTCCTCATCAACGCCATAGACTGCCCGGGACACGTCAACTTCAACGATGAGGTGGGTGTGGTGGAGTTGTGGTTTGGGGGGGGCATGGGCAAGCAGTGAGGGGGGACGGCAGGTGCAATTAGTGAGGGAGGGCGACAAACCGGCTGGTGCAGACCGGAGAAGGTCTGGCGTGCTTGGCGTGGTAACAGAGTGGTGCCACAGTAGCATTATTTGGGTGGGTGGCCATGCAGGACCTCCAGCATGCATTGAGCAGCAGTGAGCACCATGCAGTGGCTGCCCTGATCTGGGCCTGGCTTGTCCAGTGTCATGATGTGACTCCATGTAGCAGTCCATGTGACACCACTTACCCTTGGAGTTTGCCTTTTCCTGCAGTGGCAGAGTTGTTTTAGAACTTCAATGGACATGAGGTCAACGCCCCTAGCACCTCACACGGAGCTCATTCCTGCCCTCTGCCCTGCCCTCCCCCCTCCACCCTTGCACCCACACACCCAAAACACGCAGGTGACTGCAGCGATGCGTCTGGCAGATGGTCTGCTGCTGGTCGTTGATGTGCTGGAGGGTGTTGGTGCCGCCACTGAGCGCGCCATACAGCAGGCAGTGGCTGAGGGCTGGCCATCACTCTGCTCATCAGCAAGGTACGGTGTATGCACACACAAGCCGCATGCCCCTTCCCTCCATTTTATGTCGCCCCATGCTCTGAGCACCCACCGCACTCAACACCTGCATGCAATGATACACTTGCCTACTGTCTCCCTGTTGCCTCATAATCACAACCCCTCCCTCTAACTCCCCCCCCCCTCCCCCGGCTCTGGGCTGCCCACCCACCCCCCTTGCCCAACGTCCCCTGCCGCCCCCCTGCCCCCTCCCAGATGGACCGCTTGATCACTGAGCTGAAGCTGCCCCCCGCTGACGCCTACCACAAGATCGCCTTCACAATCGAGGAGGTCAACGCAGTCATACGCGCAGCAGGAGGAAGCACAGCCGCCACCTCAACAAACGGCAGCAATGGCAGCAATGGCAGCAGCACGCCGCTGCTGGATCCAGTGAAGGGCAACGTTGCGTTTGCGTCTGCAATGTATGGCTACAGCTTTACGTTGAGGTCGTTTGCTGCGCTGTACAAGGCTGTGTGTGGGGATGATCCGAAGGACGTGTTGATCATTGACGCATTTGCGCAGCGGCTGTGGGGTGATGTGTGGTACTACCCTGAGGAGAGGGTCTTCAGGAAGAAGCCGCCACAGCTAGGTGAGGGAGGGGGGGGGGAGGGGGGAAAGGGAGGGAGGGGGGATGGCAGGGTGGCACAGACGGGAATGGTCTGGTTGTGCTGGTGAGGGTGAAGGAGATTGATCATGTGTGCTGTGCGGTCTGTTGCGTCAAGGGGGAGGCACACAGGGGGCGCAAGTAACAGGGGTGCATGGGCTGTGTGCTTTGCTTGCTTCCTGGCAGCAGCCATGCATCCCGTCGGAGGAACATGTCGTAGTGTGGGTCCACTACAAGACAAAACACCATGAAACCCATGCAGCGAGGGCTCAACCCTAACCCTAACCCTAAACCCTACCGTCAACCATGTACATGACCGCTGCACCCAGCCTCGCTCGGCAACCCGACCTGGCACCTGACGCTCCTCATGGCGTCAGCAAAAAAACTCATATTCATGAACCCTGCTGTGTCTCCCCCCCCCCCCCAGGTGCTGACCGTTCATTTGTTACGTTCATCCTTGAGCCGTTGTACAAGCTGACTGCCACTGTTGTTGGCGAGCACCCCAAGACCATTGAGCGTGTGCTGGGTGAGGAGTTTGGTGTCTACCTCAAGAGCAGCACGTACAGCCAGGACGTAAAGCCACTGCTCAAGCAGGTGGGGGGGGGGACTGGACAGGTCTGCTTGTTGTCACGTGTTGATGGGGGGGCCACCAGTCGAGGGGCCATGTACACATGTGTTTGGGCTTTTGGTTGGAAAGGGGCAGGGGGGGCGGGGGCGGGGGGCTTGCAACTGCTGTGAGGAAGCCTTGTGGCCATTGCTTTGGTTGAGGGCTCAGCACGCGGGGGACACACTGACAGCTTGCACTGTGGTGCTGCACACGTGGCCGCCACTCGGCATAGCTGTCATGCGTGAGTGTCTGGACATGGTGATGCCATACGGCTTGCCATGTTGCGCCCGGTGAAATTAAGTGAGCGAGTGACCCAGGATCACAGGAGTGAGGAGCATGATCACTGCATTGCACAAGATATCGCTGACCTGACCCATGTCAGCGCAATACTGACCCGTGTTTCCTGTCCCCCCCCCCTTCTGTCCATGCGTCTGGTGCGTGTTGTGTGTGTTGCTGTGTGCACAGGTGTGCAGTCGTGTGTTTGGTGGGTCGAGTGGTCTTGTTGACATGTTGGTGCAGCACATTCCCAGCAGCAAGGCTGCCACTGCCGCCAAGGTGGCACGGCTGTACACGGGACCGCAGGACCCCAACAGCACACTCATGCAGTTCATGACTGGGTGCTCGCGATCAGGTGGGGGGGGGGCCTTGAGGGAAAGGGGAAAGCAAACAAGGGGCAGGGCAGAGGGAGCGGAGCAGGAAAGAGAGGGAAGTCAGGAGGGAGGGAGGGAAGAAGGAGCGGCGGAAGGAGGGCGGCAGTGGATGGTGCTGAAGCAGGCAGGCAGACACGAACACTAGCTGTCAGGAAATTGAGCGGTTGCAGTGTGACATGCTGTTTGCAGCTGTCAGGGCGGGAAGCCAGGGTCCATGCTGCGTGCCGCAGGGGCTGCACACATGGCTGGATGCGTTCAAGCCTGAGCTCATTGCTGGGCGCACTGTGCTGTTGCGATTCTGTTATGTCTAAAAGTTGCCTTTCAGGCACGTGCAGGCTAGCAAGTTATGCCATGTGCGGGTCCCTTCTCATTACGCGGTGGGTTGCCAGCTCCCGCCCAACGGCAGTGTGGTTGCATTATGGGCGGATCCACACGGTGTGTTATGCTGCTTTGTTGTTCCTGGTGTGACTGCTGCTGTGTCGTCAGGTCCCCTTGTGATCCATGTGGCCAAGCTGTTCCCCAAGAACGACTGCAGCAGCTTTGACGCCTACGGGCGCATCTTCAGCGGCACATTGAGACCAGGGGATGAGGTGAGGGCGGGGGGCGAAAGGAAAGGCTAGCAGGGGGCGGGGAGGGGGTCAGGGAGCAAGGTAGATGGAGTGGACATGTGGGGGGGTGGGGGGGGGGGTGGGGGGGGGGGGGGGAGCCGCTGGCTGTTGGGAAAGGAAGAGGATGGAAAGGTTGCTTGTACTGCCAGCCAGGCTCTTGTGGTGCACCTCGCTCCCTTGCGCTTGCGCGCTCACTGTTCACCCCTCCCCCCAACCTGGTCACCTCTCCCCCTGCCCCTCCTTGGTCGCCTGTACTGCCAGCCACCTGCAGGCTTCTGTGATGCACATCGTCCCCTCTGCCTGTGCCTTCAGTTCTACATTCCACCCCCCCCCCCCCCCGGAACCTTGTCAACCCCCCCCCCTCAACCTTGCCCCCCCCCCCTCAACCTTGCCCCCCCCCCCCCCTCTCCCCCTCCCCCCCCCCAAAAAACACTTTGTTACCCCCCTTTCAACCTTGTTTACCCCCCCCTCCGCCCCCACACCCCCTTTCCCCCCTGTCAGGTTCGTGTGCTAGGTGAGTCATTCACCCCTGATGATGAGGAGGACAGTGGGGAGGCTCGCGTCAGCAACGTGTGGCTCTACAACGCACGATACAGGTGGGGCACACGCAAGGACATGTGGCGTACTGCTGGTCTGAATCATGCAGATATATGCACACACACAGATGCAGCCGTGCACAAGCACTGCCTCCTCACAGCCCAAAACACATGTGTTCAAAGCTGGTACAGTGAAGACGACCAGCTGCCACCTAGGTGTTGGATGTCTCCATGACCCCCCCCCCCCACACACACACATCCTGCATCACCTCCACACCCGTCATTGTCACTGTCCCAGTAAGACCCTTCTGGTGCAACTTGCATGCACTCTCTTCATTGACTCGCGCCTTTCGCCTGTGTATCTGTGTGTCTCCAACGCGCTGGTGTCTCGTGGTGGTGTCATCACAGGGTGCCTCTGTCTCGTGCCACTGCTGGCAACCTGGTGTTGATCGAGGGCCTTGACGCCCTCATCAGCAAGACAGCCACAGTGGTGGGGCTGCACCTGGATGAGGAGGTGCACATATTCAGGCCACTGCGCTTCCAAACACGCAGGTGAGGGGAGGAGGAGCCTGTGGCCTGGCTGGCGGACGCCCGGGGGGGGGGGGGGGCTTGGACATGTGTGTGGGGTGCTTGTGGCATGGACATTGAAGATCAGTATCTGGCATGGCTGTGGCTGTTCATGCCTCGCCGTGAACGACGTCATGCTCTCAACCTTTCAGGCCCTCTCCAATTCCCCCCGGCACACAGTTACAAGTCTACACGTCTATGCCATTGCCCCTCCTGCCTGCACACACCCCTCTCCCCCTTGCCCCCCCTCCCCCCCCCAGTGTTGTGAAGATAGCCACTGAGCCCCTCCAGCCCAGTGAGCTGCCCAAGATGGTGGAGGGACTGCGCAAGATAAACAAGGTGAGGGACTGGCAGGGGCAAGGCAAACCATGTGCAAAGCTGGCATTCCATGATTCCCAACACTAACCTCACCCATAATTTGGCCAAAGTGAAACCTTAACCCTTTACCTGCCAATCGTAATTTGCAACTAGGCTTACCTGCTTGATGTGAAGCTATGCGTGTGCACCTTGCATGGCTGCATTTGTAGCCGCATTTGCACCGACCATACGGTTGCTCCTCCCTGCCTGTGCTTTGAACACCGCCCCTCCTCCTCCACCCCCCCCCCCGCCCGGCCTGTTCCTGCAGAGCTACCCTCTTGCTGTGACTCGTGTTGAGGAGAGTGGTGAGCACACACTGCTGGGCACCGGTGAGCTCTACCTGGACAGTGTCATGAAGGACCTGAGGGAGATGTACGCAGGTGAGGGGGGGGGCGAAGGGGGTGAAGGGAGGGAGGGAGGGAGGGAGGGAGGGAGGGAGGGGGGGAGGGAGGGGGGGAGGGAGGCAGGGGAAGGGAGGGGGGGGGGGGAGGAGGGAGGGAGGGGGGGGGGGAAAGGAGGGAGGAAGGGAGGGGAAAGGGAGGTAGAAGCAGGGAGGAGGGTGCCCATGGAGGGAGTCCATGCATTCTGCTGTATGCAAGCAAGGAGGCAAGAAGGGAGCGATAGACAAGCACAGGAAGGAGAGCGGATCACGGATGATAGCAGAGTTGAGGAAGCAGGCAGCCCAAACTGCACTGACAGTCACAGCACCTGACATCTTACCCCCCATTGCCCCCCCCCCTGCCTCTGGTAGGTATTATTGGCTCGCTTGCTGCTGTCCCCCCTCCTTCTCTATTTACACATACATAAACATTGTGCTGGTGCTGATTTACCCCCCGCCCCCCCGCCCCCACCCCCCCCCCCATCCCCCCTTCCCCCCTGCAGACATTGAGGTGAAGGTGGCTGACCCTGTGGTGTCCTTCTGTGAGACTGTTGTTGAGACCTCCTCCCTCAAGTGCTTTGCTGAGACACCCAACCGCAAGAACAAGATCACCATGATCGCTGAGCCACTGGACAAGGGGCTGGCAGAGGACATTGAGAGCGGCAAAATCAGGTGAGCGACAGGCAGTGGGATCGCCGGGGGGAGTAAATCTTGTGCCCAGGGGGGGGGGGCAGGGGTAAGGAGCCTAGGTATCCTGGTATGTGACTTGGCATGGCCGACAGCCACATTGAGTGCCGCCACAGTCACACCAGACCTGGCCGTACTGCTGTGCCATACAAGCATAGCCTGCCACTGATCTGAGTGCCTGACACATATCTCCTGGCATACGGTCACATCGCAACTTGAAGCAGCATTGGCAGAGCAGGGGGTACATGCAGCGCTGCAGCAGTTAGCACAGAGGAGCTCAAGTACTGACACTGGTGCTGCTGCTGTGTTGTGCCTGCTGTGTCTGTGGTTGCTGTTCTGCAGCATATCGTGGCCAGCGCGCAAGCTGGGTTCATACCTGGTGGACACATACGAGTGGGACCCACTCAGCGCCCGCAGGTTGGGGGGGGGGGGCAGTGAAGGACTGGGGGGGGGGGCGCTGGGGAGGCAGTGAGTGTGCTTGTTTGTGCTGCTCACTTACTCGGGGGTGCTGCTGATGTTCAAGCTGAATGCCAGCCAACAGGCGTGTCTGACGAAGTTGTTCCTGTGTCAATTTGACATAGTGTTGCCTTTGAGGAGGGTGTGTTACACCTTCCCCTCACCCCCCCCCTTTTCATCTGAACCTGTTGTGCCGTGTCATATGTTGCTCCCTGCAGTGTGTGGGCGTTTGGTCCCACCGTTGATGGTCCCAACCTGCTGTTGGATGACACACTGGCTGGCGAGGTGGACAAGGGGCTGCTGGGGGCAGTCAGGGACAGCATCGTGCAGGTGTGTGTGTGGGGGGGGGGGTCTGAGGGAGGGATGCAGCCCGGGGGGGGGGGTGATGGGGATGGGGCATGCCACTCATTGCAGTGCTGTGTGAGACGGGGCTGCTTGTTGGCTGCTTGTTGGCACGTCAACACTCATGGGTGGAGGGGGGAGTATCCACCAGCCCCTCAGGCAGGCAGACTTGTGCAGGGTGGGACAGTGTCCAGCAGGATTGGCTCAGCTGACGTCATGGGTGAGGAAGGTGGGGGAGCGGGAAGGTTGGCGCTGGAGTACAAAGGCCGCTGGAAGAGGCAGAGCCAGCTCTGCACAAGATCCACAGTCTTGGATGTCACCCAGTCGGCCGAAGCTGTCCTTGTGTTACTTCAACGATTTGCCTGCCTGTCTGCCCTGTCTCCTTGTTGTTTGTGTGTTGTGTGCACAGGGCTTCCAGTGGGGTACGCGTGAGGGTCCACTGTGTGACGAGCCCATACGCAACGTGAAGTTCAAGATCACCGACGCACTCATTGCAGACGAACCACTGCAGAGAGGAGGCGGACAGGTGAGACACAAAGCCTATGCGCTATGCGGGGGGGGGGGGGGGGGGACTGTCACATTGTCTACCCAGCGCGTTGAAACAGTGCCCGCGGGCTGCTGTTTGGCTACCAGTGACAATCCTTGTGTCGACTGATGCCACTCTCTCACCACATTGCCCTCCTGAAATGCTGCCGCGGCCCCTCCTTTTCTTCCCTGCCTCCCCTCCCCCCCCCCCCTGCCGCCCTGCAGGTGATCCCCACGTCTCGTCGTGTGTGCTACAGTGCGTTCCTGATGGCCACACCCCGCCTGATGGAGCCAATGTACTTTGTGGAGATACAGACACCCGCAGACTGCATTGCAGCCATATACAACGTGCTGGCAAAGCGCAGGGGACACGTCACAAAGGTGTGCGGCAGCGCTGGGTGCACATGCACTAGACTTGGCTCTGAGCTAGGCACACATGCACTGAATTTGGCTGACTGCTTGTTGATGGTCTGAAGGAGGCAGTGAGGCTGTGATGGTAATGCAGCATAGACATGTGTGTTTGTGGTTGAGCCACAGCTCGATGTTAATGCTGCTTGTGTATGTGTGGTGTTGTGTTGTGCTGTTCAGGACCTGCCTCGCCCTGGCACCCCCATCTTCACAGTGAAGGCGTACCTGCCTGTCGTTGAGAGCTTTGGCTTTGAGACAGACCTGCGCTACCACACACAGGTGACCGGGAGGGGGGAGGAGGGGGCAGTAGGGGGAGAGGAGGAACGGGGGTCAGAAGGGGGCGGGGCTGGCAACGGCAGGCCTGGTTCTGGGGATGGAGATTATGACAGGCAGCTGGAAAGGGCAGGGGGCTGGGAGAGGCTGGAGGCCCACAACATGTGTCAGCGATGGCAACTGCCAAAGGGGAGACTTGCATGAGGGTTGATACCTTCAGTGGGTGAGTGGGTGTCACAATTGAGCGTAGCAGTCGGGGATAAAACCCCACACATCACCCTGCGCCTCTCATCCTCACTTCCCGCCCTTCCATCCATTCCCCCTCCCCCCCCCCTCCCCCCCTCCCGCAGGGCCAAGCCTTCTGTCAGTCTGTGTTTGACCACTGGGCTGTGGTCCCCGGTGACCCCCTGGACCGTTCAGTGGTGTTGCGCCCGCTGGAGCCTGCACCCACTGCAGCCCTGGCGCGTGAGTTCTGTGTGAAGACGCGTCGCCGCAAGGGCATGAGTGAGGATGTGAGTGTGGCCAAGTACTTTGACGACCCCATGCTGCTGGAGCTGGCCAAGCAGGACACAGAGCTGCAGCAGCAGATGGCCTTCTGAGGGGGAGAGGATGTGGTATCTGCTAGGCTGAGGGGTTGGGGTGCTGCCACCAGGGTTGGTGGTTTGAGGGGCTGCTGCTGCTGCAGGTAGTGCAGCTGCCGTCATTGGAGTGAGGGCAGTGAGTACACCATCGACCATGATGGGTGTAGCCAGCCTGGCCCTGAGGGGTTTTCAGGTTGCTGGTGCAGCCTGCCGCCGGTGTGCCTGTTGGCTGTCATATGTGATGCTGTATGATAGGCAAAGCAGCTGTAAAAGCAGCCTTGTCTGCCTTGCACAGGCACGGTGTGTTGCGTGTGTGGTGTTGACTGTGAGCCTAGCGTGTGCGCTTGGTTGTGCTGCTGGCTGTGGGTGTGTGCATGTGCTTTTGCATGTGTTGGTGAGGGGAGTGTCGTCCTCTATCGTTGTCAGGCTGGTGGCCTACACCAGCAAGGTTGTCACGTTTTTTGTATGGTGTGAAGTTGTTTGTGTTCCTGGCAGCAGTGCAGGGTGGCCCCATGGCTGCTCAGTAGTTGGTTGTCACTGCTGTTGTTAGTAGGCTTGCAACACACCACTGCCACCGCATGTGTGGGGTGACACAGCCGACACCTTGTGCCAAATTGATCTAGATCGGACCCTCAGCCTTCAGGCTGCTGTTGTTTGTACAGCTTCACTGTCATTCGACATGTGCAAGGGGCATGTGGTAACAACCATCAGAACAGCGCGTCCCTGTCTAGCGCAGTGAGCTGGCAGGGGCTGACAGCTGTGGCAGCACTGTCTCGTTGTGTACACATGGAAGTTGGCTTGCATGGCTGGTCGCTGTCCGTTTGAATGGATTTCCTGGTTGGATGGATGTCGAGCGACCTTCACCCAGCAGCCAGATGCCCGGCGATCACTTGCATCATGAGGCTGCCTTCCCAACGCCGTCCAGATACAGTGTAAGTATTGTTGTTCAGTTCAACTGCGCCATGCCCCCGGGGCCCGACCTAGTGCACGTGTGCAAGGCAATATCCATGCATAAGTAAGGCGACTCAGCGGAGAGTACTACGATACACACAGAGCTGGACCGCTACTGACCCCTACCGGTGGCTGCAAGGATGGCTGCTGCAACCCCAATGCACAGGGGTAGCGATGCAGGCGGATGGTGACACAGACAGCATGTTGATGTACCCTCCAAACATCTCGCATGCTGAGGTCTTGATGCCATACTTGGTGACTGGTGGTGATTGGGTTGCAGTGCTAGAGATCGCTGTAATTGTCAGCATGTTGAACAGAAGCCTATCCTATCCTATCACCAGTTTGAGGGATGCACATGTGACCAGCAAGCAGCTGCCTGCTGGTGCTGCGGGGTTGGTGCTGCTAGGGTCAGCAAGCAAGCCAAACCAAGGTACCACCTGGCAGCACTGTGTGATGCTCACCCGCCTTACTAACTTCCCATTGCGCTGCTGCCTTGCGTGTCTTGACGACCTTGATGCTCTGGTTGGTCCCACGTCACTGGTTCAAAGCCAGGCGGGGCGGCCTCAAAGTGCAATTGACAGCAGCAGGATGGTGTATGGGGCGGTGCTTGGGCAGCTTGGGCACATGGGCGAACACATTCAAGGTGGCAGCCCAACAAAGGCCCCCGCATCTTCTGCCAGCCTGCCCTGAAGACATGGTCACCACACAGCTGTTGATGACCTCCGACCGTTTTGTCGTGCTTTTGGGTGCTTTCTGGGTGTCGGTTCAGTTGCTGAATTTCAGCAGGTTGACTTCACCTCAGAGGGGTAAAGAAGGCCGGGTTCGTTTTTTGACGACCTTCTGCTGCTCTGTTTTGGTCCCACGCGACCGGTTCAATGCCAGGCGGGGTGGCAAGCAGGGCCTGGAGGAAGCTTTGCTGGCAGTAGCCAGCGGTTGCAGGACAAACATCGGACAAGGTCGCAGCAAGAGTGAAGGAGACATATGCAGCGAGGCTGTTGGCTGTACATACCTTTGGACACGCACATCGTATTTGAAAGTGCAATTGACAGCACCAGGATGGTGTATGGGGTGGTGCAGCTTGGCAGGCAGCAACAGCAACACATTTAATATTGCAGCCCAACAAAGGCCCCCGCACCTTCTTGCCAGCCTGAATTGATGACTTGGTGCTCAACGAGTTGTTAGTGACCTCTGAAGGTCGTTCTGTCGTGCTGTCGGGTACTTTTCTGGGTGTCAGTTCAGCAGGCTCACTTCACCCACCCGCAGTAGCACAGGGAGGAGGGCCAGGTCTGTGCGCGAAAGCACCTTACAAATGCCCGAAGGGTTCTTGGTAGCCCAGGCACCATTTCTCTGCTGCTCCCAGCAATGACAGACACACATCTGTCACTGACATTGTTAGACAACCGTGTTGTGAGCACTTAGCCCAGGCCCAAGTGGTGTCCAACCACAATGTCCTGGCTCACTCAGGACTTTGTCACTGCAGTCTGGGGGTATTCAAAACGCTCCTCGGAAAGACTGGCATGCCCGCTCCTCAGCAGTCGATGCTGGGGGGTCGGCCATGCAGCAGAAACTCTGCGATGCACTGCAGAGGCCAAACCGGAAACGACACGGGTGTGTGCAGTCCCTCGTGGACTCGTTAGAGGGGCGTCTCGGCGCTCCCTCTCAAGCACCTTCAAGGCACAGCTGACCCTCGAGTCTGCACTTGGGCCAGTGGGAATGCGAGGTCACCTCCTCCACTGGCCATATGTCGTTGCTCGCCCCCTGTGGGCGATACGGTGTTCCCTCTGTTGGACTCACAGGCCAGCAGCACCTGGCTCTGCCAGGAGCTGCATACCTGCTACCCTGCATGGTGCGTGACCTTGTCCCCGTGCGGGTATGCGGTGTAGGACTGTGACGATATCACCCATGTGCTTGCACATGTGTGAAGTGCCTGTGGCCAGCAGCAGCAGCACGCCCTGTCCATACTGGGGGGAGTGCTCTAGCACAACAACAGCAGCAGCAGCACGCCCTGTCCATACTGGGGGGGAGTGCTCTAGCACAACAACAGCAGCAGCAGCACGCCCTGTCCATACTGGGGGGGAGTGCTCTAGCACAACAACAGCAGCAGCAGCACGCCCTGTCCATACTGGGGGGGAGTGCTCTAGCACAACAACAGCAGCAGCAGCACGCCCTGTCCATACTGGGGGGGAGTGCTCTAGCACAACAACAGCAGCAGCAGCACGCCCTGTCCATACTGGGGGGGAGTGCTCTAGCACAACAACAGCAGCAGCAGCACGCCCTGTCCATACTGGGGGGGAATGCTCTAGCACAACAACAGCAGCAGCAGCACGCCCTGTCCATACTGGGGGGGAGTGCTCTAGCACAACAACAGCAGCAGCAGCACGCCCTGTCCATACTGGGGGGGGAGTGCTCTAGCACAACAACAGCAGCAGCAGCACGCCCTGTCCATACTGGGGGGGAGTGTTCTAGCACATCAACAGCAGCAGCAGCACTCCCTGTCCATACTGGGGAGGAGTGCTCTAGCACAACAACAGCAGCAGCAGCACTCCCTGTCGATACAGGTGGGGGGTGTTCTAGCACAACAACAGCAGCAGCAGCACTCCCTGTCGGTACTGGTGGGGAGTGTGGCCTGGGGGCTGCATATGCAGGGTCTCTGCTGTGTGGCAACACATGGCAAGGCCCCTTTATTTTTGGGCTGGCAAGGCAACCCCAAAGACTACTCGTCTTTGGGTGCTGGTTCGACTCCAGCACAACCCGGATTTCATTCTGAGAGCAGCTGCATGGTGAGATAGGGCAACCGCCAAAGCAGCAGGCTAAGATATTCAGATGTGATGTGCCTCATGTGCTTTCAGCAGCTGTGTCCATCAAAAGCCTTTGTCTAGTTTTGCACTCTAGCTACACTCTCAGACCCCAAGCCCAACACACATCAAGTGCCTGCATGCATGGGTGGTGAAGTGGGGGGGGGGGCTGTCAATGTTTTGTAACTTGTTGTGAACGTCAGTTAGCGGTCAACCACACCCGACATCAGTTGCCTCGGTATACTCTATCCGTACTTGTGTTCAAGAACAGCCCTGCAGCCTGGGTGCTCTTTGTGCAATCCATCTGGACCACATGCACCTGATGGGGTTGCCCTACCACCCTGAGGTCCTACCAACAGACGTCAGTGACTGCTACTACAGTAGTCCTATCATAGGACTCGCATAGTATGCGAGGAGCTTGCTTCAGCTTGTGCGAGCACCCAACTCATCAACAATTCCCTAAAACGCTCATGTCCATGCACCTTGCAGACACACAGCTGTTACAGTAGCATCCATCTCGACCACAGTGCATCACTGCCGCACTCCCTGCCCCTGCACTCCCATAGCCACCTGCCTGAAGCGTTGCCGCAGCTGGTCAGCAGCCTGCTGGTTGCCCTCTGCAGCCTCCCGCTCCGCCCAAGCCTGGTAGAGGGGAGGGTGCTGGTAGCTGGGTGGCACTGACGCACCCCTGCTGAACAGCGCACGGGCACGGTCACTGCTGCCTGCTGCATCCCACTCCATCATGGCCCACTCCATCCACAGAGGCGCGTTCCTGCAGAGACAGGCAGTGGCGGCAAAATGTATCACTCTGTGTTGCACTGCCTCGCCACCCACAAAAGGTGCCCCTGTGGCTGCTAGGCCTGAAAGCACCTAGCCGTTGATGTGTGACGAGCAGGGCTGGAAGCCTTGGAGCATTGCAAAATGGATAAACTTGATCCTAGGGACCTTACTCGCCTCTGACATGCAAGCAGCATCAACAGGACCTACCTTCCCAACTATGCGGCTCTGCATTTGAAACAGTCACCCATCAAGCTGACAGGTGCCTACACAACACTGCACAGCTGCTCACCGTGGGCAGTACTCTGTTGCTCGCTCAAACAGGCGGCGTGCTGCTCTGTAGTCCCTCAGCTCCCTCCACGTCATCGTGCCCCACAGGTACCAGATGTGGGGGTTGCGGGGGGCACAGGCACTGCCGCGCTGGAAGGCGCGTGCAGCAGCTGAAGGGTCCCCTGCGCGCCGCTGCAGCACAGCCAACTGCAGCAGCGGCAGCAGCAGACAGACATGGGGCACACAACAGCAGGGCAGTGCGGTCACAGCAGTCACCAGCGGCTATGTCAGGGTAGTCCACCTGGAGTCAATTACGGCATGATGCTGCTGCCAGCTGCAGGTGCTGTGGTCCATCAGAGCATTGAGCACCACACCAGCACAGCGAGAGCAATGGTGCAAGGCAGAAGGGTGCGTCCTGCAGCATGTATGTACAGCACCCCATACAGCTCACCGCCAGCCAGCTCTTGTAGTCTCGTGGGTCAACAGCCACAGAGCGCTTCAGCAGGCCAGCAGCTGCGTCCAAGTCCCCCAGCCGCTTCTCAATCAGCCCGGCGACACGCAGGAAGCGCCCGCTCGGTTTGCGGGTGCGCAGTGCGGTGTTGATGGTCGTGCGTGCTGCGGTTGCGTCCCCTAGGAACACCTGGAGCTCCGCCAGGGCCTCATAGCACAGCAAGGCACCACGCACATCTGCAAAGCAGGAGGCATGCAGCGTGTCAGGGGGATGGGAGGGTTTCGAAGAACCAATCCGGAGAATGCAGGGGAGGGGGAGGACCAGGCATGCAGGCGGTGCTTGAAGGGGGATTGAGCCGAACATGGCTGTAACAAAGGGTGACTGTGACGGTGTTGCACAGGAATGAGCTCATCTTCCATACCGGTAAAACCAAAAAAAATACCGGTAAAACATCCTCACAGTTGTCACCCTGATTGCAGTAGTATTGCTCAGTACTAATGAGCCCAGATGCCCCCGTGCGCAACACCCTCACCGTCACAGGTATGCGATGGTGGTCACTACAAATGTCCCCCAGAATATGGGGACGGGATTACTTTGAGGCAGACTCCCAAGAGCACCGCGTGCTCACCCCAAGACAAAAGCACGTCCTTCCATCCCGGCCCCAGGTTAGCCCTGTGCAATGCTCATGGTGACCCGGCTGCCGCCATGACTCATGATGGCCTGGCAACCCCCCTTTGCCCCTCAGTGGTCTCACTCACATGCTGCCTGTGTTCCTCTTGTGAATGCTGCCATTGCCTCATCCAGCTGCCCCTCCTGCTGCGCCAGCAGCCCACGCGTGTGGCACAGAAAGCCGTTCTGGGGGTCAACAGCCTGCAGCAGGTGGACGGCCACACAGCAGCGTAAGCATGAACAATGCAGAGTGGTGATGATCAGTGGCACAGCTGTGGGACGCACAGGGCCGGGTGTGTGGCTGCACCTGCTGCGCGGGCGTTGTATCTATGTTTTGCTTGTTTGTCAGCTGGCAGGCTGCTTGCTGTGGCAGAGGTTTGGACCTGCAGCTGTATGCTGGCTGCCCCCAGCACTTGCCAGGCCAGGCCACACATCAACCCATGGCATAGATTGTCTGCAGGGCGACTGCCTGAAAACGAGTCTGGCAGCTGGGCATGCTTCAGGATGGGTCGACCTGGGCAGAAGCTGCTGAGGTGGATCCCACAAAAAGTATTTGCAGCTGCCGTACAAGCCTCCAAAGCAGCACTCTTCCAATCAACACGCACTACAGGATCCCACACACACTATGCACACTGTGTAGTACACAGTGCCCAAGTGCAACCGCCATCAACACACACTGCTGGCAGTCCTACCATCTCCCTACCCACCCCACCCTACCTGCCCCCCCATCCCACCTTACCTGCAGCGCATCCAAGTGCTGCACTGCCTCGTCCCTGTTGCCCTGCTTGAGGTGCATCATGGCCAGTGAGTGCAGCAGCTTGGGGTTGGTGGGGTCCAGCTGCATGGCCTGCTGGTACAGCTGCTGCGCCCGTGCAGCATTTCCCGCCCTATGTTCCATCACTGCTGCTGACACCAGGCTGGGGATGTAGCCAGAGCGCTTAGACACACGCCCCCGTTTTGGAACAAGTGGCAACGGCTTCTGAGCGGCAGCAGCAGGCCTAGCAGCAGGACCAGGGCCAGCGCCTGCAAGAGGAGCCCCCGAAGCAGCTGCTGCAGCTTCAGGCACAGCCTGCTGCTGCTCCTGCATGCCTGGCTCTGCTTGCTGCTGCTGCTGCAACGGTTGCGCAGCCTGTGCACCTGGAACCCCTTGCTTCTGCCGGCTTCGCCGTCTTGGCTGTGGCTGCTGTTGCGGCTGTTGCTGCTGCTGGTGTTGCGTGCCATCTGCTGCTGCAGTTGCTGCCTGCCCACCTGCAGCAGCCGCATCTGCTGCTGCCTGCCCGTGTGGCCTTGCCATGGCCTGAGCCTGCTGCCCACCCTGCAACCTCGCCAGCAGAACCTGCAGCGGCTGCTGCACCTGCGCCGGGGTACCGTCAGCTACTTGGCTGCCGCCACTGGCCTGCTGCTGCTGCTGCTGCTGCTGCAGCGGCGGCGACCCCACTGATGGAGACAGAGAGTCTGCTGTCTGCTGGTGCGCATGCTGAAATGCTTGGCCCTGCTGCTTCTGAGCAGCGTCCTGATACTCCAGCACAGCCCGAGCAGCAGGGATGAGCTGTGCCTGTTGCTCCAGCGTTGCCCACTGCTGCAGCAGCTGAGGCACAGGGCCCAGCTGAGTGACGGCTGACTCAAACACCTGCCTGGCTGCTGCAGCCCCGCCCAGCATCCAACGCGCCTTGCCGAGGCCCTGCATGGGTGAGGTGGGATGAGACAGTAGGGCAGCGGTCAGCCATGCTGAGCATTGTACGACCGCCAGGAGCTGCACTGATGCGCTGCAGGTCAGGACAGGCTGAACAGTCGGCTGCAAATGCAGTTGGCTGGGAGGTCCCCGCAACAAACCGGTTGCTGCAGTAGGTGCATAGTGGGGGAGACCAGCAGGTGCACAACAGCGCGGCCGCCGGGCCGCCGGGCTGAGTGACTGGTGCATGCATGCAGATTGTAGCAAGTGTGGACAAACAGACACAGAGATCAGAGTGTGTGAGCTCACCATCCATGAGGGCAGGTGGTTCCTGTTGGCGTGCAGTGCTGACTCCAGCAGCTTTACTGCTGTCATCCAGCGCCCATCACTCCACTCCAGCTGTGCCCAGGCCTGGGAGGGGAAAAGCGCGGGGGCAAAGGCAGGCCAGGATACCGCGCAGGACAGACACGGCAGACATCAACAAGGGCAGGCACAAGGGTGCATAGCATGGGTGTGGCACAGCACACATGCATCCTAGCTGCTGGCAATGTAAGCGCGCCACTCCTGCAACCAGCACATGCAAACGCAAACAGCTTGCATATGTTGTGCCGCCGCCAAACTGCGCGCGCTGCTGCAGGACTTGCTTCAGACTCCTGCTGCCAAAGGCCAGCCCTGCTGAGCCTCTATCTCCTGCGTGCCTCCCTGGCCACATGTAACCTTGCTGCCTGCCATGTGTAACCTTGCTGCCTGCCATGCGTAACCTTGCTGACTCACATGCAGGTTGATCGCAGACAGGGGGTTGATGTCATGCGCCTGCCTGTGCACTGACCGTGCTGCTGCAACGTTGCCTGCCTGGCCCTCCAGCTGCGCCCAGGCAACATAAGTAGCCATGTGCTGGGGCCTCACAGCAGCTGCCTGCCTGAACAAGGCCCGCGCAGCATCAGCACGGCCCGCTGCTGCCTCCAGCACACCCCATGCCTGCAGGACAACCTCATTCGCGGGCGCTGCAGCTGCCGCAACTTGGTAGCAGCGCCTCGCTGTGCTGAGGTCGCCCTTGGCCCTGTATGCTGCTGCTGCGGCTGTCAGGACCTGTGGGCTGTTGGGCTGCTGCTGCAGGAGGGGGCTGAGCAGCTGCAGGGCGTCTTCTGCCAAGCCCAGCTTGGCTAAGGCACTGGCAGCTGCCGCAGTAAGGTGCGTGTCCCCTGGATGCTGCTGCAAGCCCTCCTGCAGTATGTCAAGAGCTAGCTGCGCGTTTCCTGCACGCCGTGCATCCCTCGCACGGCGCCGGACCAAGATGGCGTCCCTGCTGGGGGCCTGAGTGGGTGCTGATGGTGTGGCGCTGTGAGGGATTCTTGCTGGATCATCAGCGGAGGGTGCATCCTGCGGTGCTGCTGCTGCGATGGAGGCCGTGGCTGCAGCTGTGTAACAGCCAGATTGCTGAGGGCTGGAGCTGCTGTTGAAGCATGCTACCTGAGGGCCCCTGCATGCCAGCCTGGTGCAACTGTGCTGCTGGCAGACGCTGTTGTGCAACTGGGCACGCTGCACGGGCCACAAGCGGCTCAGATGCATTGTGAGACTTTATGTTGACACCACAGCGACGGCAGCCGGGACCATGGGCAGATCAGGCTGTTGCAGATGCAATAAGAGGGTTGGGGGGAGTGACAGCAGTTCACCTGTCCGATACAGCAACCGTGTTATCAGCCGAGAGTCATTATCATGGCGTCATTGCTTTCCAGACATGGCTGTAGATCCATTAGTCATCCGAAGGTTTAGGTCTCGAACGAAATTGAGGTGTGATCAGAGTGCTGGTAAGGAGAGCGCTTCACAACTCTAAGAATGGTGGCTCTCGTCATGACCCTGTGATTGCCTCATTGAAGGGTCACTACTGCTGCATCAAGTCCTGCCAGCCACACCCGTACAGGCGGTCAGGATGCAGGGGATGCTGGGCCAACAACGCAGCCAAGTGCCAGTGCACCACAAGCAGCAAAATGCCGTTAGACACAGACACAGCCGCTGCAAGAGGTTGTTACGGGCCACCGATCCTGACAAACAGCCTGGAGACGCCCCACCAAGCCCAGGTAGACACCCGACAGTCTCCTTTGTGTGCATGCTGTCCCTCCCCTGTCAAGCTGAAATATCGAGATACTGGCCTGCCTCTTGGAAGTTGATTGTTGTATGAACAATGCAACTCTGCAAAGTGCTGTGGGAGGTGTGATCTTGCCAGTCCATGTCTGTTGCTGCTGCAGCCCCTCAACCAGACTTGATGAGTCCTACTGACACCATTGTGTGGGGTGGTAGATTGCCAAGCACAAGAAGAGCAGCAGTGGGGGGTGTGGTGGCCACAGCAATAGGTGCGTGACATGCACAGAGCATATGTACACTCAGGGCTACCACAGTGCACTGTGCTTGATTCACATGATCCCCCCTCCCCCCCAGCAAACTTGGCTTTCAGAGGCATCAGCATCTAGCCGACTGATGTACACAAGGCAGTGGCAGATTGCGTGAGTGTCTCTATGCCTTCCAGCAGCATCTGTGCTTGTTCCCTCGCAGCATAACCAAGTACTACCCATGGCTCTCATACTGTGAGTGGCTTCTCTGAGGCTTCTCTGGTCTGCTCCTCTGGTCTGTGCTGGTGCCTTTCCTTCCATTTTGTCGTCTCCCTTCCCCCAGCGCTGGGTGGCAATCTTGGCGGCATCACCAGCTTCCTGTTCAGCCTGGATGGCGGCAGCTTTGCAGCAGCAACACGGGCAGACATTGTGGTGCCAGTCAAGGGGTTCAAGCGCTGCTATGATGCTGGATATGGATTTGGTGCGAGGGGCTGAGCTGGCTGATCGACAGGCAGGATTCATAGGTGCACCTGTTGCTGCATTGTGTGGCTGAAGCAGTTGGTCCAAGCTCACTGGCCAGCACAGTGTACCTTCTAATGTTGGCATGACAGGAGGCCTGTAGGGTGCAGCCAGGCTTGCACCGGCAGCATGTGCACCTTTGATTTGGCGCAACGCCAGGGACAGTGTTTGCAACATACACAGCGTCTGTGCTCCGTCATCTGATGCGGCGGCCTGTAGAGACGCCACTGTCACCTTGCCCTCACACCTTAAGCTGAAATGGATTACTTGGTTTGGTTCGCAGAGTTCCAGTATCCATCCAACTGGCTTGCTGATCAGACGCTTTTTTTCAGGGCAGCGCAGCGGGCGGAGGCGGCACGGTCGCTGGACCCCCCAGCAATCAGAAGGCCACGGGGTCGGCAAGTAATTGAGCCGTCAGCAGCATTTGGGCCGCCAGGCAGCAGGTGTGGGCGTGTGTAGGGGAGAGGGGGGGACGAAGGAACGTGGGAGGAAGGGAAGTAATCAACTTTTTCAGCTTGCGGTCCCTTGGCAGGCGTCATATGCATTGGCTAGCTTGGTGTGGCGGCCTGGCTGGACGCTCAGCTGGGCACACATGCACTGCAGCTGGGCCAAGGTTTTCATTGGTGTTTCAGGTGCTTGGGATATGCGCACGTAATTTTCCTACACACTGTTGTAACCTTGCAGCTGCATTGCGTACATTTCACTGCTTTGACTAAACTGACACTGGCATTATCTTGCTTGTGTGCTCTGCTGCTGCTTGTCTCAGTGGTGAGGAGAACATCAGCATCATTGTTGCGCCCATCTTTGAGGGCTTTGCCCTCAGCAGCCTAGGCAGCCCAGAGGCTGCTGCTCAGCAGTTCCTGGCCACCATTGCAGCACCCACAGGCTCAGACAAAACAGCAACACTGGTGGCAGCACAGCAACGGTGAGCAACGGAAGAGCATGCCAGCCCCACTGCCTACCACGGCAGGCATGAAGGACTGGGAAACTTGACAGGGCGGCGTCGCTTTTCGTCAACACCCGCATCGATCGTGGGTGTTCAAAGTACTGTATTGTGACAATGCACAGTCAGTAAGCATCTGAGAGTGGTGCCAGCCCTCCTTACTCGAGTAGCTCCTGCTCCATGCATGCCCCGGGCAAGCCAGCTGATTGTGCACGACAGTTGCCATCATAGTGAGGTACAGTTGTTGTGTTGTACTACAGCAGTGATCCACCATGTCGTGTGTTGAGGTGCTTCAAAGGGTGGTTTGAGGGCTGTTTGTGGCACATCTTTTCCAGCGTCGCAGAATGGAAGCAATACAATATGCGACGTAGCCTCCGACGCGAGGCAATGCAGCTGCATTGTGAGTGTCACCCTGAACAGACCCAACCTCTTTGAACCTGCTGACACGTTTTGCAGGCAAGACAGCAATGGGCTTTTGTACTACCAGTTTGAATTTACCATAGAGTCGCCGAAATGGAAACGGCACAATGTGGCAGTGCTAGCCACGCAGGTGAGTGGCTGCACCAACTTTGACACATGGTATCCAACCGAACTTGCACATGTGCAGGTTTGCCTTCTTGGAATCTCACTACAGTTGCACTACTGCACAACCATTGCTCAATGTGGCTGTGCATTGGGTCGTGCTATGAATGTGCATGCTTTGCAATTTGCAATTGGGTCACACTGGCTTGACTGGGCACGAATGTGACCATGAGTGGTGCGTGTGTGTACACTTGCCGTCGATGTGTTCTGCTATCTCCATGATATCAGTGAATGGCTGGCATGAGCTCTTGAATTCAGAGCTACAGGTGTAACTTTGATTTGATTTGATTTGATGTGTGTTGCTGTACCCGTAGGACGACTTGCTGTACACCCTCAACGTTCAGTGCCCGCAGTCACGCTGGCCTGAAGATGGGGAGGCCCTCAAGCAGGCAGCAGCGTCACTGCGGTTACAGGCAAAAGCAGGCACCCGGCAGTTCCCTGGCGCCTTGTCATGACTCACTCAGTGATTGGTGGCCAGTGTGTGCCTCACCATTGTTATGCCATTGCACAGAGCACACAGGTCAGGTGCACAGCATGCTACTAGTTGTAGCTTAGTAAGCCTGGCTGCCAAAAGTGGTTTTTGATTCATTTTTGCGTCAATGAAAATGGACGGTGGCAACTTCGTTGCATACTGTCCATTTTCATTGCTGGCACGGCCATGTCCACTGTGATGCCCAGACCCTGAGCACTGACCCTGCACGTGTTCTGACAGTTCTTTTCGGAGGCGTATTGGTACGCCTCACCTAGGATGGAGGTTTGTTCACCGCAGCAAGTATTGGGCACCCTTCGTCATGGTGAAAGTGTATGGTTTGGACTCTCTGCATCCATCGGAGCGTTGCGCCTGAGCACAGGGCAGTGGGCAACAGTTGCTGTGCTATGCCCAAAGCTGCTGCTAGCAGCACGCAGGCATGCAGCTAGCAACTTGGTGACAGAGGTGGTACGTACCACCTCAATGTATACATTGGCGTCTTTGGGTCATGAGGGTCTTCCGTCATCCAGTGCCTTGCACTTGCTACAGCTCGTTCCTTCGTTCAGGTCAATGTAGGGGCCTGGTGTCCACATGAGCCAGGACAGCACGTCGCACATGCCCCACGTGGGTTGGTGCACCAACCGGATGCGTCGCACATGCCCCATGTGGCCACCCATGGGTTGAAGCACCAACCAAGTGACAGCTCTCAATCAGGAGGGGCACTGGCTGCGTTGAGAACCACTCAGCATTGAAGGCACCACAGTGCGATACACTACTCAAGGGGTCGTGTGGTGAATGCATTCTACTGACACGAGCAGCAGCTACACTGACCGATTCCTGCTGAGTGAGCAGTAATCCTCACAGGAAGGTTATGCTGTGTACAAGGCTATACAACACATGCCTTAGCAGAATCAGTGTGATAGTTGACTAATCATGTTGAGTCAACAAGGACTCTGGGTGATATCAGATCATGCCAGATACTGCTGCGTGGCAGTGCTATTATTGGTGGTTAAGTGCTTGGGAGTTGTATGCGATGAGTTTGGTGCTGCGATGCACAGGATCACTGGCGGGTTCAGGGTTTACCGCCTGCAGTGCCGATTCCTTTGTGCCGCTGTGGTGCTCTGTGCGTCGCACTCGGCTTTGACAGTGCTTGGTGTAAACTTCTGGCAGTGTTTCCCGAGTACTCGCTCATTTGAATCCCCAATTCAGAGCGCACAGGTGCAGCAACCAGCCCCAGCAGCGACCTGTGGTCGAACCGGGTGCCTGAACATCACTCATACATTCATACAGCGCATCAACACTTTGCAAAGGACTACAAGTGAGTATCTGCTACCCTCAGAGCAGCCAGCTGGCTGCGAAGCATCATTGCTGCAAGCTTTAGGCAGCAAACCACAAGCCGAGTGCCACATTTGCATTTATACACTTGTAGTAGCTCGCTAGTGCTCAACTGCGGGCGCTAGTGAAAGGGCCACTAGTGGGTGGTGGGCGCTGCCACGTGCCTGGCTACTGGGGGCATCGCGGCGCGTCTAGTAAGCATTAAGGTGTTTTAAATACTATTATAGTTTACTTGCGTGGGTTTTTGGGAAGATCCACTGGTGCATTTCAGAGCTGGCCCATTTCCAGGCTGGCTTCTTCAGCGGGCAGGCGTGGACAGCAGCCATTTCCAACGTCTGGATCGCTTTCGGAGCAGTTCCAATCGGTGGTTCGGCAAGCTGTTGGTCAAGTGCGTGCGTCGGAGGAAGCAGGTGGCGCTGACAACCAGGAGAATTTGGGCTCTGGACTGATCAGCTACTCTGGTGACCAGGATCAGCACATTGGCGAGCAGCAGGAGGACAGCACTCTTGTTTTCACCAATCCACTCTTCGAGCAGGCCACCAGCAGCATGGCTGGCCTTGGCAGTCTGTCTTTTGGGGGCAAGCTGGACTCTGGAAGCAGCAGCAGCAACTCCATGATACCAAAGCTATGGTCTGGACAGCCTGGAGTGGATTCCTTCGGAGAATGGCAGCGTGCTGTCAGGTGGAACCAGGGCCAAAAGCGCAATGCAGCCATGGACAAGAAGCTGGACAAGCACTCTGGTGAAGAGATTGCCGAGATTGCCCAGTTGACTGTCATACGCTCCGATGGTGCCAAAGCAGTGGAGCAGGCTGGGCAGGTCTTGGAGAAACATGTCAGGGCTGCTGACCAGGGCTGGTATCCTCCACAGGAGCTGGAAGCAGCTGCTCTGGAGTTTGTGCGCAAGCGTCACCCCAACAGTGACTTGGCAGAGCAGACGCTGGCAGCATTGATCAAGGAGAGGTATGAGAAAGTACACATTGCTGCGATTGCCAAGGGCTGGGCACTTGAGGACAGTGTTGGGCTGGAGCAGGCGCTGACAGCAAACTCTTCGCCACTTGTGCAGCAGCAGGACTCAACTGGCAACAGCAGCGGCGGTGGCGGCGGCGGCCTGCCTCCTGCAACAACAGATCCTATGCAAACTGCTATGCTGGGCTTCTTCAAAACGCTCAGTGACAGGCTGGTCAAGAGCACGCAGGACAATAAATACTTCATGACTGTGGGGATGAGGAAGTGGAGCCCTCACAGCTGTGTCATGGAGCTTTTCTGGTGTATGATGGACGCAGCATACGGAGTGGCCAGCAGCAAGGAGCAGGCTGAGTTCTACCAGCTGCAGAGTGAGGGTTCCCAGGGCAGCAGGCAGGTGCAGGAGTTTGCGCAGCGCGTGGCAGTGCTGTATGAGAGTGTCAAGACACTGGGCATTGTGCCAGCAGGTGCAGACATTACCACCTTCTGCAAGGGTCTCAGCAATGCCAGCAGCAGGCAGTTTGCACGGCAGCGCAAGGAGGAGTACTATGCGTCCAACAGAACTCACATTGCGCTGGAATCACTAGCTGACCAAGTTCAGCAATTCGAGAAGAACCTCCATCAGGATGGCGTGCTGGCGCAGCAGGCATTGATTATGGTGGGCAACAGCAGTGTGGGAGCTGGAAGCAGCAAGAACGCCCGGCGCGCAGGTGAGGAGAGTACACTGGTGCAGACGCTGCTGCGTTCTCGCCGGGAGAATGAGGCTACACAGCAGTACCTCAGCAAGATGGGTGCGCGTGAGAAGCTGCTCATCACCAAGGGCTTTGACATGGCGGAGATCGACCCCAAGGACCCCTCTGCTGTCTGCCTGGACTGTCCTGCAACAAAGCGGCCACACCTGAACCAAGACTGCAAGGGCAGGCGCATGGCGGGGCTGGCTATGGCAGCAGCGCAGGAGGGCAGCACTGCCAACAAAAGCAGCAGCAGCATTGGCAGCAGCGCTGGAACCTTGGACGTCAACACGCTGGCAATCATGGTGCAGCAGGCAGTGGCTATGGCAGCAGCAGGAGCAGGCGCAGCACCGGCAGGACTGGGGCAAGGGCTGCCAAGGGCTTACAACAAGCCAGAAAACAGCAGGGGTAACAGGGGCTATGGTGGCAGCAACGGCAGGCAGCAGCAGTACGCAGGGCCACCTGGCTTGGGTGTTGGGTCAGCAGTTATGGCGTGTGTCATCTGTGGCTTTGCCAAGGGCCACTCAGATGGTGTCTGCTATATGGACAAGCCAGAGCTGGCTCCAGAGAAGTGGGAGGGCCCCACGGAGCGTGCACCTGAGCAGGGGATGGTGCACTACATCTCCCGCTGCATGCAGCAGAAGCTGAAGCCACGGCTGGGGCGTTGCAAGGAGCTGCTGCGGAGGATGATGCAGAGCAACAAGCTGCCGCCAGCTATGCAGCAGTTCATTGGACAGCACACACAGCAGCAGCGGTACATGAACATGGCTTATGGCGCAGCAGCAGAGCCGTATGGGGCTTATGCAGCTTACATGACAGGCATGGGGTCTGCTGGTTCCAGCTACTGGCCCATGGGCGGCTCGGCAATGCAGCAGCCAATGGCAGGGCTGCCACCCTCTCACACACCGCTGGCTATCACTGGTGCAGTTGGCGACAGCACCGGTGAACAAGCAGCAATGATGGTGCTGCCGGATGCAGGCGGGTATGTGAGTGAGGAGCAGCAGCAGGAAACAATGCACTTTGGGCCCTCTTTCTGTTATGTGGGCTTAGCAGACTGGCAGCAGGATCTGGCAGGTGGGCTCTTTGACTCAACGGGACATGAGTATGCACTGGTTGGGACACGTGCACAGGCAGGAGCTGGTGCAGTGCAGCAGGGCAGGGTGGTCAGGCAGCCTGTGCCCAAGGGCTTCCTACCACCCTCAGCTCTTCCTACAGACCTGAATGCCATGCGTTCCATGCCACGCATCACCAATGCACTGGTTGCTGGCTTAGGAGAGCTGGACGGCACCAGCAGGGGGCTACTGCACACGCTGCTTGACATTCAGCGGTTTGTGGCGAGCAGGGTATCTGCTTTTGGAGACCTTCTGGGTGTGCAGGAGGCTGGTGGAGCACATGGTAGCAGCAGTGCACAGCAGGGAGGGCAGCAGGCTCTGCAGGAGGCAACAGCAGCAAAGGGTACTGCCAGCATGGTGTCCAGCAGCAGTTCTGGGCGCTGTGGCCCTGTTGCAGCAGCGGCGGCAAGCAGCCGCAGCCTCCTGGAGTCAGTCATGCTGCAGTATGGCTTCAAGCCAGTGGCAATCGATTACACCCTACGCCAGTCAATGCCTGTGACGCTGGACTTCCTGGTGGGCACGAACAAACAGGAAGGATTGACACTAACAACCCCGGATGGGCGTGATGTGCTAGTAGATATGGCGTTCCAGGACTCAGGTGCCACACTGCTGCTGTTCACTGAGGTGGCTTGTGGCGAGTGGGGTACTTACATCTTCAGAACAAATCAGGTGCCGTCTGTCAAGGGCATTGATGGGCTGCCGTCCAAGAAGATTATCGGCAGGACAGGACCGCTGGTTCTCACACTTGCCAAGGGACACCCACTGGCAGCAGTCCTGCCCGTTCCGTGTGCTTGGGTGCTGGAGGGAGACGCGGGTGGCATGTTTAAGGTGTGCTTGGACAAGAAGACACTGCTGCCGGTGTTTGGGTATGTGGATCCAGCCCTCAACATGCTATGCTTCCGTCCCAAGGCAGCACAGGGCAGGCTTGACATTATACACGGCATTCCCGTGCGTGGCTATGTCAAGAACGGCAACAGCAGCATCAGCAGTGGCAACATGGCGGCTGCCACCATCTGGGAGGAGGACAGCAGGGACACAGAGGAGCTTGAGGGCTCAGCAGCAGCAGTGCCGGGCATCAACTACAGGCCGTTTACTGCAGAGGAGAACACTCTAGCCAATGCAGAGCTCGAACGGCTGCTTCAGGCAGGAGTTATCACAGAACTGGATGCTGGGCCATTTGAAGTGAACGATCGCTGGTACTTGGACCACCTGGGCCTGAATGGTGGTGTGCCACAGCAGGTGCAAGAGGACTTGGACAGCAGCAGCTCCACTGGGTCAACCGCTATGCCTGAGCTGTGCACAGGCAGTGACAGCGACAGTCTCCCAGAGCTGGTGGATGCTTACAACCCAGTGACTGCTGACATCGAGTATTTCAGCCCTCATGGCAGTGCAGCAGATGCTTGGCTGCAACAACAAACTGGGGGTGAGCACAACAAGCGCAGGCGCCGGCGTGGGCGCGGCCGCAAGGGCAGGGGGCGGCAGCAGCAGCAGCAACAGCAGGAGCAGGAGCAGGAGCAGGCAGAAGCACAGCAGCCACTGGAGGAGCCAGCAGGCAAGCTATGGGGCTTTGACTGGTCCAAGGCTGCTGGTCAGCTGCTGCCGGGCATCAGCTGGATCACGACACACATGGTGCTGCTGCTGCTAGGCATGTTCCACTTCTTTGTGGACTTGCCGCTGAGGAAGTACCCCTCAAAGATCATGCGTGGATTGGTCAGCATGGCGGGAGCAGCAGTGCGCCCAGGCAACCCCATGCGCGCAAGGGAGTATAATGTGGCAGAACCTGTGCCCACTAACAACCTTGGCGACACACGGCGCGCACGCAAGCGTCGGCACAACAGAGGGCCCAGGCCAGGCCCTGGCTTGCAACCGACGGCAGAGCAGGACGCACCGCAAACAAAGGTCTCTGTGGTCGCCACAGTGCGTCACTCTGGCAAGGTCATCACTGCGCGCACAGTGCTGATGTGCCTACTCTGTTTCTTCTCAGTGCTGTGCTCCACAGCAGCAATGCAGGTTACCAACAGCATTGGGGCAGCAGCCACTGGATCAGCACTGCAAGCTGGCTACTTTCCCCTGCCACATGGCGTCCCACCACACCTCAACATGCACTTGCTGCAGCAGGAGCTTGCCAACCTGCATTGCAGTAGGTTTCGCTGCTACAGCAGAGCATGATTCTGGCCAAGTGAAGTGGTACCAGGCCGACCCAGCAGCTCTGGACCAACTTGGGCCCGATGGCGCAACAGAAGATGTGCATGACGCCAGATGGACAGTGCACGATGAGGGCAAATGGATCTTGGGCAACCACCCAGATGCATCGCCTGCACAAATGGACCAGCTGGTGCAGATGCTGTTGGAGGAGCGAGGGGCATTTGCTTACAGTCTGCAGGACTTGCCTGGCTACACAGGGGACGTAGCTGACTTCAAACTGATCGATCCCTCCAAACGTATGTGGAGCGCACCCAGACGCTACACAGAAGAGGAGGTGAAGTTTGCCAAGGAGAAGGTGCAGGAGATGCTGGATGCGGGCATCGTAAAAGAAATTCCAACGACCTGTCCGCATGCTTCAGCTATCACGTTGCCTATGAAGCGAGCACCCGACGGTAGCTGGACCGACAAGCGGTTCTGCATCGACCTGCGCAACGTCAACGGCAACACAGTGGTGGACAGTTACGGCCTGCCACTACCGGAAGAACTGTTTAGGCGAATTAGGGGGCACAAATTCTTGGTCAAGGCGGACTTTAGAGCGGGCTTTTGGCAGCTCAACCTGAGCGAAGAGGCGCAGCAGCACGTGGCCTTCCACGCACCCGACAGTGGCAAGCGACTGACCTACACGCGGCTGTGTTTTGGTCACGTGAACGCCACGGCAATTTTCCAGCGGGTTATGGAGAAGGAGCTGGCAGCAGCTGGTTTGTCTCACTGTGCGGCGCCGTTCGTCGATGACGTTATCATGTGGTGTACACCCCTAGCAGCAATCTGAGCAGGTCAGTGTTCTACTGCGTCACTACATATGTAGCCAGCAAGACAGAGGCCAGTCGCCTCCCAGCGCCGAAGGTGCTTCTGTTGGCCCTCAGGCCTCACAATACTTATTTGCAAGCTGTTCTATGTATATCACCCATGCTCCCTCCTGTTGCACTCCGGCACTCATGGCCTGCGGGACAGCTCACCAGACTGGCCCGCCGAGTACGATCAGGGCTACACTGATCGCCTTCGAAAGTTGAGCTTCAACATGTTGATGGCTGTAGTACAAGATAGCAGTTGAGCTTCGTGTGGGTTGTGTGTTGGACCCACTTGCGACCTGTGTGTTGACCTGGACCGAAAATGGTGTCATCATGCATCCGCTCTCCCCCTAGTGCGCATTGCGTTCTTTGTGCTCCTAGTGACAGCCCGTACGCGTGTAGCAGCTCGAATAATCTTCGGGGAGGGGAGGCACACGAGAAGGTGGTTGCAGCTGGACGTCAGAGTTAAGCCCCACGTGCTGCCTTTGTTTTCGCTGACAGTTATTCATTGATATGTACGGGTGGCAAAGGCACATATGATGCGCTTGGCCACGATGCAACTGCAGCAGCACACAGGTATGGCTTCACATGTCAGTGTTCTGTTTCAGCAGGCCATTGCCTGTCGGATGCTCATGAATCAAGAAAGAGTACTTACATGCTGGTGTTGACGCCCTTCACTCTTCAGCTGGGCACCATTCTGCTGCAGGCAGCACCTGGCGCCAGCTTGTACACAGCTGCACCCTAAGCTAATGCAGTATGACACATGTGCATTAGCGCTGCAAGTGCTAGAAAATGTTCAGGCGCTGATAACTACTTCACAAGCACGATGCACGTGCCTGCTCAGTATCTTGAGACATTTCAACGGTCCGTCAACCCTCAACAACCCATGACACTTGCACAACATGATGACCACCTGCAGGTCAGGCACCTGTTGACACCACCCTACTGTGAAACCCTCACATGAGTTTCCTGCTATAACACACTTGGTGCGTTTGCAGGCCCACACCCTGCTTGCAGCAGCCGGCTTGCAGCACACGTCCAGGAGCCAGCCTGTGCAGTGGTAGGCCGCAGCTGCACGGGCTGAGACAGCACTTCTGCAATGCACCCCTTGCAGATGCCCACAGCCCAGGATGCCGCAGCAGAAGGCCGGCCCTCCCCCAGGGGTGTGGTTGCTGCCGGTGTGCTGCTCAGCTTCAGCTTGCCACTGGCCCTGGATGTGTTGGACATGTGCAGCCCGCCAAACAGTCAGGCAGGGCAGGACCCAGCAGCAGCAGCAGCAGCAGTAGCGCCAGCAGGGCACCGGCTGAGCAGGCAAGATGGTGACGCAGCAGCGCCCCAGAAGCAGCAGCAGCAGCAAGCAGCGGCCTCATTCCCACAGCCTTCTGTCACGCGGCGGTCGGCCGTGGGGGTGAGTGGTCCCGGGGGCCCCTCCCCCGCTGCCAACGGTTGCATGGCTGCTGGCAATGGTGCTGCGCTGCCGCCGCCTGCAGGAACAGCAGGCAGGGCACCTGCTGCTGCTGCTGCCAACAGGGTTCTTGGGGCTCGCTGGATGAGGAGTCTATGGGGCAGCAGCCCCTTCAACAGCCTTTCCAGAATAAGCAGAACCACCTCGCCTACCACCACCAGCAGCAGCAGCAGCAGCAGCCTGGCAGCAGCAGCAGCAGCAACAGGCCTGGCAGGGTGTTGAGTGCATGCCGCAGGACCCCCGGGGTCACCAGCCGTTTCAAGAGCACCTGCACCTGGCAGCTGCTTCCCCCCGGCTGCTGCAGGCCTCACCCACAGCACTGCTGCTGCAGGATGTGACCGCTGCTGCTGCTGCTGCTGCTGGTGGTGCTGGTGGTGTTGGCAGCAGTAGGCCGCCAAGGTCAGTGGGGGTAGGGTGTGCGCAGCCACAGGGGTGCTGCTTGCCTGCAGAGCTGAATGCCTTGCCAAAGGAGTTGCTGCCGGCAGCAGCAGCGCTCATGACAGCGGCTCCACAGGAGCGCCTGGAAGGCCTGCAGGCCCTGTGTAGTGAAATCAAGTGCCTGCTGGCTACTGCACCGCACTCAGCAACAGCGCCACCAGCAGCAGCGGCACCAGCAGCAGCAGCGGCAGATGGTGCGTTAGGGGGGTCGAACCACGTGGTGCACAGGGACACACAGCAGTCGCTGCAGCAACAGGCGGTGTGGAGCACCTGCAGCAGCAGCAGGAACACGAGCTGTTGCAGCAGCACCTGTACCAGCAGCAACAGCAGATGCTATGGCAGCAGCAGCAGCAGCTGAGCAGTTCCCCGCTGCCGTGGCAGCAGGTTGCTTGTCCCGTGGACATGGGTGGTGTGTCAGGTGGTGGGTGGGAGGGTGGGGGCCAGAGAGTCCTACAGCCACAGCTGGTGCCGCAGCGAAAGCAGCAGCAGCAACGGCCGCCGCAGCACATCAATGGCAAACTATCAGGTATGTCAAGCAGTTTGCATTGTGGCAGTGTCGCTACTTGGCAGGTTGCAGTCATGGCACTTTCAGGCAGTGACCAGTAACAGGCAGCAAAGCTTTGACTTGCAAAAACAAGGCCAAAACACAAGACGGGGCAGGCATCTCGTGTCTTTGCTTCATAGTTTCTGTCGAGTGTGCATTTCCAAGTGTGACGCCTCCCTATCAAGAGCAGCCACACCTCTACATCATTTTCATTGAGCCATGCAGCCTAGCTTTCAGATGGTGGCACAGCCTGATTTTGCACACTCACGGTTGCACGCTATGGAACTGGCAAGCTTGGCTTGCTTCTGACACCAACAGCTGCATGCGCTGTACCCAATTCAGGCTCGTACAACATTCATGGATGTACGTACACCGTGCTGCTGGTTGATTGTTATGGTCTCATGCCCCGTGTTTGTTTGTGCCCTGGCTTGCAGATCACGGCAGCAAGCTGCCTGTCAGGCCCCACAAGAAGCTTGCACCAGCCCCAGCCGTCGCAGCAGCCGCCGCAAGCAGCCGTCGCAGCCGCCGCAGCCCCTTGCAGCCGACAGTGACGGCTGCTGCCCCCCAGATGACAATCAGGCGGATTTTCCGCTGCGCTGGGGCAAGAGGCGACGCCGCTACCCGAACTTCAGCCTGAACAGCAGCAGGTAGAACCCCTGCAGGAGCAGCAGAGCAGCAGGAAGCTGCACAGCTGCAGCAGCAGGAGGCAGCACCGCTGCTGCAGCAGCAGCAGCAGCTGGTGGGTAAGAAGCAGCCTCAACTGAGCCAGGAGCATGAGGCCCCCAAAACATGCAGGCCAGTCAGCTGGGAGAGCAGCCGTCACCCAAGCAGCAGTGTGCTGGGCAGCCAGCCCAGTGCCACTGACAGGGAGGCACCCTGACCTGTACTGTCAGTCCTTTTGTACACACAATGCATTACTCTCCCCTTGGCAAATGTGGTCATGCCCCGCCCTCTCCCACACCACCAGCACTGATGCAGCAGGGGCCCAACTGCACAGTTGCACAGTTGTGGCTGGCGGCTGCTGTGAGCACAGGGTGACCATGGGTTCAGTCCTACTGGGACTGACTAGAAGTCTGAGCAGCAGGCAGCAGCAGCAGCAGCAGCAGTCTTGCCAGCTTCATTATGGACAACTATCAGCACGCAGGGTCCCGGCACGGTGGCCACTGTGGGCAACAGCATCACCGCTCTGCAGGGCGCAGGGTCGTCACTGCTGGTGTGAAAAGTCTGTCGTTTCCCGCTCAGAGTGTAAGCAAACACATATGTGG
>VIIQ02000566.1:0-33104 GCA_007449985.2 Desmodesmus armatus
GGTGTGGCGCTGTCCTGCAGGGTCCCTGCAGACCTAATTGCATGCAGGTGAAGGAACGGGCAGCAGAAAATCTGGAGTCCAGGCGTCTAGGCACAAGATGAAGGAGCGCAGGCCAGCTGATACAGGCAACACTTGCCTGGCAGCTCAACACAGTGGCACACTTGGCATGACCTCTATGCAGCTGCCCCAGCAGTGAGGAGAACTGATGACTCCCACAACCCCAGCACAGCGCACTGCAGGGATGCTGACCACACGGACGTGGCATGTTGCTGCTGGTGTGCTGTCCGGGGCTGCATGCAGGGGCTTCCCTGCCATGGCTGCAAAGGGAGAGGTGGCCGTGCAGGAGAGCTGCAGTTTCCTGCAGTGGCAGGTGACTTCACCTGAAAGCCCGCTGCTGCTGCTGGTGCTGGTGGGACACCAGCACGTGCTGAGTTTTTCAGCACGACTGCACTGGAGTATGGACCGTCACCTGCTGCTGTGGGTGCTGCAGCTGCAGCGCCGAATGCAGCTGCGGGATCAGGAGTCCTGCCATCTGCTGAGCTGGCGCTCCCAAGTCCTGCTGCTGCAGCAGAACTGACTGCAGGGGGGCTGCTGCTTGTCAACAAGGCTTCTGGTGCTGTATGTGCAGTGTCTGTTGCAGTTCCAGAGAGTATATCTGCGCTGTGTGTGGGGCTGCTGCTGGTTGCTGCTGTTGTGTGAGGCTTGTGCTGGGCAGCTGCTGCTTGTGGGTAGGACACAGCCTTCTCGGCGCTGCTGCTGTTCACAGTACCTGTGAAAAGCACAACAGACACCCCCTGCTGGATCAAAAGGTGCATCAAAAGCTTACTTGCCGACCAGAACTGACAGCCCATGCTCAAACACCCGATCACCGTCATTGGGCCAGCACACAGCACATGACCAGCGCAGCTGCCCAGCCTCTGAGAGGCGATCCTGATTGAGGAGTCATCCAGAACCCCACAGTGATATGATTCAGCTGTCTCAAGGATGTTTCCTACCTGCAATTCGTGTGCCAGTGCTTGTCATCTCTGTGATGTCTGTGTTCTGTTGTGCTGCTGCGCGTGATGTGGGTTCCAGCTGTCTGCACAGCCACACAGGCCCAGCCACACAAGCTGGGTTGCTGCCGAGGACGCTTTGGGTTTGAATGGTCTATTTGCAGCAGCTGTGAAGACCCTGTGAAGGCAGGGCACAACTACCAGCTGCAGCTGTTGCGGTTTGTGTTTCGCTGAGATGACAGCGATTCCATCACGGAACCTGTTGAACAAGTGAATGACCAATTACTGCAACAAACGGTTGTTTAACCAGCACTTTTGCTTAGCGCGGTTTGGCCCCAACATTTTGGGCACCTTGGAGAACGATCTGCAGCGGTTGTACTCCGCTCTGAGCCCAAGTCCGCGCTTTGTGTGTCTCTCGTACCTTGTAACATACCATATAGACATGTCGAAGTTGTGAGCTACCCTTGATACGTCTGATCAGGCCCGACAGTCACTTTGGCTTGCTTTGGCCAGTCTGCATTCCTAAGGCACCAGGGTTGTCCTCCAGTGCCAGCTGTTGGGCATTCAAATGTTGCAGACCCTGCTGCATACCGCACACACAGTAATTTCCAATGGTTTTCTGTTACCCTGTTACAAATCAGCGCTATCGCGGTCCCCCGTCGAAGTGGTTCAAGGTCGAGGTCAGGGCAGGGCCTGAGAGTCCTTCAGTCATCAGTTAGCTTGGCAGTGCAGCAGTGCTTGCCATGTGTTCAACGCTACTGGACCACAATGGCCCCATGCAGCAGTGCTACCAGCCTGCTGATAAGGACCCTGTTACAAAAGAACCAACAGGTCAAGTGACTGTATAGGTTGAAATAAAAAATGTTCAAGTGCTGAAGTAACTAACACTCAGTCAAGAGCAAGTATTTCATTCATTCACTTCACCTGTCTGGAGCTCTTCTTGCTCCTGCTACGCGCCTCACATGCAGTTCTTTCCTGCAAGCCAATGAAATGTGCTTGGGACGTAGCCAATGGAGATTCGACAATCGAGGTGAATGGAAAAGTAAGCAAGACTGGCGTGGCAACCCATGGCATCATGCCGTGCTCTTGTGTTGTGTTGGGTTTCTGTGTTACATAAAGCAGGCGTCAGTGCAGGGCACCGCCACTTCCGTGGTTGCCCTTGTACTGCTAAGCCAAGCCACACAGAACACCTTAAAAGCAGTACTGGAAGGAACATGTCGACACTAGGCAAATGTCGCTGAAATGGCTTCACAGATGGTGCCAAGCTGACATAGCTTGCTTTACACAGCCACCCTTTGCGTCAGCCGTGTCAAAACTACCACTGACACTGCCGTCATCAGGACTGTGAGGACGCTCAGGAATGCACTCCAATAGCGCTGCTTGCGCTTTTCCTGCAAATCTCCGTCCTTGAAGGAATCGTCTGCAAGCAAGAAGGTGTCACGCCCAAAGTGACAACAGACGCGACTTGGGGGTTGCATGACTGTATGCTGTAGTCATCTTGACACCTGCAGAGGCGCATTTTCAATAACAAGCAGCATGAAATGTCAACCAGCACAACCTTCCATCAAAACATTCTATGACAGGCATGTTGGCCTCCTGGCATAGTACACTTTGTGGAACAAATGTGTCGCCACACCTAACACAACCTGCCTGTCACTGCCTCCTGACAGTGTTGCAAGGTCATGCTATCGCACGGTTGTAGGTTATGCTGTCATGCAAAAACTGGCGCAACAAGACCCCAGAGGCTGTTGCATTGTGTGCAATGCCAATGTCGCTGGGCTCTAGCTGGCACACGCCCCCTGCCCCAACACGCCACCCCCTGCTCCCACACACACCTGCACGTGGCTCAGCTGTGATGTTCACGGTGCTGCCAGGCTCATACGTCTGCACAGTGTAGCCCTTGTCATCTGTGGTGGGGATGCTGCCGTTGATGCCCAGCAAGCTCAGCCTCTTGGCTGCCAGGGACTTCTCAATGGCAACCACCTGGAGCTTGCGGTTGTAGAGAGGGCAGTCCATGCTGAGGGGCGCACCGCCGCCATCGATTGACAGATGCACCACCTCTGCGCAAACCTCGACATCTGCAGCAATGTGCCAAGGGCAACGACAGGCAAAGACATGCCAGACAACGTACAGGAGAAAGCGGTGAATGCTAATGATGCCGTTGCTGACCATCCTTATTGCAGACATTCAAGAAACCAGTGTTTCTAGTAAAGTTGAGCACCAGGTGCTGGCGTATTGCATACGGTGGTGCGTAGGCAATGCGCGGTTTCCAGGTTGCAAGTAGACCATGTATCACTCACCTGCTGCTGCTGTGGGACAATGTAAGAAGCCAGGCAGGCAGGGTGCATCCAGGATGTAGGGGGCAAGGCATGCAGCGAAGGTCAAGACATGGTCGCTGTTTGAACAAGGGCATGCAGAGCAGGCGCTGCAGAGCTTCTGTGCAAAGTCAGGTCGAGCACTGGCAGCTGGCACCTAGCATATGATGTTGCGCGGCAAAAAGAAAGCATGGATGCACCAGCAGGTTGTCACAAGGGCCATGTCCTGCGCCATCTCACCTGCTCCACCTGCTGCTGCTGTGGATCATCCGCAGATGAGGTGAGGGGGTACATGCAAGGACACAGGGGCAGGGCACATAGCAAAGTGACAACCGCAAATGCAGTAAAGTGCAGGGGCTGTGGGCTGTTCTGGAACTCGTCCATTATGCCCAATCCATCCACAAGCTTCTGATCCTGTGGTAGCTGGCACATTGCCAAATGCTGGTGCTTTCGGCAAGCTTGAAGCTAAAGACCACTGCTGCATTGAGTCCGGGTTGATTTACGAGCAGAAGAATGCAATGCTGGGTCTGCAGGTTGTGCCACATTATCATGCAACCCTACAGCAAGCTACTTGCTGCTGCAACTGCCTCGGGGCAGCATGTTGCTGCTGCTGCCTCATCTTGCAGACCTGTTCTGCTGAAGCCTTGCTCAGAAATGAAGCTATTTGTAGAACATTTGTTCAAAAAGTGAAAGGTTGGTCACTAGGAGGCCAGCACCCTGGCTGTGTGCCCAACCAGTCGCACCTGACTGCTGCTGCATCAACAACAGTTTCTGCTGCTCCAGTGCTGTCAGGCGTTGCTCCAGTGCTGTCAGGCGTTGCTGTAGTGCCACCTCCTTGTCTCCAGTTGCCCCTTGCAACTGCTGCTTCGCCTCTCCAATATCAGCCTGAATGTCTGCAATCCTCTGCTGCATGCTGTCGCCTGCTGCTGCTGCTGCTGCCATCCTGCAGGACGAAGAAGTCCATGCATGAACATTAGATAGGCACATCTACGCATTATTATATAGTTTGCTGTGTTTCCAGGGATCCTGTGACGTCTATGGAAGCCCCAGGATCTGCTACTGAAGAGTCCAGTGGCACACCGAACATGAGAGCCCTGCTCGTCATCCTTGCCCTCACCTACCTTGAGAATGCCGAATGCCTCCAGCAATGCTTCAAAATGTTTCAGATCAGGCTGGCTTTGGCCTTGATGTTGTGCTTTCCAAACGTGTCCTCGTCATCTCCACGATACCATCCACCACCTTGAGGTAACACACGTTCTGAAACCTTGATGCCAGCCCAAAGAGTGTCGATACACAGCTGCACAAGCACATCATCTAGCACAGGCACATCATCCAGCGGATCTGTTACAAGTTACATACAGCTACACCTACACGGCGAGTAAGGGTAGAGATTATTTGCAACTGCCACAGGGACTTTTTTCAGCAGGGGGGAGGGCTTGGGGCATTCTGGCTCAGGAGCATGCCCCCATGGGTGGGGGCATTGGGCCTTGAAGACGGACTGCTGCAAAGCCTGCAAATTGCCTTGAAAACAGGGCAGTCTGGGGCCTTGAGGAGGGGGGGGGGCATAGGGCTTTCCCCTTCCAGGCAGTGCCCCAGGGGGTAGGGCCTCTCGGGGAGCCTGGTAAAAAACGTGGGCGTGTCACTTTCAACTAATCCCTGCCCTAAGCCCACCACTGCCTCAAACCTCTATGCAGCTGCCCCAGCAGTGAGGAGAACTGATGACTCCCACAACCCCAGCACAGCGCACCTGCAGGGATGCTGACCACACGGACGTGGCATGTTGCTGCTGGTGTGCTGTCCGGGGCTGCATGCAGGGGCTTCCCTGCCATGGCTGCAAAGGGAGAGAGTGGCCGTGCAGGAGAGCTGCAGTTTCCTGCAGTGGCAGGTGACTTCACCTGAAAGCCCGCTGCTGCTGCTGGTGCTGGTGGGACACCAGCACGTGCTGAGTTTTTCAGCACGACTGCACTGGAGTATGGACCGTCACCTGCTGCTGTGGGTGCTGCAGCTGCAGCGACGAATGCAGCTGCGGGATCAGGAGTCCTGCCATCTGCTGAGCTGGCGCTCCCAAGTCCTGCTGCTGCAGCAGAACTGACTGCAGGGGGGCTGCTGCTTGTCAACAAGGCTTCTGGTGCTGTATGTGCAGTGTCTGTTGCAGTTCCAGAGAGTATATCTGCGCTGTGTGTGGGGCTGCTGCTGGTTGCTGCTGTTGTGTGAGGCTTGTGCTGGGCAGCTGCTGCTTGTGGGTAGGACACAGCCTTCTCGGCGCTGCTGCTGTTCACAGTACCTGTGAAAAGCACAACAAACACCCCCTGCTGGATCAAAAGGTGCATCAAAAGCTTACTTGCCGACCAGAACTGACAGCCCATGCTCAAACACCCGATCACCGTGATTGGGCCAGCACACAGCACATGACCAGCGCAGCTGCCCAGCCTCTGAGAGGCGATCCTGATTGAGGAGTCATCCAGAACCCCACAGTGATATGATTCAGCTGTCTCAAGGATGTTTCCTACCTGCAATTCGTGTGCCAGTGCTTGTCATCTCTGTGATGTCTGTGTTCTGTTGTGCTGCTGCGCGTGATGTGGGTTCCAGCTGTCTGCACAGCCACACAGGCCCAGCCACACAAGCTGGGTTGCTGCCGAGGACGCTTTGGGTTTGAATGGTCTATTTGCAGCAGCTGTGAAGACCCTGTGAAGGCAGGGCACAACTACCAGCTGCAGCTGTTGCGGTTTGTGTTTCGCTGAGATGACAGCGATTCCATCACGGAACCTGTTGAACAAGTGAATGACCAATTACTGCAACAAACGGTTGTTTAACCAGCACTTTTGCTTAGCGCGGTTTGGCTCCAACATTTTGGGCCTTGGAGAACGGTTGTACTCCGCTCTGAGCCCAAGTCCGCGCTTTGTGTGTCTCTCGTACCTTGTAACATACCATATAGACATGTCGAAGTTGTGAGCTACCCTTGATACGTCTGATCAGGCCCGACAGTCACTTTGGCTTGCTTTGGCCAGTCTGCATTCCTAAGGCACCAGGGTTGTCCTCCAGTGCCAGCTGTTGGGCATTCAAATGTTGCAGACCCTGCTGCATACCGCACACACAGTAATTTCCAATGGTTTTCTGTTACCCTGTTACAAATCAGCGCTATCGCGGTCCCCCGTCGAAGTGGTTCAAGGTTGAGGTCAGGGCAGGGCCTGAGAGTCCTTCAGTCATCAGTTAGCTTGGCAGTGCAGCAGTGCTTGCCATGTGTTCAACGCTACTGGACCACAATGGCCCCATGCAGCAGTGCTACCAGCCTGCTGATAGGGACCCTGTTACAAAAGAACCAACAGGTCAAGTGACTGTATAGGTCGAAATAAAAAATGTTCAAGTGCTGAAGTAACTAACACTCAGTCAAGAGCAAGTATTTCATTCATTCACTTCACCTGTCTGGAGCTCTTCTTGCTCCTGCTACGCGCCTCACATGCAGTTCTTTCCTGCAAGCCAATGAAATGTGCTTGGGACGTAGCCAATGGAGATTCGACAATCGAGGTGAATGGAAAAGTAAGCAAGACTGGCGTGGCAACCCATGGCATCATGCCGTGCTCTTGTGTTGTGTTGGGTTTCTGTGTTACATAAAGCAGGCGTCAGTGCAGGGCACCGCCACTTCCGTGGTTGCCCTTGTACTGCTAAGCCAAGCCACACAGAACACCTTAAAAGCAGTACTGGAAGGAACATGTCGACACTAGGCAAATGTCGCTGAAATGGCTTCACAGATGGTGCCAAGCTGACATAGCTTGCTTTACACAGCCACCCTTTGCGTTAGCCGTGTCAAAACTACCACTAACACTGCCGTCATCAGGACTGTGAGGACGCTCTGGAATGCACTCCAATAGCGCTGCTTGCCCTTTTCCTGCAAATCTCCGTCCTTGAAGGAATTGTCTGCAAGCAAGAAGGTGTCACGCCCAAAGTGACAACAGACGCGACTTGGGGGTTGCATAACTGTATGCTGTAGTCATCTTGACACCTGCAGAGGCGCATTTTCAATAACAAGCAGCATGAAATGTCAACCAGCACAACATTCCATCAAAACATTCTATGACAGGCATGTTGGCCTCCTGGCATAGTACACTTTGTGGAACAAATGTGTCGCCACACCTAACACAACCTGCCTGTCACTGCCTCCTGACAGTGTTGCAAGGTCATGCTATCGCACGGTTGTAGGTTATGCTGTCATGCAAAAACTGGCGCAACAAGACCCCAGAGGCTGTTGCATTGTGTGCAATGCCAATGTCGCTGGGCTCTAGCTGGCACAGGCCCCCTGCCCTAACACGCCACCCCCTGCTCCCACCGGCAGTGGTCAAGTCCTGGTGGGCTATCCAACTGGTCCAGCACATACTATCAACATGCACCCCAATACTTCTTTTTTAACATGCACGGAGACATTGTAATGACGTACAGCAGCAGAAGCGCAAGACAGAAAACTAACATGTCAGATGACTCCGCTGCTAGCTGAGAGCGGAAAAGGCCCTGAGAGGTGCACTTCAGTAGTACTCAACAGGCATCAAGCATTTGGAACTCTTTTTGATGCCCGGATGTGAGCGGCTACGAAAGGTGCCTGCACAGCCCACTTGACCAATTGAGGGCACTTCACCAAGTGCTCCGCGGATCCGCGTACCCCCTGCACCTTGGTGCAAATTCGCGTAAAAATTGATTAATTACATCCTCAGTTTGCGTATTTCACGAATTGCTGTCACGAATTCGCGTATCCACGAATCCAAACTGCTTCCTGCAGCCAGGCATACATGAACATAAACTCAGCAGCAACTTTTCCAGTTCGAGCTGGGTGCACAGTGCACGGTTGACCACGTCCTACTCACAATCAAACAACAGTTTGTAAGTGATATTGTGGTGCAAGGCTCGCAGCGTGCCGTTGCCTCTGCTAGGAGGTCACCTGAGGTCACTGACTCACGTCCCCACATCGCAGCAATAACATGTGTCCTGTTTCAAACTTTGTACGGCAGCCTGCTGCTGCAACTTGGTTTGCTGCCAGATGCAGTGCTTTTGGGTGTTTGGTGGTGGCAGTGTGTGTTTGGTGGTGCCAGATGCAGTGCTTTTGGGTGTTTGGTGGTGGCAGTGGATGGTGGATGGTGGATGGTGACTAACTAGCTGCCTGCCTGCCTGCCTGCCTGCCTGACTGGTGGATGGTGTGGCTGCGTGCATGAGCATCCCATGTGTTGTGCAGCCGTGACAATAGATAGGTGATTCCGCGAACTGTGACAAACAAGTGTTGGTGGATGTGTGCTGCTGTCATGAGTGGTCAAATTAACTGGGTGACTGGGTGCCAAGGCTGGTTGGGCTCAGACTGTGACAAGGAAGTGCAAGCTGTTGAGGCTGCTGCTGAACATTCTTGCAGTTCATTTGCTCGCTGGCAACTAATTCACCCATAGTGACCAGTTGTTGCAGCTGGCTACGACACCATCATCCACCTATGCACGCACACAATTGCCCTCGACTGCCGTTCAACCCCTGTTGCCCACACCAAATGACTGTTACAAAACCATAGTCTCTCAACCCAACACACATACAACGCAAACACAAAACAGTATAGTACAGAAGTTCAGCTCATCCTGCTGCTCAGCGCCCGCTTACACACATGAATGCGTCCATCCTGCTGGTCATTACCCATGTAATATACTCCCAAAGTATGCACGTACACATGCTGTTGCACTCACACGTTTCAGCGCTGCCCAGCACAGGCAAGCACCCAGATGTCATCAACACCCCTCGCACAATATGCGCCACAGCACATTTAACAGTTTCTGGTGATGCGCCAACCCCAATCCCGCCCGTCAGGCAAAACCCAAAGCTTGGTAGTTCACTGCCATGCCAGCAGTGCGGGCCACTTCAACTTCAGTCCAGCCCGGGCCGTAAAAGTACTGTAGGAGTGGGTCCGGTGCTTTGAACATTGTCTGAGAAAAAGGTGTCCCTAGAGCCCAGTAGCAATCCTGCACAGCCCTCACACGCGTCAGGCCAATGAAAGGCTCTGGGCTACCACCAGCATTGGGAGCAGCAAGTCCCTCACCCCCATCACCACCCGATGCTGCCGCCTTGCACCCATCCAAATCGCACCACACGCTGTTAACGGTGGCACCCAATGATTGCCCAAACTTCAAGGCCCAAGCTCCCCCGATGGGCAAAGCCCACCGGCGCGCCACCAACTTCTCATCCAACTTGGTGAATTCCTCATGCATACACGGCCGCGCAGCCACGCGGACAACATTTCTAGGGTTCTTGGGGTCGGTGAACTCGACATCAGGCCACCAGAAGCGGTCTGACCCATCAGGTGCAGGCCCGCAAATAGTACGGCAGATGTCCAACAATTCGTTCAGTTGGGCTTCGCTCAAATTCTTATGTGTGTTCATCAGCTCTAGTCGCATATCATTCCTTGAATATTTGCAAGATCATGACTTTCCCGTCTTATCCCTCTGTCACTGTGTGGAGTGAGATGTATACTTTTATGAAACCAGGCCGTCTGAGGCCCTGAAAAGGGGCGCATTAGAACGCATGATTAAACAGAATAGGTCATCGCAACCTTGGAGTTGCATCGCGGCCACTGAGCGGCAGTTCGGGCAAAACGGTTGACAACAGCAAAAGCAACCGGGCGTGTTTCTGGTGCTTATAAGCGCATAAAGCATGTACTGAACACGTAGCAACGTTAGAACCGCATCGCAGTCGCTAAACGGCAGATCAGACAAAACGGTTCACAACTGCAGGAGCACCCGGGCGTGTTGCTGCTGGGTGTGAGCGCAATATAATTTTATGATGCGTGACAACCTGCGATGAGGGCAGCTACAGCAAAAGCGACAGCATGTTCAGTCACCTGCAGGTTAGGTCACCAGTACAGTGTGAGGCAGGCGTCACACCTGACCAAGAGCATGATCTTGCTAATCATTGGTTTGCCCAGTCTTTGACCACACCAGTCATGCCTGTCACCACTGAGCGGCGCCTGTTTTGGAAAACCTTGAGCGCCACAACCCTGGCATGCCTGCACAAACACAGGCACCAGAAACAGCGGCAGAGCACAATAGCAAGGGTTACCACCACCCATGCAATGCCGACTATGCTGCCTACAAACTGCAACTACCTTATCACAGTACAGTACGGTAATTGGGGACCCGAGTCCCAACCTCGCTACTAGCCAGCGAGTCAAGGTGTTGAAAGCCACATGCTGCAGCAGTCATGACTGCCCTGCCCTGCCCTGCACTCTTCAGCATGTCGATACAGTCACAGCACCCAAACATGCTGCAAGCCGTGCCTATCTCAACAGATCAAATGTACGCAGACACTGACCCATCATGCATGTTGTTCAGAAACATAACACTTACTTCCTCAGTTTCAATTCAGGCCACAGTGGCATCGCCGTTTCTTCTACTGTGTTGCGGTCCTCAACGTTGTTGATGTTCCACTCTGTGACCGCCCCAAAGCGAATCACAGGCGCCGCAGCATCATCATCTGCCAACACTGCATCGGCAGGGAAGTTGTTGTTAGGGTCGCCACAATGCAGGCGGCGTTGCTGTATCAGTATGGTATTATGCCTATGTTGAGACTTGTCTGACGACGCTTGACAAAAGAGAATGTAAATATATAGTGCATCGAACAAATATTCAAGGACATGGAGGGTTATATTTGTATTTGTTAACCCGCGGATCCGCGCTACTCCGGCTGGCTACTCAGGTGCAGTCGGCCTGGGTCACGTCCACGTATCGTTCGTACGTAAAGTATGATACGCGTAAGAACGCTCACGGGCTTATGAACAAGCTACAGTCAGTAAGAAAACCCAGCCTGAGTGTGCCTGATCCTACGATTGCGGTTCCCCCTGGCATGGACTTGATCTGACCTGAGTGGATCCATGTAAGCAACCAGTACAATAATGCTGCCATGCACTGGAACGGTTGATGCCGAGGGGAAGCAGAATTGGACTGCTTGTGAGCGCCAGCCCCCTCAATGCAATGCAGACATGCAAGCAGTGTGCCTACAGGGCTGGCCTAGCATGCACTCCCCCCCTGGCATCACCAATCACTGCATGGTGCAGCAACCCCGACACAGTGATCTGCTCCCAGCACAGCCTTGCGGCCATGTGGTAGGTGAGCCGCGCATGTGGATGGCACACTACACCAGCAGGCCCCTTCTGGTACATTACCAGGGGTGGTTGTGTCGGGGCCTGCAGGCTTGTGCTGCAGCAGAAGCTGCTGGCTGGGCCCCCCACCCATCCCCCCAACCCCATTCACCTGCTGCCTCTGTGACGAGTGAATGCCGGCTGAGACCACAGCTTGATTGCAAACTTCGGCTCCGTTGTCGGCGACAGGCTCTTGCTGGTGAGGGGTCCTTGTTCTTCTTCTTCATCTGAAATTTCGGGTCTGCTGAAATGACCACTGAAACCCAATGATTATTGGTCCTGATTCACTTTTCAGTTCAGCAAGTCGCGGCTGCCGCTGAATCAGCGACCCGCGTCAGCGTCGCTGAAGACAGTGACGATGATCAGTGTTGTTGTTTTCGTTGATCGCTTCAGTATTGCAACGACCTCGTGAGAGGAAGTTGCTTAGGAGGCGTATAGGCTCCCCCCTCCCCCCCGGAGGGGGGAGCCTATACGGGGTAGGAAATGGCCGTTGGCATGCCAGCTGTGGTTCAACCGGACGTTGGAATGTTGAACAACATTAAAACGCTTTGCTATTGCGGCTCCGTGGCTTGCAGCGCTAGATTGAAATTGAACCCAGCAGCTCCGAGGGGCAAACGCCAATCAATGAAGCGAGTGAAGGTGTATGCTGCACCCTTATACCCCTGTCCTGCTCCTTTTGTCCACGCAAGCGTTGCTGATGGGCTTGATCCGCTGATGTCCTTATCTCTTCGGCACATCCACAGCTGACGGTCTGTTAGTCAACAATACGTCAACTCGCGCTTGCCCGGCAACTAGGGCCCATCTGAAATCAAGTTCTTCTTCTTCTTCTTCTTCTTCTTCTTCTTCTTCTTCTTCTTCTTCTTCTTCTTCTTCGTCGTCGTCGTCTTCGTCGTCTTCGTCGTCTTCGTCTTCTTCTTCTTCTTCTTCTTCTTCTTCTTCTTCTTCTTCTTCTTCTTCTTCTTCTTGCAATGCAGGCTCTTCTTGCACTGAGGCTCTTGTGCTTGCAAGCCAAGGTATCTGCTTCTCCTTCTTTTTCGTGAGTGCCTTCTGCCTGCTGTCCTAACTGCTGGTGATGGTGGCCTCCCCATTTTTGTGCTCACGGCTTGGGCTGGATTGCTGTCTGGCTGCTGCTGCATGGCTGACCCGTCACCTCCACTGCCACCATCACCACACCCCCCTTCCTCCCCCACCACCGGTGGCGTCCTGCCACCACCAATGGCGCCCCGGCTGTGTGTTGCGCGAATGCAACCGTGCAAGGCGGGGCCCCCGCCCCGCTCAATGCACGGCACACCACCCAAACCTGCTGTAAGGGTGACGCCGACCAGCAACAGCCGAGGTTGAAGCCTAGGGTCGCTTGGTGAGCCGGACGCTGAACACCAACCCCAGGATGCTAGACCCTGAGGTGGCCTGGGATTCCAACCCAACAGACGCTCCCGCTACGACACCAAGCAAACAGCCACAACCCACCAGGCATGCGACATGAAGGCAAGTGCTGTTGCCCAACGGGCGGTGCTGGCCGGGACGGTGGGTGACAGGCACACACGGGGAGTGCAGCAGGGCAGAGAGGGGAAGTGAAGCCTCCTAAGCTGCTGTCACTGACCGGTGTGGAGGCTGCCCCGGTGTCTCGGCGCTGCAGGCCTCGTTTCGCTTCGTGAACACTAGTGTGAAGTGTGCTGTTGTCGCACGACTGCCCCTCTGGGGACGAGAGCTTGTACGATTGCTTGCTGAAAGCTTTCTTGGACAATGAAACAGGTAGGCAAAGGCTGCTGTGTGCAGGCAAGGCTGCGGGACCCTTGGGTCGATCAGTCAGGGACCTTGGGTCCGGTGGATCAGAAACCAGTCGAAGCCTTGTGTTACAAGGGGTGTGTCCAGCAACGGCTGTAGACAAATCACACATTGCTGCTGGGGCAGCAGCCCTTTTATACCCATAGATTTGCTGCTGAGTCAGACAACAGAATGCTGAGTCAGACTGCTGAGTCAGACAACAGCTGCTGAGTCAGACAACAGCTGCTGAGTCAGCACCAAATGACACTTTGCACTCAAGGCATCGCAGTCCCAAACGAGGGGCTGGAGCCAAGCACTAATTTGTATTGAAGCCAATGGTGTGGTACTCCCAGCCGCCACACAACTGCTGTGCAAAACACCCGGGGTCACCAGCAGGTGTGGTGTCACTTGTTGCTGCTGTTTGAGGCTACAGCTGTGAGTACCGCAACACCATTCACACAAAACTAGCATACACCAAGTGCAGTGGCACTCAGCAGGTGCACTGCAACCAGCTAGCACAAGTTACCACTGGCTGCAGCTGCTAGCAGCTTCCTTGTAGTAGGTCGTAGTAACTACACCCTACACGCTGCATGAGTACACTGCTTGGCCAGGCTGAAAAGTGCAGGCCACAACAGTTTTGAGCACTCCTGCGGTACTCCAAGGCTGCAGTGCACGCCCTGTGCTGCCATGCAGTCAGTCACTCAAGAGTGGGGCTGCCAGTGGCGGGTCACTCCAAGTGAGGCAGCGTTTGGTGCAACAGTTGCACTCTGTACGCCAGCAAGCATCTATTACTTAGAAAGCAAACCCGACTCCAATTGTCAGCTGCAGACCCGCGGTGTAAGTGGAACACCCACCGTGGGGCAACAGTGCACATGTATGCATCCATGCAAGGCTGAGTTTGCTGGCTGGCTGGCTGCGAGGCTGATGCCCCTGACACATGTAGGGCAAAGGAGCTGCCACATGACTCTGTAGAAATACTTAACCTGTGACGCCACCTCATCATCTCGCAGCTCCAGGTTGCTCCACTCACTTGCCCTGCTAATCATGGCTTCTTGGTAGTCTGTGGTGGTGGTGTTGTTCGTGTGCGTAGGCAACAACAGTCTGTGGTGCCGTGTATGTGGGGCTTACGCGTGGGAGGATCGTCGCCCTGTACTGAAGGACTCCCCTCACACCTCAGCACTGCCACTAAGCCAGCAGCAACTTCACAGGCTGTTGATGGCTCTGGCAGTCCGTGGTGGTTGCAGTTGGGCCAAGGACGGGCTGGCTCTAGTGGTGATGCCCGGTTCGCTTCATGGTCTTGGTCACTGACATCTGGGTTGTTCGAGAAGACCTACAGCAGGCAATACGATGAGCAGCTTGGTTTGGAGGGTCCTGTCACCTGCAACTACCGCATGTGCTGCTCTACAGCAGCAGTCACTACTGCTGTTCAGCATGCATGCCAACATACTTTGCGGCAACTGGCTTAATAGCAATTTTCAATAAAACTGCGATGAAGTGCATGCTCGGGAGGGCCGGCAAACCTGCAGTTTCGCTCCACGGACCTGCAGCAGCTGCTCCAAGTCGCCCACCGAGTACTGCTGATTCATGGGGGCAGCTCTGATAGTCATTACGCCATCTTCAGCCTCTTATGTTGTTGTTTGAGTGCGGGTTGGGCCCGCGTGCTCTCATTATCATCTGGAAACTGGTTTGGCGCTATCGGAGACCCCACGAATAAGCCTGCATCTGTTCTTGCTGTCATCAGTGAGACATGTAAGCAGCCACAACCTGAGGCGTTCAAGATGGAATTGAAGGCTGCTGGCATATGTCGGAAAAGGTGGAGCGTGATAGACGCGTAAACCCTGTGTTCACTCAGACACGTGTATTACAAGATGTTGACTTATTCAAGTCCGTTCTTATCGAAATTATCTGGCCAATGCAACGGCACAACATCCGGCGGCCCTTGGCTGGGGACCAAGACACTGCTCTGCTGAACAGCTTTGCTTCAGCAGCAGGCACAGCCTTCACTAGACCCACTGGTATGTGTTGCTTGTGACAAGCAGCCCATCTCAAAGCTAGTCCGCTGATGGTGATTCTGCCTTGGCAGTGTGAAGAGCTCTGTGCATTACCTCACAGTTCACCTGGCTCTTCACTTTGGCCATCACCATCAACCCAGCTGTGGCCTACATCTGCACCCTAGGCCTATAGGCATGGCATGCTGTTGTGCACAGTTGCTGCCCTTTGAAAACAAATGGCACACCGGGTGACGACAACATCAGGACCCTAAGAAACCATTGGCGGGACAGAGGGGCTGTACGACCCAGCCACCAATTGTGCTAGCACAAGCGCTGAGGTAGGGCACTTGCAGGTCAGTACAGTTGTAACTGTTGCTGTTACATGGTTCAGGCCGAGCCTGAACACCCAGTAGGGAGCCAACAAGGCTTGTGGGGCATCAGTATGATAGAACGCATCTGAACAGCACTCATCTGAGAGCGTACCAAGGAACATAACGGACGCCTCGGGGGCAAACCCATCCTCAACAGCACTCATGAGGGCATCAGCTTCCTCAGCTGAAAGCCCGTCAGCATACAAGACCTCCAGTTGGAAGTTACAACGCACCGTACAAGTGGAAGGGACTGCACCCACTGGGCTGATGCTCAGGATGTCAGACAGGCGGCATAGGGCCCAGAACACAAACATGAATAGCTATGATGCGCTGGACTCCAGCGGCCAGCAACTATTTGAGAGCTGTACCAACGACAGATCCAAGTGCTCAATCGTGAGCCAAAACAACCAGATGATTGAGCAAAAAGTTGTAAGGTTGTGACTGTGTTGCGCATCAGGTCACGGTGAGCAACATGCAGCCGCGGTTGTGTGCTGTGCCCAGCCAGCCAGTGGCCACTGAAGTTATGGGCAAGAGCATAGTAGGCTCTGCACACGGCAGCAGCAGCAGCAGCAGCAGGGCCCGAACGTCAGTATGTGAGTACAGGACTGGTGACGGCACTGCGGTGGAACGTGGCTGTTGAAATTGCAACCAACCATCAACCAGGGATGGCGACACACAGGACCAGCAAATCAGCACTTGCATACCTGACATTCTGCACGATTACTCAACACTCGATGTACAAAGTGCGTACTAATTGTGTTGTGCCCCAACATAGAAAACGTTCCAAGTATGTGGTTGCACAGCATGGCAGCAGTGCCAAGCCCTCACCTGTGTGCACATGCTTGCAGTCCCACATCGTGCTGTTGCTGCTGCTGCAGTTGCTGCTGCTGCCAGTGCTGCTGCTGCTGCTGCTACTGCGTCCACTGGCTGCTAGTGCTTCTGGCCCTAGCAGTGACTGTTGACAGTCATCCAGCTGCAACCCCTGCTGTAACCGCCCTACATAAGGCCACATCCTGCCCACTGCTGCTGCTGGTGCTGCTGTTGCTGCTGTGGACCAGCACCCCACAAAGCAAAAGCGCCAGCCTCACTAACTCTGGAACCTCCAAAAGCAACCAGGGCTGCAACCTCTGCCATTGCTGCTGTTGCGGCTGGCGGCTGTTCGCATCACTGCTGCAGCTGCTGTTGAGCCAATGCTACTGCTGCCACCCGTTGCTGCTGCTGCTGGCGGCTGAGGCCAGTGCGGCACCGCCCTGCCTGCCGAGGCGCTCACAGTCCCCCCTGCTGCAGCAACCATCCCCCCAGCACTGCAAACAGCACCCCCGCATACCCCAACACCGCATTCGCCCTAGCAACAGCAGGCCGCATGTCCCGCAACACAGGCAGCAACAGATCCGGTGATGCAGCAGCACCCTGCCCCTCTGTCGACCCCGCTGCTGCTGCTGCTGCTGCTGCAGGCTGCTGCTGTCCCAGACCTCCCTTTGGACTGTTGGTTGTACTGCTGCTGCTGGTGGTGCTGCCGCCGGTGCTGCTTGCTGCAACAAACTGCAGTTGGTATACAGGGGCGACCTGCCAGCCTAGGTACATGCCCGCAGCGAATGCTGCCATCAGGCCTGGCCAGTCTGTTGCTGCGTCGTCTGTGGTGGCCTCACGGATTGCTGAAAGGACGCCGCACGCCATGCCACCCAGCGTGACGAATGCCTGCAAGGGGGGGGGGGTAGTGGTGATGGCAGTGGTGGTAGTGGGTTTGGGTAGTGAAGATGCTATCAGCAGTGGTGGTGATAGTGGGTGGGGGTGGGTAGTGGTGGTGGCTGCGGGTTTGTTGGGAGAGGGGGGGGGGCCATCAGGCCCGGCCAGTCTGTTGCTGCATCGTCTGTGGTGGCCTCACAGATTGCTGAGAGAACACCACATGCCATGCCACCCAGCGTGACAAACGCCTGCATAAAATGGGCCGTGAGGCCCAGACCGGGGGGGGGGGATTACGGTGGTGTGTGTGAGCAGGTTTCGTGGTGGTGGTGATGGTGTACGAAAAATATGACAGTCGATATTGCCATCCTGGCCTTGCCAGACTGTTGCTGCGTCGTCTGTGGTGGCCTAACGGATTGCGGAGAGCACTTCGCACACCATGCCGCCCAGCGTGACAAATGCCTGTGTGCCGTACACATGATGGGTGGTGGGGAAAGGGGGACCATTGTCAAAATGTGTGTGGGATGGCGGCACGGGCGGGTAACATGCCGCCATCACCTTACCTCCAACCAGTTCAGCAGCAAGTCTGTCTTCCAACATGGACACACCTGGCCGCATGCCATTAGTCATCCTCCCCCAGTCGCACCAATGCCCCCCCCCCCCTGCAAACCAGCTCACCTTTCCCTCCTGTGGCACCATCACTTTCACCCCCAACCAACTTAGCAGCGGCATGTCAAGGTCAGTCGCCACCAGATCCTCATCATCATCCCTACTGCTCAATATGTCCTGACTCCGAAAAGCAACAGCAGACTGCTGCTGCTGGGGTTCGGCTGCTGCGGCCATAGACTCCCCTCCCAACTGCTGCTGCTGCTGCTGCTGCTGCAGCAGTTGTGCGTTGTACTCTGCTTCTAGTGCCATGAACTGTCGCGGCACCACTCCAGACTGGGCCTTCAGCAGCTGCTGCTCAACCTGCCTGCAGAGAGGAAAGCAGGAGGGGGGGGGGGGCGAGGGGGGGGTGTCATTCGTTGGAGGTAGACCCCTTGGCCAAGGGAAGACGGGAATGGGCGAAGGGGGAGGGGTGGGATGGGGCAAGGGGTGGGGGGGGGGGGGGGGGGGGAGAGGGAAGAGGCGGGCGTTGTGGAGGGCAAGGCAATTGGCATGGGTCACACACGAGCAGGGCAAGTTGGGCGGTCAGCCAGAAGGCACGCTCCCTGATTGAACAAAGCAGCCCTGTGACACACGTATGTCTTCCTTCAAGTGTCTTACACACTTGCTGCCACCTACATAAAGGAACAAGCCATCCTGCATTGTTATACCCTGGCTGTCCTGCTGGGTTGACATGAGTAGATTGTGGACGTGGCTGAATGCAACTCATGCATCACTTGCAAAAGTGCTTGGTAGCAGGCACCCGGCCAAACGATACACTGCCCAGCGGTGGAAGTATCCACATGTTACCCTCCCCCCCTCTCAAATATCTTGGATCCAGGCTCAACCCCCTCTCCCACTCCTCGCCTGCACCACTTCCACCCAATGTAGGCATGAAGAGCAGCAGCCACCCTCTCGCCACGTGGCGTACCCTCCACCCCCCCTCCCAACCCCGCCAAGCGCGCCCACACAAACTGAGCATTTTGTGAATGAGAGGTAGCCAGCGGTGCAGCCGCCCCTGTGGCCATCGCCGCTCTGCGCCCTGCTGCCTGCCCCTATACCAACGCACCAACGCGGCAACCAACATTGACTGTTGATGCGAGGCGAACTGTCTGGCTGACACTGGGAACATTTGTCAACATACTCAACCTATCCCCCCTTCCCCCCGGGGCGTCCCTCCTAGGCAGGCTCACCAGTTGCGTGCGTGGTACGCCAGCAATGCAGCTGCCACTCCCGCCACCGCAGGTCCCGGCCCTGGGTGATAGTGTCTCCCTGTCACAGCACGGTATGACACCCCACCACCACTACCATCCTCTGTGTCACCACCCCCCCCCCCCCCCTTTAGCCCCCCCCCCCCCCCCCCCCCGCCCCTGCGCCCAAAACACACGCTCAAGCCCTGCCACCTCCACAGACAACTCACCAGTTTCGTGCGTGGTAGGCCAGCAATGCAGCCGCCACCCCCCCACCGCTGGTCCCGGCCCCTGAGTGATGGGTATCCCACTGAATGCCGCGTCAGTGAGTGAGCCAGTGAGGGTGGACAGGCTGATCAGGGCCCAAAAGGTGCTGTAGCCTAGGAGAGATTCCAGCTCAGATGCAACAGTGGCACTGCAAGGAGATGGAGATGGTGGGGGGAGGGAGGGGGGGGGGGGGGCAGGGCAGGGGGCCGGGGCAAGGAGGCACACAATGCACCTTTGGTCAGTGTTCAGTTCCAAGGGGCTGGAGAACACATGAACACATGAACACGAAAGGCGTGACGGGCTAGTGAGGGTGGACAGGCTGATCAGGGCCCAAAAGGTGCTGTAGCCTAGGAGAGACTCCAGCTCAGATGCAACAGTGGCACTGCAAAGGAGATGGTGGGGGGGGGGGAGGTGGCCGGGGCAAGGAGGCACACAATGCACCATTGGTCAGTGTTCAGTTTCAAGGGGGCTGGAGAACACATGAACACATGAACACGAAAGGCGTGACGGGCTAGTGAGGGTGGACAGGCTGATCAGGGCCCAAAAGGTGCTGTAGCCTAGGAGAGATTCCAGCTCAGATGCGACAGTGGCACTGCAAAGGAGATGGAGATGGTGGGGGGGGGGGGAGGGCAGGGCAGGGGGCCGGGGCAAGGAGGCACACAATGCACCTTTGGTCAGTGTTCAGTTCCAAGGGGGCTGGAGAACACATGAACACATGAACACGAAAGGCGTGACGGGCTAGTGAGGGTGGACAGGCTGATCAGGGCCCAAAAGGTGCTGTAGCCTAGGAGAGATTCCAGCTCAGATGCGACAGTGGCACTGCAAAGGAGATGGAGATGGTGGTGGGGGGGGGGGAGGGCAGGGCAGGTGGACGGGGCAAGGAGGCACACAATGCACCTTTGGTCAGTGTTCAGTTCCAAGGGGGCTGGAGAACACATGAACACATGAACACGAAAGGCGTGACGGGCTAGTGAGGGTGGACAGGCTGATCAGGGCCCAAAAGGTGCTGTAGCCTAGGAGAGATTCCAGCTCAGAAGCGACGGTTGCACTGCAGAACAGAGGTAGATGGCGGGGGAGAGAGAGAGGAAGGCACACAAATCATGGTTGGTAGGTGTCAGACGTTGGACGTCGAGTAACCTCCCTCACCCCCACAACATAACAAGACAGGTGTTGACACCCCCACCATCACCACCACTAAGAACATTTTCCTCAGGTGGGCCCACGCACCGCCCCCTCCCTCCACAACAGCACCAGCAGGCAACACTCACATGCCTGCCAGTCCAAGCACCAATGCATTCATGCTGTCATAACTTGTGTAAGCCGCAGTGCATCACCACCTGCCACTGCTGCATGGTCGTTGGACACCCCCCCCCCCCCTTCCCCAACACGGTGAACCAACAAGAAACCCGCCCCCCCCCACCTTTCAAACCCCAAGAAACGGACCCAACCACCTCTCTCAAGACCCAGCAACCACCACTCACATGCCGGCAAGTCCAAACACCAGCGCCTGTATGCTGTCACACACGAAAGCGCTGGTGTACAACCGCAGCGCATCACCATCTGCCACTGCTGCGTGGTCGTTGGCTAGGCGGGCGATGAGGTCGTCAGCTGCCTCCTGACCGTCGGAGAGGGCCAGGGCATAGTAGGCCACAAACACCTGCACACGCACATACACACCATCTGTCAGCTACACAACCTCCCTCACATAACTCTTTGCCGGACGATGTTGGCATGCCTCATAGATTGCTTGCATGTGACTCGTGTGTTCAGGGTATGCTGGGTACTACATGCATGTGACATGCATCCATTATGCCTAACATACAAGTGTCTCCAGAACACCCTCTCAGTTCTCATGGCACCACCCCCACTATCCCACACACTGCACCCCCCCCCCCCCTGCGTGCGTAAACCCCCCCCCCCCCCCCCCGCCCCTTCCCCTGTGAGTCACAGAAGCCCCCGCGCGCTGCCTTGTGTCCCGCTACTCACCACCCACCAGGCCGAACAGTGTTGCTCCCCCACACCCCCAAGCTCCCTCCCCTCAAGCGCTGCCCTCCCCTCCACCCCCTCTCCTTCCAGTTACGCCACCCCTGTCAAGCTCCCACTCACCACCAGGTTGTACAGGGTGTCGCTGCTCTGCCCCCCCCCCCCCCCAGCCCCCCTCAAGCGACGTCCTTCCATCCACTCCCCCCCAACCCCCCCCCCCCACCCCCCCACAGCGCGCTCATCCCCCCCCCCCCCCCCCCCCCCCCCCCCCCCCACTCACCACCAGCACCAGGTAGTAGAGTGCGTTTGTTGCCAGTGGCACCACGCGGGGCTCAGCAACCTCAGACCACGCCCAGGAGGGAACACGCAGCTGCTTGATGATCGCTGACGCTGACACCTGCAATTAGTGATGGGGGGTGGCAGGGCAGACGAGGGTGGAAGGGGGGCCTTGTGAGAGGAAGTTTTTTGGGGGGGGGGGGGGGGGGCTACGACTGCTTCAGCAATGATGATACTGGTACGAGCGGCAGGACATCACTGCTGTACATTGTGACAGTACGGCCACTAGACAATTTGGGCTGCTACAGCTGCCAAACCATGCCACTCTGCATGTGTAGCTAGCTCCATTTGTCCCCTGCACCCCCCCCCCACATCCTTGCAGCAGTTGGGACAGCTCTCAGCTGCTACCATCAACGAGGGTTACACTACTTGATCAGTAGCACAGACCTCCCTCATTCTCTGACCCTTGACCCCCTTGCGACCCATGCCAACAGAATGCAGAGCACACCCACCTGCTGCTGTTGCTGTGTGTCACTGGCAGCCTCCTGGTCGTCCTTGGAGCCCAGAATGTCGTCCAAGCTTTTCAAAGTACTGTATAGTATCCAGCGATCGGACTGCCGTTGACTGATTCGCGATCGCGAGTGCTGCTGTTGGGGTCCCAACCTCCAGCAGCAGCAGTATGGGCCAGAGGGAACGGGTGGTGGTGACACTTGTGCCTGACTGGCTCGCATGCGATACGCCATGTTTACGCTTAGAGTGCAATACGTCAAAGATCTAGCTGCAAAGCTGCAGCAACGAGGAAGTCAAAGACAGCAGTAGCACCTGAAGCTTTCCGACGTAACTCCTCTGAAAGGTGAGAGGGGCATGTGCAAACAACTGACAGCGTTTAGGCCATCGCATCTGCGATGTTTGTCCGCGGGGGTGCAGGACTATCAGAGCTACTTCAAAAGTAACAGCTGTGGCTGACACATGCACACTGTGGTTGACACATGCTGCACATGGCTTGCATGATTCCGTCGAGGCAGCATCACATAGCCCATCGTATCCCACAATCAATGCTTTCATCCCTGGCAAGTCATTGTGGGGCATCAAGCCAAAAATAAAAGGCCATAGCCCCCCCCTCCACCCCACACACTGAGACAAAGCTATGCAATGGGGAGATCTGTCAAGCTGACCCTATCCTTACGGGCTGTGGCCAAGTAATACCGAGATCCAACATGAGTTGAACAGGTCCCACCCATAACATGCTGCGCTCAAGTACAAAAGACAGTTACCAAGTGCGTACGTGCAACACTGCAACTGCCACATCGTGACAAGCACTGCTGTCTGTGCATAGGTTGCCTCTGCCCAGCAGGGATACAAATATGTGCAGGCGACTGGGGTCCAGGCGTATTGCACGCAAGCGGTACGCCAACCAAGACCAGGCCATGATAGCTGGTGTGCTCACGCCTGATGTTCAAAGTTGTCCTGTGCGGCCGCCTGCGATGTACCGCAACACTGTGCCAGGCAAATATACTGGAAGGCTGAGGTGGCAGCCTTCAAAGTGCTGCTGCTGTCTGCCGTGGCCACTGTGTCCCCTTCTTCTGTGTGCTCGCCCGCCCTGACTGTTCCCCTGTCACCCGCTGTCAGCTTCCTCAGCTGCTGCTTCCTCAGCATTGCCTTGCGCTGGCAGAGAGGAGTTACAGACGGTGGCGACTACAACAGCTGATGCATTCAATGCTGATGTGCAGACTCGTCTTCTGTGACCGCCTGCGCTGTACTGCAACACTGTGCCAGGCAAATATACTGGAAGGCTGAGGTGGCAGCCTCCACTACGCTGCTGCTGTCTCCTGTGCCTTCTGAGTCTGTGGTGTGTGTGCTTGCGCTGGCTATCGCCCTATCACCTGCTGTCAGCAGCTTCCTCAGCTGCTGCAGGATTGCCTTGCGTTCAGCATTCAGGGCCTTGGCCAGCTGGGGCTTAGAACCCTGCGGTACAAAGTACAGTGCGGTACGTCAGTACAGGATGTTACAGAGTGGGTGCCACAGGAGCAGTTTGCGTTCAGCATTCAGGGCCTTGGCCACCTGGGGCTTGGAACCCTGCGGTACATAATACTGTGTGATACATAGCAGTACAAAGTACAGTGTGGGACGTTCTCAGTATAGCGCAGTACCAATAAGCGTTCAGCATTGAGGGCCTTGGCCACGTGGGCCTTGGACTCCTGCAGTACATAACACAGTGTGGTACAACACAGTACAAAGTACAGTGCACTACGTCAGTACAGGATGTTACAGAGCGGGTACTACAGGTACTCTAGCAGTTTGCATTCAGCACTGAGAGCCTTGGCCACCTGGGGCTTGGAACCCTGCGGTACAATCCAGCACATGTTTGTATGTAAAACGGTAGGCCATCTGCTGGCCAGGTTGGCGGTCAAGAGGCTTGCTAGGCCTATCACCATGTGTACCCAGTCTCAGGCCATGTTCACCTAGGATGTGCCCGACACCCCCCCCCCCCCCAAGCTCAACTGTAACCCAACATTTTCGCTGCAGTAGTTGCCCCCGGTCACTCACCGCATGCACATGTTCCAGTGCAGCGTTCAGCATTGCCCTGCTTGCCAGGTCGGCCTGATGCACCCTGCTGGCCAGGTCCCACCCTCAGACCATACCCCCCCCCCCCCCCCCCCCCCCCCCCCGGTGTTCAAACAAGGGTCCCCCCCCCCCCCTTCCCCCGTTTCAGTCACTCACCGCATGCACATGTTCCAGTGCAGCGTTCAGCATTGCCCTGCTTGCCAGGTCGGCCTGATGCACCCTGCTGGCCAGGTCCCACCCTCAGACCATACCCCCCCCCCCCCCCCCCCCCCCCCTGTTCAAACAAGGGTCCCCCCCCCCTTCCCCCGTTTCAGTCACTCACCGCATGCACATGTTCCAGTGCAGCGTTCAGCATTGCCCTGCTTGCCAGGTCGGCCTGATGCACCCTGCTGGCCAGGTCCCACCCTCAGACCATACCCCCCCCCCCCCCCCCCCCCCCCCCCCCCCCCCCCCCCGTGTTCAAACAAGGGTCCCCCCCCCCTTCCCCCGTTTCAGTCACTCACCGCATGCACATGTTCCAGTGCAGCGTTCAGCATCGCCCTGCTTGCCAGGTCGGCCTGATGCACCCTGCTGGCCAGGTCCCACCCTCAGACCATACCCCCCCCCCCCCCCCCCCCCCCCCCCCCGTTCAAACAAGGGTCCCCCCCCCCTTCCCCCGTTTCAGTCACTCACCGCATGCACATGTTCCAGTGCAGCGTTCAGCATCGCCCTGCTTGCCAGGTCGGCCTGATGCACCCTGCTGGCCAGGTCCCACCCTCAGACCATACACCCCCCCCCCCCCCCCCCCCCCCCCCCCCGTGTTCAAACAAGGGTCCCCCCCCCCTTCCCCCGTTTCAGTCACTCACCGCATGCACATGTTCCAGTGCAGCGTTCAGCATCGCCCTGCTTGCCAGGTCGGCCTGATGCACCCTGCTGGCCAGGTCCCACCCTCAGACCATACCCCCCCCCCCCCCCCCCCCCCCCCCCCCCGTGTTCAAACAAGGGTCCCCCCCCCCCCTTCCCCCGTTTCAGTCACTCACCGCATGCACATGTTCCAGTGCAGCGTTCAGCATTGCCCTGCTTGCCAGGTCGGCCTGATGCACCCTGCTGGCCAGGTCCCACCCTCAGACCATACCCCCCCCCCCCCCCCCCCCCCCGTGTTCAAACAAGGGTCCCCCCCCCCTTCCCCCGTTTCAGTCACTCACCGCATGCACATGTTCCAGTGCAGCGTTCAGCATTGCCCTGCTTGCCAGGTCGGCCTGATGCACCCTGCTGGCCAGGTCCCACCCTCAGACCATACCCCCCCCCCCCCCCCCCCCCCCCCCCCCCCCCCCCCCCCCCGTGTTCAAACAGGGTCCCCCCCCCCTTCCCCCGTTTCAGTCACTCACCGCATGCACATGTTCCAGTGCAGCGTTCAGCATCGCCCTGCTTGCCAGGTCGGCCTGATGCACCCTGCTGGCCAGGTCCCACCCTCAGACCATACACCCCCCCCCCCCCCCCCCCCCCCCCCCCCCCGCGTTCAAACAAGGGTCCCCCCCCCTTCCCCCGTTTCAGTCACTCACCGCATGCACATGTTCCAGTGCAGCGTTCAGCATTGCCCTGCTTGCCAGGTCGGCCTGATGCACCCTGCTGGCCAGGTCCCACCCTCAGACCATACCCCCCCCCCCCCCCCCCCCCCCCCCCCCCCCCCCCCCCCCCCCCCCCCCGTGTTCAAACAGGGTCCCCCCCCCCCCTTCCCCCGTTTCAGTCACTCACCGCATGCACATGTTCCAGTGCAGCGTTCAGCATCGCCCTGCTTGCCAGGTCGACCTGATGCACCCTGCTGGCCAGGTCCCACCCTCAGACCATACCCCCCCCCCCCCCCCCCCCCCCCCCCCCCGTGTTCAAACAAGGGTCCCCCCCCCTTCCCCCGTTTCAGTCACTCACCGCATGCACATGTTCCAGTGCAGCGTTCAGCATCGCCCTGCTTGCCAGGTCGGCCTGATGCACCCTGCTGGCCAGGTCCCACCCTCAGACCATACCCCCCCCCCCCCCCCCCCCCCCCCCCCCCCCCCCCCCCGTGTTCAAACAAGGGTCCCCCCCCCCTTCCCCCGTTTCAGTCACTCACCGCATGCACATGTTCCAGTGCAGCGTTCAGCATCGCCCTGCTTGCCAGGTCGGCCTGATGCACCCTGCTGGCCAGGTCCCACCCTCAGACCATACCCCCCCCCCCCCCCCCCCCCCCCCCCCCCCCCCGTGTTCAAACAAGGTCCCCCCCCCTTCCCCCGTTTCAGTCACTCACCGCATGCACATGTTCCAGTGCAGCGTTCAGCATCGCCCTGCTTGCCAGGTCGGCCTGATGCACCCTGCTGGCCAGGTCCCACCCTCAGACCATACCCCCCCCCCCCATGTTCAAACAAGGGTCCCCCCCCTTCCCCCGTTTCAGTCACTCACCGCATGCACATGTTCCAGTGCAGCGTTCAGCATCGCCCTGCTTGCCAGGTCGGCCTGATGCACCCTGCTGGCCAGGTCCCACCCTCAGACCATACCCCCCCCCCCATGTTCAAACAAGGGTCCCCCCCCTTCCCCCGTTTCAGTCACTCACCGCATGCACATGTTCCAGTGCAGCGTTCAGCATCGCCCTGCTTGCCAGGTCGGCCTGATGCACCCTGCTGGCCAGGTCCCACCCTCAGACCATACCCCCCCCCCCCTCCCGTCCCCCCCCCCCCCCCCGGTGTTCAAACAAGGGCCCCCCCCTTCCCCCGTTTCAGTCACTCACCGCATGCACATGTTCCAGTGCAGCGTTCAGCATCGCCCTGCTTGCCAGGTCGGCTTGATGCACCCTGCTGGCCAGATTGGCGGCTGTAGCAGCAGCCCTCACTGACTCGAGCTCGGCTGGGTCAGGTAGGGGAGGCACAGGGGGGCCCCAGTGCTGCAGCAGCTGCTGCCACAACCTACAGCAACACAGCACAGCACAGCACGGCATATGCAGGTATACGATTCATTGAGAATGCACAAGTATCACTGCGCTTCACAACCTACAGCAAATACAGCACAGCACAGAACACAGTCCCTCACAGGTGTACCCTCAGTCTTGATTCACATGGTTGATACTGAGCCTAGGCGGGATACACCGGCTAACTCTTACCCCTCAGCAGTGCTACTGCCCAGCGATGCCCTCCCCCCTGATCAGCCGCAGCAGTAGCAGCAGCAGCAGCAGCAGCAGCAGCAGCAGCACCCACCTGCTGCTAGCAGCATCTTCAAGAAGTGACGCACGAAGAGTATCAGCTTGCAGCGTCCAGGTGCGCCTAGCGCCTTCCCAGGGTCCCTTGACATGACTTTGGGGCTGTACGGCGGTGGCACAATGCATCAACACTGACCGTTCGCCCCCCCCCCTCCACACACACACACAAATCCGCACCACATCCGTGTACGTACCTGCTGCTTGCAGCAATTTGTGAAGGCAAAGGTACCTCATCGGTTTGCAGCGTCCAGGTGCGCCCCCCCCCCCCCCCCAGGGCCTGGACTGAGGGTCTGGGGCGCTCACAGCCGGCGGCTCTGTTTCTTAGCCCCCCACACCACTCCCCCCCGCTAACCCCCGCAACTGGGTGGGGGGTGGGGGGTGGGGGTGGGTGGGTGGGGGTAGGGGGGGGGGTTCAAAAGACGCACGTGCGCCGTGGGGGGGGGGGGGACTGAACACAAGCTACTCACTTGCTGATGCTGCCCAGCCATGGGGGCCCACACCCACCTGCTGCAAGCGGCACCCTCCGGAGGAAGCGATATCTCCTCAGCCCGTAGCGTCCAGGTGCGCCCAGCACCCTCCCAGGGCCTTTTGTCGGGGTCTGGGGGCTCAAAGGCGGCGGCACAATGCACCAACACGCTGTCAGGGATTCGAGCCGCACCCTCCCGCTGTCTGTTGCGCTGCAGTGCAATCTCCTGTGAGCAAGAAAAAAACAAACACAACTTTATGACAGGGCCACATGCACCAGCAAGCTATTAGGGGATGTGTGCCGCACCCTGCCGCTGCCTGTTGCGCTGCAAGGCAATCTCCTGTGGGTAAGAAAATGTGTAGGACACTGAGCTTGAGTCCAGCCGGTACAAGCTCAGCTCTGCTGACGGTTTGGAATTGGGGAAGAAAATGTTACACGCAGACACATTCGCCACACATCAATGGCATTGCCTGCCAGGGTTGAACCGGTTGAAACACTAAGGTGGGGAAAAACCCCGATCCCCGTCAGTGGTTTGCACCACCTACACCAGATAGTAGCCTGATTCAAAGCAAGACAGCAAAGGAGACTTCATTGACATCCTGAGGCAACACGACAACCTTGTACAGAAGTGGGAAGCAAACAGCTAGGATCCAGCAGGCAGCAGCACCAAGAAATACCCCTTGTCAGGTCAGATACCCAAAGTCAGCCCAAGAAGGCGCGCCCGGCGCACTTTCATCTTGTACAGAGTGTATGCCAACGCAGACTGCTCTCCATGTTGAAACACTGATCGCACACATTCAGGGTCGTCCAGTACCACAGCATCAGACAGGGGGAAGGCCGGGCAAGCGGCGCGCAAATCATCGTAAACAGGGCACTCCAACAGGAAGTGCTTCAAGTCTTCCACATTACGACTAGTTCCTGTCCTTGCCAGTACAGCTTGGCGGTGGGCCAGGGTAGCATCCTCTCCACAACACAATCGACACAGGCGGTCAGCACGGGGCACAGAGACCCTTCGCTTACGGCCCTGTTCTATTTCAAGGTGGGCTGAACCAATACGCAACTGGGCAAGGTTACGCGCTACATCAAAGGGCAGGCACAACTTGATATGCGGAGGTGCATCATCCCTTGAGAAGGGATTGAAGCCAGGATCTAGCGGGTAGACCCATGCATGATGTGTAAGCTTGTGAATGCCGATAGAAGGGGCGGAGCGCGGGTCACCTTGGGTGAGACCTCGCCACCGGGCCCTGAATAGGGCAGCCAGCGCGGCCTGCACTGCAGACTCCTCCCACCTCTGTTGCATCACCCAGTCAAGCGACTGCTGCCGCCAATCACCAGCAAGCAACTGCAACGAGCACATAGTTTGCAGGAAACAAGAGGACCAACACTCCCGACAACCTGCAAGTGCAAGCGCTACATCCTCACGCCACACACACCCCGCCAGGGATCTCGGCTGATCGTCACGAGCATCAGACAACTTTGTCCACCATCGCGCAGCCAGCACCACCCAGTGATACATAATGGGTCGACGATGCATGTCCCTGTACACGACATCAGTGGCAATGCCGTTGATAGACCCAGTCGTGATGCGCAAGAACGATGTGTGTACCTTCTCGGCCTGGGTATCGTAAGGCGTGTTCTGCAGGCGCTTAGCAAATATCGCGGGTCCCCATATGTGAGATGCATACGAAAGGACTGGCTCAACAAGTATATCGAACATTCTGCACTTGATGTCAAACTGAGTCAAACAGGAGCGGCGACAACGGGTCAGCATGGCATGCATTGCCTTGCTGCCAGACACCGCCAGAGCATCAGAGGCGCCCAGAAGCCCACGGGTCTCATGCACGCGCACACCCAAATAGACGTACTCACTTTGCCGCGCAATCTCGCGCCCTCGATACACAAGACGGAACCCTGCCGGCACCTTCATGCCCCGCTGGCGGAAACAAACGGCACAAGTCTTGTGCGGGGCAAGATTCACCTCCATCCCAAACAGGTGGCAGAACACACTCAACACATCAACAAGCTCCTGCAATTCGCCCTGCTCAAAGCTCAGGAGACCAACGTCATCAGCATACATGACATCTGGCACATGCAGCCCACCAAGCACCGGCCCTGCCCCTGGCAGCTTATGCCTGAACATGTAATGCAAGAGCTCTATGAACAAGCCAAACAAGAGAGGGCTAAGCTCGCGACCCTGCTTGGTGCCAGAGGCTGTGGTGAAAACCTCACCCAGCTCACCATTAACGGCCACCTGACAGCAAACACGGTCATACATGGAGATCAGCATGTCCATGAAGGGACCATGCACTCCCAATTCGCGGCACCGCTCAAGCAAGAGGTCTCGCCTCACCGTATCAAAAGCCTTCTTAAAATCAACAAACACCACATACAACCGCCGCCGCTGATGCCGGGCCACACTGATGAGGTGGTTGAGCGTGAAGAGTGCATCAAGTGTACCATACCCAGGCCTGAAACCACACTGAGTAGGGGCGCGAAGAGAGAGCAGGGATGCCAGCCGCTCAAAACGCTGATTCATGAGACGCTCCAACAGGCGAGAGAATACATGCGACACAGATATCCCTCTGTACTGGTCCCTTACCGCCAAGGCAGCAGGGCTAAGGGACTTCGGCACCGGAACCAACTTGCTGGTGCGCATAACCTCTGGTACACATGCACATGAGAGCATGGCCTGCAACAACCACTGCGCACACTCGACCACAACAGGGGAAGCAGGCGCTGCGTCGCCCCCAGAGCCACCCTCTCGGACAGGAGCACATGCCAGCCTCAACAGCTCACCCGTCAGACCCTGCGAATCAGGGGCTTTGCCTGTCGGCAGAGCCATACACTGTTGTACCTCAGCATATGAGACAGGCTCATTGAGCGCAGCCATGGCAGCTGGGGCACCCCTAGGGGCTGCCGCATACAACTGGTGTTTGAGAGCCACCTCCTCTGCGCCCAAGGACTGAGGCTCAGGTACCCTCCCCAGAAGATCCCGAAAGTACCCTGTCCAAGCTGCCACATCTGTCAGCGGTGTTTGCGGGGGCTGCCCACCAAAAAAGGCCCTCCAGTAATCCTTCTGGGTGTGGCCAAAATATGTTTCCAACATATCAACCTGGACCCGCATCTCATGCTCCCTCTTTTTGCGCTTACAGCAGCGCTTGTACTCACGGCGCGCAGCCTCAAGGGCCTGCCGTGCAGCCGGGCAGCCATTGTGAGCCCCATAGACCATCCCTCGGCTCTCGTGCCATGCACCCATGCCACATCCAACTCCCGCGACAGGCGCCGACACTCTGCATCATACCAGGGCTGGTCCCTTCCCGTAGGCTGCACGCCCCGGTCTTGGACGTTCCTGTCCCCCCAGCACACAACATAAGCTGTTCTGTAAATTGCTGGAGAGCATCCTCAACAGGGACATCACCAGACTGCCAAGCTTGCAGCATGGTCTGAAAAAAGCCCTCGCGCCGCAAGAGAGCACCAGTGTACCCTGAGCCAGGAGTCGGACGATACACCCGGCCCCTCCTCCCCCTGCGCGGAACCTCATAACAACGCCTTGGCAAATCAGTGATTGACACATACAGGCCACAGTGATCTTTGGAGGTAGACGGCTTGAACGGCAGCACTCGAAAAGACTCCACCAAGCCATACAGGGAGGTGGATGCGCACGCCAAGTCTACCACACTAGCGCCAACAGAACCAGCAGACAATGGGTTAGATACACAAGTGAACACACCATCCTGATCCCCCGGAGCCCTACCATTGAGCACAACAGAAGACACAGCAAACAAACCCCAAGGAACTCCACCGCTCGCGACCGATTGGGTGCCGACAGGTCCATAGAGCTCCTTTGAGGAGGGACACAGCGTAGGTGATGTAGTGTGGGCAACACAGAGGGGTCACTGAGGCCGGGGGGTACTGCCATATTGCTCGGGACGTCACAACTGAGGGTGCCCAGGCGGACATTTAGATCACCCGGCACCAGAATTGTGATGTGTAACACATGCATTGCTTGATCAGTGTGCCTGCGATGCGTCTCCCCTCAGCAACGACGCCTGAGCATACAACTGCGCTGGACCCCCCCCCCCCCCCCCCCCCCCCCCCCCCCCCCCCCCCCGGGGGGGCACACACACTCTGTTGAAAACATTTCTTCACCAGCAGCAGCAGCAGCAGCAGCAGCAGCAGCAGCTCAGGTGTCCCCTCCACTCACCAGGGGGCAGTCCACAAACAGCTGTAGGAACGATGCCGCATCTGCAACACATCAACACACGACGACGCGGTGCTGTTGCTTGCATAAGTGGATTGCCCAGCACTCTGTCGGCAATCATCAAGCGTGGTGCCGAACTGAAGTACAGCATGGTATGCTGTACACATGGTGTACAGCCGTATGTTGCGCTACTTGACCAGCAGCACCTCAATTGCATGGTGTGCAGTAATCATCATGCAATACTTGACTACCAGGGTGTGCAGTGCACATCTGTATCGCATGACAAGGGCTTCATGCGGTATGAGATGCAGTGTGCTCACATTGTCGTGCCAGCTGCAGCAGTTGATACCTCATGCTCTGATAGAAGTTGTTGTCATCAACCAGCAGCAGCACTGGTGAAGAGCAGCAGACACACCGTGCTGCTGCTGCTGCTGCTGTTGCTGCTGCTGCTGCTGTTGCTGCTGCTGCTGCTGCTGCTGCTGCTGCTTGCTGCTGCCTGCTGCTGTTGCTGTGCTTGCAGCAGCAGCTGTTGCACTTGCTGCACCAAGCTGTCGACACTCTGCAGCACACAGCACAGCACACAGCAGAGACATGGACAAAGAGGCATTCGGCATTGGTTGAGGAACAGGTCATGTGTAACCTCTTAGTAGTCATCACATCCCCACCCTGCAGCACACGGCAGCTGTCATGTGTCACGGTACACAGCACAGCAGGCCAGCCACACCTGAGCCGCTGAACTTCTGCACAGATCATTGTCAGTGCAAGTCCCCATCCCAACTGCCTTGTGCTTCCTGGTGCAAGATTGGTATGAGTTATGACAACAGTGTCAAGCACCCCGCATCCCCCCCCCCCTTTTCCCCCTGCGCCTGCCCCCGCCCTCCCCCCCCCCCCCCCTCTCCCTACACACACCCACACAAACTCAACTCCAACGCCACCACAGCTTGTGGCTGCCTTACCAGCCTCACCTGCCATGCTGCTGCGGTGAAGGGGCAGCCCGCTGCTGCTAGCTGCTGCTGGCGGCGGCGGCGGCTGCTGCGACTA
>VIIQ02000567.1:0-60293 GCA_007449985.2 Desmodesmus armatus
TCCCCCGTTTCAGTCACTCACCGCATGCACATGTTCCAGTGCAGCGTTCAGCATCGCCTGCTTGCCAGGTCGGCTTGATGCACCCTGCTGGCCAGATTGGCGGCTGTAGCAGCAGCCCTCACTGACTCGAGCTCGGCTGGGTCAGGTAGGGGAGGCACAGGGGGGCCCCAGTGCTGCAGCAGCTGCTGCCACAACCTACAGCAACACAGCACAGCACAGCACGGCATATGCAGGTATACGATTCATTGAGAATGCACAAGTATCACTGCGCTTCACAACCTACAGCAAATACAGCACAGCACAGAACACAGTCCCTACAGGTGTACCCTCAGTCTTGATCACATGGTTGATACTGAGCCTAGGCGGGATACTCTACCGGCCTAAGCAGTCTCTACCCTCAGCAATGCTGCTGCCGCTGCCCCCCCCCTGATCAGCGCACAGTAGTAGCAGTAGCAGCAGCAGCAGCACAGCAGCAGCAGCACACCCACCTGCTGCTAGCCATCTTCAAGAAGTGACGCACGAAGAGTATCAGCTTGCAGCGTCCAGGTGCGCCTAGCGCCTTCCCAGGGTCCCTTGACATGACTTTGGGGCTGTACGGCGGCACAATGCATCAACACTGACCGTTCGCCCCCCCCCCCTCCACACACACACACAAATCCGCACCACATCCGTGTACGTACCTGCTGCTTGCAGCAATTTGTGAAGGCAAAGGTACCTCATCGGTTTGCAGCGTCCAGGTGCGCCCCCCCCCCCCCCCCCAGGGCCTGGACTGAGGGTCTGGGGCGCTCACAGCCGGCGGCTCTGTTTCTTAGCCCCCACACCACTCCCCCCGCTAACCCCGCAACTGGGTGGGGGGTGAGGGGTGGGGGTGGGTGGGGGTAGGGGGGGGGGGGGTTCAAAAGACGCACGGCCGCCGTGGGGGGGGGGGGACTGAACACAAGCTACTCACTTGCTGATGCTGCCCAGCCATGGGGGCCCACACCCACCTGCTGCAAGCGGCACCCTCCGGAGGAAGCGATATCTCCTCAGCCCGTAGCGTCCAGGTGCGCCCAGCACCCTCCCAGGGCCTTTGTCGGGGTCTGGGGGCTCAAAGGCGGCGGCACAATGCACCAACACGCTGTCAGGGATTCGAGCCGCACCCTCCCGCTGTCTGTTGCGCTGCAGTGCAATCTCCTGTGAGCAAGAAAAAAACAACACAACTTTATGACAGGGCCACATGCACCAGCAAGCTATTAGGGATGTGTGCCGCACCCTGCCGCTGCCTGTTGCGCTGCAAGGCAATCTCCTGTGGGTAAGAAAATGTGTAGGACACTGAGCTTGAGTCCAGCCGGTACAAGCTCAGCTCTGCTGACGGTTTGGAATTGGGGAAGAAAATGTTACACGCAGACACATTCGCCACACATCAATGGCATTGCCTGCCAGGGTTGAACCGGTTGAAACACTAAGGTGGGGAAAAACCCCGATCCCCGTCAGTGGTTTGCACCACCTACACCAGATAGTAGCCTGATTCAAAGCAAGACAGCAAAGGAGACTTCATTGACATCCTGAGGCAACACGACAACCTTGTACAGAAGTGGGAAGCAAACAGCTAGGATCCAGCAGGCAGCAGCACCAAGAAATACCCCTTGTCAGGTCAGATACCCAAAGTCAGCCCAAGAAGGCGCGCCCGGCGCACTTTCATCTTGTACAGAGTGTATGCCAACGCAGACTGCTCTCCATGTTGAAACACTGATCGCACACATTCAGGGTCGTCCAGTACCACAGCATCAGACAGGGGGAAGGCCGGGCAAGCGGCGCGCAAATCATCGTAAACAGGGCACTCCAACAGGAAGTGCTTCAAGTCTTCCACATTACGACTAGTTCCTGTCCTTGCCAGTACAGCTTGGCGGTGGGCCAGGGTAGCATCCTCTCCACAACACAATCGACACAGGCGGTCAGCACGGGGCACAGAGACCCTTCGCTTACGGCCCTGTTCTATTTCAAGGTGGGCTGAACCAATACGCAACTGGGCAAGGTTACGCGCTACATCAAAGGGCAGGCACAACTTGATATGCGGAGGTGCATCGTCCCTTGAGAAGGGATTGAAGCCAGGATCTAGCGGGTAGACCCATGCATGATGTGTAAGCTTGTGAATGCCGATAGAAGGGGCGGAGCGCGGGTCACCTTGGGTGAGACCTCGCCACCGGGCCCTGAATAGGGCAGCCAGCGCGGCCTGCACTGCAGACTCCTCCCACCTCTGTTGCATCACCCAGTCAAGCGACTGCTGCCGCCAATCACCAGCAAGCAACTGCAACGAGCACATAGTTTGCAGGAAACAAGAGGACCAACACTCCCGACAACCTGCAAGTGCAAGCGCTACATCCTCACGCCACACACACCCCGCCAGGGATCTCGGCTGATCGTCACGAGCATCAGACAACTTTGTCCACCATCGCGCAGCCAGCACCACCCAGTGATACATAATGGGTCGACGATGCATCCCTGTACACGACATCAGTGGCAATGCCGTTGATAGACCCAGTCGTGATGCGCAAGAACGATGTGTGTACCTTCTCGGCCTGGGTATCGTAAGGCGTGTTCTGCAGGCGCTTAGCAAATATCGCGGGTCCCCATATGTGAGATGCATACGAAAGGACTGGCTCAACAAGTATATCGAACATTCTGCACTTGATGTCAAACTGAGTCAAACAGGAGCGGCGACAACGGGTCAGCATGGCATGCATTGCCTTGCTGCCAGACACCGCCAGAGCATCAGAGGCGCCCAGAAGCCCACGGGTCTCATGCACGCGCACACCCAAATAGACGTACTCACTTTGCCGCGCAATCTCGCGCCCTCGATACACAAGACGGAACCCTGCCGGCACCTTCATGCCCCGCTGGCGGAAACAAACGGCACAAGTCTTGTGCGGGGCAAGATTCACCTCCATCCCAAACAGGTGGCAGAACACACTCAACACATCAACAAGCTCCTGCAATTCGCCCTGCTCAAAGCTCAGGAGACCAACGTCATCAGCATACATGACATCTGGCACATGCAGCCCACTAAGCACCGGCCCTGCCCCTGGCAGCTTATGCCTGAACATGTAATGCAAGAGCTCTATGAACAAGCCAAACAAGAGAGGGCTAAGCTCGCGACCCTGCTTGGTGCCAGAGGCTGTGGTGAAAACCTCACCCAGCTCACCATTAACGGCCACCTGACAGCAAACACGGTCATACATGGAGATCAGCATGTCCATGAAGGGACCATGCACTCCCAATTCGCGGCACCGCTCAAGCAAGAGGTCTCGCCTCACCGTATCAAAAGCCTTCTTAAAATCAACAACACCACATACAACCGCCGCCGCTGATGCCGGGCCACACTGATGAGGTGGTTGAGCGTGAAGAGTGCATCAAGTGTACCATACCCAGGCCTGAAACCACACTGAGTAGGGGCGCGAAGAGAGAGCAGGGATGCCAGCCGCTCAAAACGCTGACTCATGAGACGCTCCAACAGGCGAGAGAATACATGCGACACAGATATCCCTCTGTACTGGTCCCTTACCGCCAAGGCAGCAGGGCTAAGGGACTTCGGCACCGGAACCAACTTGCTGGTGCGCATAACCTCTGGTACACATGCACATGAGAGCATGGCCTGCAACAACCACTGCGCACACTCGACCACAACAGGGGAAGCAGGCGCTGCGTCGCCCCCAGAGCCACCCTCTCGGACAGGAGCACATGCCAGCCTCAACAGCTCACCCGTCAGACCCTGCGAATCAGGGGCTTTGCCTGTCGGCAGAGCCATACACTGTTGTACCTCAGCATATGAGACAGGCTCATTGAGCGCAGCCATGGCAGCTGGGGCACCCCTAGGGGCTGCCGCATACAACTGGTGTTTGAGAGCCACCTCCTCTGCGCCCAAGGACTGAGGCTCAGGTACCCTCCCCAGAAGATCCCGAAAGTACCCTGTCCAAGCTGCCACATCTGTCAGCGGTGTTTGCGGGGGCTGCCACCAAAAAAGGCCCTCCAGTAATCCTTCTGGGTGTGGCCAAAATATGTTTCCAACATATCAACCTGGACCCGCATCTCATGCTCCCTCTTTTTGCGCTTACAGCAGCGCTTGTACTCACGGCGCGCAGCCTCAAGGGCCTGCCGTGCAGCCGGGCAGCCATTGTGAGCCCCATAGACCATCCCTCGGCTCTCGTGCCATGCACCCCATGCCACATCCAACTCCCGCGACAGGCGCCGACACTCTGCATCATACCAGGGCTGGTCCCTTCCCGTAGGCTGCACGCCCCGGTCTTGGACGTTCCTGTCCCCCCCAGCACACAACATAAGCTGTTCTGTAAATTGCTGGAGAGCATCCTCAACAGGGACATCACCAGACTGCCAAGCTTGCAGCATGGTCTGAAAAAAGCCCTCGCGCCGCAAGAGAGCACCAGTGTACCCTGAGCCAGGAGTCGGACGATACACCCGGCCCCTCCTCCCCCTGCGCGGAACCTCATAACAACGCCTTGGCAAATCAGTGATTGACACATACAGGCCACAGTGATCTTTGGAGGTAGACAGCTTGAACGGCAGCACTCGAAAAGACTCCACCAAGCCATACAGGGAGGTGGATGCGCACGCCAAGTCTACCACACTAGCGCCAACAGAACCAGCAGACAATGGGTTAGATACACAAGTGAACACACCATCCTGATCCCCGGAGCCCTACCATTGAGCACAACAGAAGACACAGCAAACAAACCCCAAGGAACTCCACCGCTCGCGACCGGTTGGGTGCCGACAGGTCCATAGAGCTCCTTTGAGGAGGGACACAGCGTAGGTGATGTAGTGTGGGCAACACAGAGGGGTCACTGAGGCCGGGGGGTACTGCCATATTGCTCGGGACGTCACAACTGAGGGTGCCCAGGCGGACATTTAGATCACCCGGCACCAGAATTGTGATGTGTAACACATGCATTGCTTGATCAGTGTGCCTGCGATGCGTCTCCCCTCAGCAACGACGCCTGAGCATACAACTGCGCTGGACCCCCCCCCCCCCCCCCCCCCCCCCCCCCCCCCCCCCCCCCCCCCCCCCCCGGGGGGCACACACACTCTGTTGAAAACATTTCTTCACCAGCAGCAGCAGCAGCAGCAGCAGCAGCAGCAGCTCAGGTGTCCCCTCCACTCACCAGGGGGCAGTCCACAAACAGCTGTAGGAACGATGCCGCATCTGCAACACATCAACACACGACGACGCGGTGCTGTTGCTTGCATAAGTGGATTGCCCAGCACTCTGTCGGCAATCATCAAGCGTGGTGCCGAACGGAAGTACAGCATGGTATGCTGTACACATGGTGTACAGCCGTATGTTGCGCTACTTGACCAGCAGCACCTCAATTGCATGGTGTGCAGTAATCATCATGCAATACTTGACTACCAGGGTGTGCAGTGCACATCTGTATCGCATGACAAGGGCTTCATGCGGTATGAGATGCAGTGTGCTCACATTGTCGTGCCAGCTGCAGCAGTTGATACCTCATGCTCTGATAGAAGTTGTTGTCATCAACCAGCAGCAGCACCGGTGAAAGAGCAGCAGACACAACGTGCTGCTGCTGCTGCTGCTGTTGCTGCTGCTGCTGTTGCTGCTGCTGCTGCTGCTGCTGCTGCTGCTGCTGCTGCTGCTGCTGTTGCTGTGCTTGCAGCAGCAGCTGTTGCACTTGCTGCACCAAAGCCTGTCGACACTCCTGCAGCACACAGCACAGCACACAGCAGAGACATGGACAAAGAGGCATTCGGCATTGGTTGAGGAGACAGGTCATGTGTAACCTCTTAGTAGTCATCACATCCCCACCCTGCAGCACACGGCAGCTGTCATGTGTCACGGTAACACAGCAGCAGCAGGCCAGCCACACCTGAGAGCGCTGAACTTCTGCACAGATCATTGTCAGTGCAAGTCCCCATCCCAACTGCCTTGTGCTTCCTGGTGCAAGATTGGTATGGAGTTATGACAACAGTGTCAAGCACCCAGCATCCCCCCCCCCCTTTTCCCCCTGCGCCTGCCCCCGCCCTCCCCCCCCCCTCTCCCTACACACACCCACACAAACTCAACTCCAACGCCACCACAGCTTGTGGCTGCCTTACCAGCCTCACCTGCCATGCTGCTGCGGTGAAGGGGGCAGCCCGCTGCTGCTGCTGCTGCTGCGGCGGCGGCGGCGGCTGCTGCGACTAGTGCGAGTGGGGGGGGGGGGCTTTACTTGTTTGGATTAGGGGTCAGGGTGTGGTGGGTGGGTGGGTGGCAGTCCCGGGAGGCGGCTTGCTGCTGAAAGCTTTGCACAGCCTGACGACTTGATTGACTTTGGCCACTTGCGCAGCATCAAGGGAGGCATCAGCCAACTGAAGTTGTTGGATCAGGTGTGTATATGTATGTGTGCGTGGTGGGGGGGGCTTGACTTGTTTGGTTTTAGGGGTCGGGGTGTGGTGGGTGGTGGGTGGGTTGCAGTCCGGGAGGCGGCTTGCTGCTGAAAGCTTTGCACAGCCTGACGACTTGATTGACTTTGGCCACTTGCGCAGCATCAAGGGAGGCATCAGCCAACTGAAGTTGTTGGATCAGGTGTGTATATGTATGTGTGCGTGGTGGTGGTGGGGGGGGGGGGGGGGCTGACTTGTTTGGTTTTAGGGGTCGGGGTGTGGTGGGTGTGGGTGGGTGGCAGTCCCCCGGAGGCGGCTTGCTGCTGAAAGCTTTGCACAGCCTGACGACTTGATTGACTTTGGCCACTTGCGCAGCATCAAGGGAGGCATCAGCCAACTGAAGTTGTTGGATCAGGTGTGTATATGTATGTGTGCGTGGCGTGGGGGGGGGGGGGGGGGGGCTTTACTTGTTTGGTTTTATGGGTCGGGGTGTGGTGGGTGGGTGGGTTGCAGTCCCGGGAAGCGGCTTGCTGCTGAAAGCTTTGCACAGCCTGACGACTTGATTGACTTTGGCCACTTGCGCAGCATCAAGGGAGGCATCAGCCAACTGAAGTTGTTGGATCAGGTGTGTATATGTATGTGTGCGTGGTGGTGGGGGGGGGGGCTTGACTTGTTTGGTTTTAGGGGTCGGGGTGTGGTGGGTGGGTGGGTTGCAGTCCCGGGAGGCGGCTTGCTGCTGAAAGCTTTGCACAGCCTGACGACTTAATTGACTTTGGCCACTTGCGCAGCATCAAGGGAGGCATCAGCCAACTGAAGTTGTTGGATCAGGTGTGTATATGTATGTGTGCGTGGTGGGGGGGGGGGGGGGGCTTTGACTTGTTTGGTTTTAGGGGTCGGGGTGTGGTGGGTGGGTGGGTGGGTTGCAGTCCCGGGAAGCGGCTTGCTGCTGAAAGCTTTGCACAGCCTGACGACTTGATTGACTTTGGCCACTTGCGCAGCATCAAGGGAGGCATCAGCCAACTGAAGTTGTTGGATCAGGTGTGTATATGTATGTGTGCGTGGTGGGGGGGGGGGGGGGGGCTTGACTTGTTTAGTTTTAGGGGTCGGGGTGTGGTGGGTGGGGTGGGTTGCAGTCCAGGGCGGCCGCTGCCCTTGCTGCTGAGAGTGCCAAGAGCTTTGCACAGCCTGACGACTTAATTGACTTTGGACACCTGCGCAGCAGGAAGTGGGGCATCAGCCAACTGGAGCTGGAGGATCAGGTGAGGGGGGGGGGATGGGTAGGGCGGAGATGGAAAATGGGCCGGCATCCTCAAGATTTCGGTTGAGATAATTTGGTCAAAGGTGTCAGGGTGGCAGTCTTGATCCCTTGACGCCAGCAACTCCTGCTGCGCAACGGTACACAGTAAATACAGTCAACACTCATGTGTGCCAACTGCCTACTTCTGACTACTGCTGCTCGTACTGCGGCTGCTGCTGCTGCTGCCTTGGTTGCGCAGGTTGTTACAGACCTTGCTCGTGCCACTGGGCTGGCGGAGTCTGTAGAGGGTGATGGCAAGCGCCTGAACCGTGTCCTACAGCTGACGGGCTTCAGCGACCCTGTGTACGCTGAGGCGTTTGTGACTGTGCACCAGTACGACATCGTGATGGACGTCACGGTGCTCAACAGGACGCGGGAGACGCTGCAGGTGGGGGATCGGTCTCCTAGGGGAAAAGCAGGAGTGTGTTTTTTTCTCCTGGGGGGGGTCCTACATCGACAGCTGCGACATGATGGCGTCACGGTGCTCAACAGGATGCTGTATTTGCTGCCGGTGGGGTCTTGGAAAGGCTCTTGTTTGGGTCTTATTGGGGATGCTTCGCCCCTGGGCAGTACTGTTGTTTGGGAAAACAGCGCAGCGGCACACTTCCGGTGCTGGTGGTATGGGGGGGCTGCGGTGTTGGTGGGATGCAGGCAGCAACAGCAGTGCACAGGGCAGCCCTCTCTTGATGTGTCGTGGGTTTTGTTGGTTTAGGGGTGTTTGGTGACAGTGCATCATTGCGACATTGTTATGGACGTCACGGTGCTCAGCAGGACGTGGGAGACGCTGCAGGTGATGGTGGTGGGACGGGGGGGGGGTCTCAGTGATCATGAGGTCTTGCGCTTGCACTGCATGTGCGTGTGATGGATGTTGTGGTGCATCAGAACGATACGCTCTGAAGTTGTGCATCAGAACGTTCTGATGTGCTGCATCAGAGCGTGTCGTTCTGATGCACCACAACCTCCATCACATGCACAGCACTGCAACTGCTGGACCACATCACCCCTAAGACGTCACGGTGTCAACAGGACGAGCGAGAGACTGTAGGTGTGTGCTCAGTCCATAGCAGTGTGGTAGGGACAGGGGTGTTATGCCGGGGGGGGGGGGGCAATGTGAGCGTGTTTGTTGCCCACACCTACATGTGTTGGGGCGTCACTGTGCTCAAAGAGATGCACGAGACGCTGCATGCTGGTCTGGTGGGGTGGCTTGCTGGAACGAGTGGGTGCATGTCGAGGGGGGGGGGAGTTCCCTGGGCACAACACTGCCACTTGCAGTTGTGGGGATGGGTGGTGCAGCTCCACACTTGGACAGCATAAGCTTTCGTTGCAAACCAGCGCCACAATCAAGCATATGGCCTGACCCAGTATCCATCATCGTCCCATGCCTCACAACGCATTGATGTGCTGTGCTGTGCTTGTGCCCCACACAACTTGACGTTGGAGCAGACACTTTTACAGCAATGTGGAGCCACCAACAATTCAAAGGGTATGATCGAACATGCATGTTTGCCTCAATAAGCAATGTTGCGTTGTATGCTGTGCTGTGCTTGCGCCTCGCAGAACCTCACCCTGGAGCTGGCCACCATGGGGGACCTGAAGCTGGTAGAGCGGCTGCAGCAGTACACACTGGCACCAGGCGCTAGCAGGTCATCCGCGCTAACATCAAGGTGAGGGGGGGGGGGGGGGGGTTTGGCGAGTGGGTCGGTGGGCATGTGGGTAGTTGAGTGGCTGGGTTGGTGGGTGGTCAGAAGCTAGCAGGCTGGCAAAGGGAGGGCCGCCAGGCTAGCAAGGTCATCCGCGCTGAATTTGGTGCGTGCATGGCTGGCTAGGTAAGGGCTGGCAAAGGCTGGCAAGGGGAGGGGCGCCTGCGGCTGCCAACAGCAAGATCCTGTGTGCAATCGTCAAGGTGTCTGGATGGATGGATGGCTGGGTGGGTGGGTGGGCTCTGGCTAGAAGGCAGTGAGAGGTGAGGGAGCCGACACACAACTGTTTGACTACCATTACTTGCAGCCTATAGCATTACATCCACAGAAGGTTGCAATGTCATCACCCATCTTCAAGTTTTGTACCTGCTGCTGCTGCTGCTGCAGGTGTCCAGCACGGAGACTGGTGTCATCTTTGGCAACATTGTGTATGAGGGTGGCGGCACCAGCGAGCGGGGTGTGGTGGTGCTGGCCGACATCCACATCGACATCATGGACTACATCAGCCCCGCCAGCTGTGCAGACGTGACGTTCAGGAACATGTGGGCGGAGTTTGAGTGGGAGAACAAGGTGAGGGGGCAGTGGGCGCGTGGGGGGGGGGGGGGGGGGGGGGGGGGGGGGGGGGGCATGGAGGGCCGTTGTCAGGGTGTTGGAATGAGAGGCATGTGGGTGTTTCGGTCAAGGTTGCTGGTGTGATCTGTGGCAGAGGTGGTGTTGCTGGCATGCAAAGCTGTGCTGGGTTGGCATTGTCCAAAGCAAACATCAGCCCCGCCAGCTGTGCAGATGTGACCTTCAGGAACATGTGGGCAGAGTTCGAGTGGGAGAACAAGGTGAGGGGGGCATGGTGCCGTTCTTAGGTTGTTCAATTGAGGGATCATGTGAGATTTTTTCATCGATCAAGGTTGCTGATGCACCATGTGGGCAGAGTTCAAGTTGGGGAACAAGGTGAGGGGAGGGTGGGGAAGGTGGGGTTTCATTTGTGCTGTTCGCGCAGTGTGGGATGAGAGGCCATGTGAATGTGCGGTCAGGTTTTTGATGTGACCAGTGGCGAAGGCAGTTTTGCAGGCGAACAAAGCAGCTGTGGTAGATGGCACAAGCTGGCACCCTTCATTGCGCTACTGCTCATGCTGCGTCTTTTGCTGCCCCCCTTTAACACACACCACTGCCGCCGCCTCCACCGACCGCCAGGTTGCGTCAACATCCCTGCCACTGTCAGGCACCTCAACTCACAACCTGACACATCATGCTGCTGCCCCCCCCCCCCCCCCCTCACCAGGTTGCTGTCAACACCACCTTCACCGACTGCCACGCCTTCCTGGATCACATCATGTCGCGCTGACACCTTTCATCACCATGCTGCTGACACTGCTGTTGCTGCTCCCCTCCCCCCCCCCCCCCCCCCCCCCCCCCCCCCCCCTGCCCCAGGTTGCTGTCAACACCACCTTCACCGACTGCCACGCCTTCCTGGACCAAATCATCGCCAGCTGAAACCTTTCATCACCACGCTGCTGACACTGCTGCTGCTGCTCCCTCCCCCCCCCCCTGCCCCAGGTTGCTGTCAACACCACCTTCACCGACTGCCACGCCTTCCTGGACCACATCATCGCCACACCAACATGCGCTGCCTCCACACCCCCGCGCGCTGGAGGGCAACTGCGGCTACGTCGCCGCAAACCTCTACGCACGCAGCGTGTTTGGAGAGGACGCCCTGGTGAACGTGAGCGTGGAGGCAACGGGGGAGGGCAAGCTGGCCGGCTACATCGCATACGCAGCAAGACGCAGGGCATTGCGCTCAGCCTAGGGGATAAGATCACACTCAAGCAGAAGGGCTGAGGGGAGGGGTGTGTGTCTGCGGGGTTCAGGGTTTGGATCTGGCTGTGGTGGTGTGGAGCTTGTGGTGCTGGCAGCAGCGGCGCCAGCGGCGGCAGCAGCACAGAGCGAGCGTGACAGCTTGTTGGGGGTGTGTTCAGCGCAAGTTCCTGGAGTGCAGCTGCTGCTTGCAGTGCTGGCAGCAGCAGCGGCAACAGCAGCAGAGAAGACTTGAGGGCTGTCTTTGCTGAATCGCAGCAGTTGCAGGGTTCCGAACTGGCAGTGTAGTCGGTGGGCTGCACGGGCCTGTCTGCTGTCATGATTGGTGGGCAGTCAGTGTGTTGTGTAGCAACACCTGCTGCCGCAAGAGTAATGATGTACATGTATTTGGACTGGTGGCGTTCATTTTCAAGATCTCTGGCCAGCAAACCCAATGTTCACACACAAGGCCACCTATAGGCGTACGAGGCTTGACTTGAACCATAACAGTGGCGTCAAACTGTGACTACAGCAGGGCAACATGATGTTTACAACATATCAAAAGGGCAATTCTCAGCCCCAGCATCAGCCCTGGCAAAACCCACTGCTGATGCCAACCTGCACATTTCTGTGTGATGAACACCACCGAGGCACAATCAACAGCTGCAGCACAGATCAACAGCCAAGCACTCAGACGTCCACAATTTGCAACTGTGTTGAGTCCAGTTGCTGCCAGATTCACCATACTGCTGGACACTGGAAGTTTTGCTGGACCAGTGCCTCCGACCCCCACCCCCTGTGAAGCTCTGCGGAGCTTGCTACTGTGCAAGTGTGGTCTTCTTGCCTGTCTTAGACACTGCCTCCAGAACCTGCACACAGCAGCAGGAACAGCAGCACTACTTGGTCAGTTGATCGCTGCGCAAAAACAGGGCTGGAAAACAATGGGTGCTGCCTCAAACCCCTAGAGAGTGGTCCAGGCCCCGCATGAAGCAGCAGCAGGACAGCACAGCAGCAACAGGCGCAGTTTGCCATTCAGGGCGCATTGCTGCGGCAAAGGCTGGCGCCTGCACATCAGCGGAAACACAAGGCTCAGCAGCAGCAGCAGCAGCAGCACATGGCTAAAGTGGAGTACCCGTGATACTCGCGCTTAAGACCGTTCAACACTTGCGCTGCTGCTCCTGATTTGTCAGCAGCTGTCCCTCTTGACTTGCTCACACGAACACCAGACATCTAGTTGTCCCTGCAACTACTCCACCTCCACTACCCCTCTCCTGCAGCTGCTGTCTGCTTGGAAGCTTTAGCTCCGGTACTCGTCTCACGCCTTGCTGTCTTTCCCGTGTCTCCTCCCTCCCCCCCTGCAAATCACCTCCCACCACCGTCCTTCCGCTTCTCCTAAATCCGCCCCCCCCCCCCTAAATCCCCCCCCCCCCCTGGCCCGTCTGTGGTTAGAGCTGCTGGCTCAGGAATGCTCTGCTCCCCCATGCCCCAGTGTTACTAACAGCGTGCAGGGTTGGCAATGGCCATTGCAATGCCCATGGGCGCTGCATATCGGCCAACCCCACCGCTTGACGCCAGGCTCGCCCGATCCCCCAAGCATGTGCCCCTGTGTGGTTTCACCTGTTGTGGTGAGAGGCTGCTGGTCTTGACCACCACCTTCTGCTTCTCAAGGCTTATGTCGTACGACTCAACACCTGCAACAGACACATGTAAGTTTTCATTGCAGCAGCAGTAGTGTTGTGTCAAGTTGGGCTGAAGACTTTCAACGGTTGTGAATGCAAGTGCGTGTACAGCAAGATACCATGGCATAGCGTGGTACGCACTGCTGCTGTTGCCTCCGCCCCTTCCAACTGCCAACATGCTGCAATTGCTTGGAAGGTGTGGGCATGGCAGGAACAGCTTGGGAGAGGGGAGGGGGGTCCCTGGTCTGCTGCGCGAAGGCGATATGGGGAGGGCAGAGGGCCAGCGCTGCATGTTGGGTACTGTCTGCAGCTGCTGCTCAACCGAACACCAGCAGGTCTATGCATGCAAGTCGGTGTGCATCATCACACCCTTGCAACTGCAGGAGCGCCCTGCTGCACTGTCTGCACTGCACCCTGCCCATACACCCCCTCCCCTGCTCGAACCCTATCAACCTAAGCCCCCTGTAGTGCTGCATAAACCTGATGATACACTTTCACAGCAACCTCACTGTAGGGTATTGCCTGGAGCTCCAGCATGTGCCCATAAGTCCTGCCGACAGCGCTGCCAGTCTGTTCTTGTGCATGTGACCGCCCACTGCACTGCCCATGCCCACCCTGGTACCTGCTGCTGCATGCTACCAGCTGCTGCCTTGAAATAGTTGTTTGATGGGTACTGAGTTCATCCCGGGTGCTACGCATCCATTGGACTCGATAGTGTTCCGTTGAGCTGCTGGGGTACATCGGGCAGTACTGAGGTACTCACCTTCCAACTTCTTCAGCACCCGCTCCACTGCCCCGCTGCAGCCTGAGCAGGCCATCTCCACGTCCAGCACAACGTCAGGCATGGTGTGGATGTGCTGCAGGCGTCAGAGCAGACACACAAGTTGAGAAACAGCAAGCCTTGAAGGTTATGTGCTGCTGGGTGGCTGGCTGGTTGGCTGCATGGCGTCGCCGCTCATACAGAGCCGTAGACCATGCACATACGAGGATTAACAGTACTAGTAGCGAGCCAACCGGACTGCACTGCTTGATGCACACTGATGATCAGATCTCTGTTCGCCACAAAAGACGGGGCCTTTTCCAGAGATTCAGACGCAAATCTGGAAACGCAGGTTTCTCCGAAAATCTCGAGCAGTCAGTTCACCCATCGATTACGCTGCCTGGTTTTGGGCTGAGTTGAACTTTGAACAGCTGCTGATCAGATGACCAGCTACCAGCGTTGGCTTGGAGACCCTATGTACTCGTGACTTCAGACCAATTGTAAAGCTACTATAATCTTACAGACCTTCAGCGGCCAGGCACCACCCCTCAGCAGGCACCGTCCATCCTGCAGGGCACCACCAGCCTTCACAACACAGACATGGAGGGCCTGGAAGTGTCGTTGGTGATGGCGCAAGCGGCTCTATGTGTCAAGAACAGCTCCATAGGTGAGGCAGCAACAGCAGCAGTACCATCAAAGGTTGATTGATGGACAAGCTGCTCCAGCAGGTTCACAATCAGACCAGCTAAGGGCGAAGTCAATATATACATGTACATGCATGGGTGTATTGTGCGAACCAAGACCTCCCCAGCAGTCCATGCATTTGGTACAAGCAGCATCACCCAAGGCTGACAACCACTGCTGACAACAGTGCCGTTTGAACTAATGCAGACACACTGAGGGAAGAGCTGCAGGGGCTCAGGCGGGAAAACAACGACCTGTTCAAGGCGGTACTGCAGGTGCGACTGTGGCACTTGCAACCCAGCAGCTGGCTTGACAGCGGAGTGCAGAAGGTTGCAGCAGGCAACTTCATGCAGAGCCAACCTTATTTTGTTGTTGTGTAAACTCCACAAGCAACATGAGCAAGCAGCTTGCTCTGAGGACTCAAACTACCATCTTGGCAGTCAGCTCGGATAAGCTGCCAGCCATTTGGGAGGGAATGTGTCACACTTTCACACCTGCGCTGCTTGGCGGTACTCTCCATCCTTGACAAACTGGGCACTACAATGATGCAAGCAGGCAGCAGCTCGGCACCAACTCCGTCATGTGCCTGCATGCCTGCTGTGCTGAACCACCTCCAGAGGTCAAGCGCCAACACTTGCACGCCATGGGCTACTGCAGCTGCAGCTGCCACAACAAACGCCACCCCAGCAGGGTCAGCACCCACCCTCTCAGCACAACACGCAGAAGCAAGCACAGCAGGCCAGCATGCAGAAGCAACCCAGCCAGATGCCCTGCAGCAGCAGGAGGCGCAGCAGGCAGCACGTGACAGCGAAAACCTAGCCCTGCGGCGGCAGCTGACACAGGCGCAGGAGCAGCAGGAGGCTTCACAGGTTGAGGTTGAGTCGCTGCGTGCTGAGCTGGCAGCTGCCCGCCAGCACATCAGGTCCCTGGAGGCGGAGCTGCAGGACACCATGGACGCAGCCATGCAGCTGTGGGACACCATTCAGGTCAGTATTTCAGCAGTGCATTTGTCTTGGAGGGTGAAGGGGGGGAAGCAGGGATAAGCATGGAGAGGGAGGAGGAGGGTATTGACTGGGTGGGCAGCTGTGTTGCGTCCCACAGCTTGTTATTAATGTGATGTTGGGTTGTATTGTGTAAGGAAGGGCTGCAGGACACTATGGGTGCGGACATGCGCTGATGCTGGTGTGGGCATGCCGTTGCTGTCGCCGCTCCCATCGCTGCTGTTTCTGTGTGCGCCTCAGGTTGGTGACTTTGATGGCGCCGCCAGCAGCAGCCGACCCGGCTCTCTCTACCAGGAACAGCTCAGCCCCCTCAGTGGGCTGTACGCAGGTGAGAGTGAGGGGGACTGAGCACATGCTGGCATGCGCTATGTGTGCAGCTGCTGCTGGAACCGGTGCATGGTGCTACCAAGGATTGTGGCTGATGTGACATGATTTTGGTTGCCTTGGCTCAACACCGGCAGCCGTCATCAATGCTTTGTTGGCATGCACAAGGAGCTCAGAATCGTGCCTGCTTGCGACATCATGCGCTCAGTGCTGCGCGTGGACCACAACCGGTCTGACAGGATGCATATGTGTGTCTTGTTGCTTTCAAATGTGATACAGAGGGTGACGAGGATGGTCGGCAGTGGCGCACACCCTCTGCCTCTCCGGCCCCGGCCCCACCCCCCACTCAGCAGACGTCACCCCGAGGGGCCTAGCAGACACAGCAGCAGGCAGGGCATCATCAGCATTCCAGAGCCCCTCCCTGCGCTCAGCAGATGCGGTGACCCCGACACGAGACATCACTTTGGCAGCTGCACTGGCAGCTGGGCGTGCACTATCGCCCCAGCTGCTGCTGCAGCAGGGTGCAGTGCTTCCTGTCGGCATCAGCAGCAGCGGCAGCAGCGTGGGTGGTGGTGCTGCTGCCGCTGGTGGTGCTGAGGGTCACGTGGGGCTGTTCACGCCCATTGAGGCGAGGGTGCAGTCACTGGCAAGCAAGCTCAGGGTGCGTGGTTGGTGGGTTTGGCGAGGGTCAACATGTTGATGGGGTGGTGTTGGAGTGGGGATGATCTGTGGTTTTTCAACGGGGGGTGGCAGAGGGGGGGGGTGTCGGATGGGCAAGAAGCAGGGCAGGTGTGCACAACTCAGGCGACCATGGGTTGCTTTCTGGTGTGCAAGTCGGTGCACCTATTTGACATGCATGCGTGTGCAGGCGTATCAAGCATTCATGTATGCAGGCAGGGGGCAGATTGGGGAGTGGTCAATAAGGTCACATTCCCATGGCCCTGCGCCCAGCTCCCCAATTGCTGCGGCCCACTTTGCAGCAGCGCACAACATCCGCACTCAGTGTTTGTGACGCTGCTGCTATTGCTGCTGCTGCTGCTGCTGCTGCTGCTGCTGCTGCTGCAGGTGTACATGATGCGCCAGCCTGGCGTTCCCACTGCGGCTGCATCCACCCTTGGAACCAGCGTCAGCACCGCAGGTGCCCTCCTCAGCCCACACAGACTGCAGGACTCCCCTGCTGCTGCTGCATCTGCCAAGGTCAGCTATGGCGGCAGTCCAGCAGCTGCACGTATTGGGGCAGGTGTGGATGCTTCCACTGCTGCTGGCAGGGACATCAGCAGCAGCGACCAACAGACTGCAGCGGTGTAATACGGCTGGTTGAAGGCGACGTGCCTGGGCTTCTGCTTGACACTTTCTTACCACCACACGACCCCCTCACTTCATACAAGCACCCATGGCGGTCAGCATGGCAGCTGCGTAGCATGCCCTCTGTGCACAGCTGGTACAGCAGGCAGGGACAGCAAGCTGAGGGCCAGTACTTATGTTGCCTTTGGCCAGGCCTGTTGTGAGGGTGCCGGGATGGTTGTGTTGCAGTTCGCATTCTGTGACCAAGAAACATGCACTGTGCTGGCAGTGCAGCTTGTGTTGTTCTGCACGGTAGGCTTGTTGTGCCAATTGCATGGTGTTTGTGTGCCTTAGTGTGCACTTGATGATTGATAAGGATGCTGCATGTTGGGTTGGGGTGCATGTGCTATGCTGTTGTGCTATGAGAAGTGCAGTGGGTTGGCAATACTGGCAACCCCTGTCAATTGATGTGGTGGCAGGCTTTCTGTGGCCGCTGCCACAGCTGTTGCATCAGGGACAGAGCATGCTGTGAGATGTACGTACTGTTGCGACAGGTTTGAGTGAGTTCTTGGTTGCACTTGGAAAACAGTTCACACGAACAGCTGGCACTGTCCAGCTGTTGGTCGGCCAGTGTTCATCAGTCAGGAGAGGGCAAACCCAGTGTGCAGCAGACAGAAACCACTGTGCATGGCAGCATGCCATGCTACATGCCCTAGGGTGCAGCTGTAGGCCATAGTTTGGTTGAGGGTGATGGCCAAATTGAAGAGCCAGGTGCACGTTGAGCTGTTGCAAAAAGCACTGTACATTGCAAATGCAGAATCATCATCAACTAGCTTTGAGATGGGCTGCTTGTCGGGAAACAACATGTACTACAGGCTCTAGTTCAGGCTGTGCCTGCTGCTGCAGCATCAGTTTCATCAGTTCAGCCGCTGCAGCATCAGTTTCATCAGTTCAGCCGCTGCAGCATCAGTTTCATCAGTTTGGGGAGAAAGTTTTTTGAACTGGAACCACTGGAGCCTTGTGCATTCTAAGTAGACTTAGCTGCCGCCACATACCGGACACAAACAAACAAGAAAGCTAGCAAGCATCTACGCTTATGCTGTCTCGGACTAGGAGCCCGGCCAACTAGTGACCAGATGCGATCAACTTGGGGAACTCACTTTGAGCCCGGTTCATGAACTACACTAGACTAGACACAACAACACACCAGCTAAACACTGGCCGATGCTCTCGTTTCGACAACAAGTCACAACCGATCGTCACTGCTGATAAGCACACCCCAAAACAGCACATAACTCAGCAACAGACCATCAAACAGTGTGACTATCCTCTCTCTTTGTTTTTTCACTTCCTCAATATCTCACTTGATCTTGTCACGTGTGCAACAGCTGCAAATGTTTGAAACAGGTGCCAGTCACACAAGGTCACACGTTGGAGGAGGGCCAGCAACAGGGTGTCATAAGCCTGCACTGGGGCAGGGGTCGACCCCCCTCTCCTTTGCCGTGCTGACATCTTGTTGCTGCGCTGTTCTGCAGGTGCGTTCCTTGTGCTTTTGCAGGCAGAGAGTTATTGCATCAGCCCAGACAGAGTGTTGTTGACAGCAGCCCAGCCCAGCAGGGGGAACAGCCCGCATGACCCAGCACTGATGATCACAGTGGAGCTTTGATGCAACATCCAGCCCAGCAGAAGGGCAGCAACTGGCCAGACACCTTCATGTCACAGTGAGCCAAGGGTTTGGGGGCCCCGAAGCTCGTCTAGCTTCAGCTGCACATGCATATGCATCACTAGTGCATTACTACATCTTTCCGTTGGCAGACACGGCAGCTTCAGCCTCTGCGATCTTATTACAATGCTGCAGCACAGCTGTTCAGCATAGCAATGTCTCCCAGCCAAGGGTCGCCGGGTGTCGTGTCTTTCCTGTAGCAAAGTAAATAAGTTAATAACGGACTTGAATGCCTATACATCTCGTCACACACCTGTCTGAGTGAACACAGGGTTTACGCGTCTGTCACGCTCCATCTTTTCCGACATATATGCCAGCAGCCTTCAATTCAATCTTCAACACCTCAAGCTGTGTCTTCTTACATGTCTCACTGATGAGAGCTAGAACAGATGCAAACTATTCGTGGGGCCTCCGAGAGCGCCAAACCGTTTTCCACATGATAATTAGAGCACGCGGGCCCAACCAGCACTCAAACAACAGGATAAAAAGGTGAAGATGGCGAAATGCCTGACAGAGCTGCCCTCCTGAATGAGCAGTACTCGGTGGGCGACTTGAGGCAGCTGCTGCAGGTCCTTGAGGCGAAAAGAAGGTGTGCGGGTCCTCTCGAGCATGCATTTCATCGCATTTGTATTGCTGGTTGCTATACAGCTAGTTGCCGCAAAGTATGTTGGCATGCATGCTGAACAGCAGTAGTGACTGCTGCTGTAGAGCAGCACATGTGGTGGTTGCAGGTGACAGGACCCTCCAAACCAAGCTGCTCTTCATTTTGCTGCTGCAGGTCTTTTCAAGCAACTGAGATGCCAACCCAGATGAAGCGAACCAGACAAGCATAGTGCAAGCCCATCCTTGGCTCTACTGTAACCGCCACGGACTACTAAGAAGCCATCATCAGGATTTGAAGTGGGTGGAGCAACCTGCCAGAGCCATCAACAGGATGTGAAGTTGCTGCTGGCTTAGTGGCAGTGCTGAGGTGTGAGGGGAGTCCTTCAGTACAGGGCGACGATCCTCCCACGCGTAAGCCCCACATACACGGCACCACAGACTGTTGTTGCCTACGCACACGAACAACACCACCACCACAGACTACCAAGAAGCCATAATTAGGAGGGCAAGTGGGTGGAGCATCCTGGAGCTGCGAGATGATGAGGTGGCGTCACAGGTTAAGTATTTCTACAGAGTCAGACGGCAGCTCTTTTTGCCCTACATATGTCAGGGGCATCAGCCTCGCAGCCAGCCAGCCAGCCAACTCAGCCCTGCATACATGCATACATGTGCACTTGCCTTCATGTCGCATGCCTGGTGGGTTGTGGCTGTTTGCTTGGTGTCGTAGCGGGAGCGTCTGTTGGGTTGGAATCCCAGGCCACCTCAGGGTCTAGCATCCTGGGGTTGGTATTCAGCGTCCGGCTCACCAAGCGGCCCCAGGCTTCAACCTCGGCTGCTGCTGGTCGGCGTCACCCTTACAGCAGGTTTGGGTGGTGTGCCGTGCATTGAGCGGGGCGGGGGCCCCGCCTTGCACGGTTGCATTCGCGCAACACACAGCCGGGGCGCCATTGGTGGTGGCAGGACGCCACCGGTGGTGGGGGAGGAAGGGGGGTGTGGTGATGGTGGCGGTGGAGGTGACGGGTCAGCCGTGCAGCAGCAGCAGCCAGACAGCAATCCAGCCCAAGCCGTGAGCACAAAAATGGGGAGGCCACCATCACCAGCAGTTGGGACAGCGTGCAGAAGGCAGTCAAGGCAAAGAAGATGAAGCAGACACCTGGCTTACAAGCACATGAGCCTCAGTGCAAGAAGAGCCTGCATTGCAAGAAGAAGAAGAAGAAGAAGAAGAAGAAGAAGAAGAAGAAGAAGAAGAAGAAGAAGAACTTTTCTTGAAGAAGAAGAAGGAGGACCCTCTCTAGCAAGAGCCTGTCGCCGACAACAGGGCCGAAGTCGGCAACCAAGCTGTGGCCTTCCGCCGACATTCACCCGTCACAGAGGCAGCAGGTGACCGGGGTTAGGGGACGGGCGGGGGGACCAGACAGCAGCTTCTGCTGCGGCACAAGTGTGCAGGCCCCGACACAACCACCCCTGGTGTTATACCATAAGGGACCTGCTGGTGAAGTGTATAGTCCATCACTGTGGCGCACCTACCACATGGCTGCAAGGCTCTGCTGGGGCAGGCACTGTGTCGGGGTTGCTGCATTTGACTGGTGATGTCAGGGTGGGAGTGCATGCTTGGCCAGCACCGCCAGCACCTCAGCAGGAGGGATCATGTAGGCACACTGCTTGCATGTCTGCATTGCATTGAGGGGGCTGGCGCTCACAAGCAGTCCAATTCTGCTTCCCCTCGGCATCAACCGTTGCATGGCGTCAGCATACGGTATACGTACTAGCTGCGTGGCAGCTGCTGTATCCACAGAACGCTGAGTGCTTGTGTGCAACAGGGGAGCTTGGAAGAAACCAACTGCCATCGTCATTGTCACCACAGTCTGCATAAAGTCGCTCTTCCGTCCTAGACATCAGTGATCGTTGTTGTTTCTCTTCTTACAGTGGGCGCTGCAGGATAGCTAGAAGTTGAGTTAGGTGCGATTACTGAATTGCACCCAACTGCTCTCGCATGTCCGGGCAACAAGAGTAGCAAGCACACAACTCAAAACCCTGCCACATGGCAAAACGACGGCACGCCATGTCACAGCACAGCCCGTTTGGCAAACGCCTCACACATTGAACCCTGCAGCCCCAACCTCTCAAATGCACACTGAAAACCTCTCGACCATACTCAAAAGCCACTCACTGCCATCATCAGTCTCAACTCTATGTGTGCAAGGTGCCGCAATCTGCTCCAGCTTGCTCTCTGACACCGTCAGCCCCACTGCTTCAAATTGCTTGAAGCAGTGGGGCTCATTTGTGTGCCTGCTTGAAGTGACTTGAAGCAGGCACACAAACCAAACCCTGCCGAGAAGAAGAAGAAGAAGAACAGACAGCACGGCACAGCCAGTTTGTCCCACTCTCAAACCAATTTCTGCAACACAACCCTCAACCACACACCAACAGCCACACTCTCCAAGTGCCGCTCAATTGTCATCATCACTCTCGTCACTATGTGCATATATCGCAGCTATCTGCTCCGGCTTGACGCTCCCCTTCAACCCGCCCAGCTGCTGTAGCCAGCCCCTCATCACCTCCCTCGCCCCTGTCAACGCAACCTTCTCAGAAACCAACCCCTTCAACAACGCCACCCTTATCAACTGCTGCGCCGCCACCCCTCCTGCTACTGCTGCTGCTGCATCCCCACCCCCACCCCCACCATCCCCTCCCTGCTGCTGCTGAGTTGCCGCTGCTGCTAGCAACAGCTGCTGCAACTCAGCCTGGTCCTGCTGTAAGCTGCTAGGGTAGGCCCCCAAGCACGCCTCCACTGCCCCCTGCATCACCCCCAACACCCGCTGCTCAGTGGCTACAGACTTAGGCTGCACCAGGCGCCCCATGGTGCGGGCACACAGCCCTACATCTGCTGCTGTGCTGCCGGTGCGCCAGCCGGCTTGAATGAGTTCTGCGTCGGTTGCTAGGGCGGCTCGTAGGACGGCGAGGCCCATTGGGTCTGGGCCTTGGGGGGTGAGGGACACAGTGGGGGGCTGACCTGTGAGTGGGCCGGAAAGAGGGGGCGGGGGGAGTGCGAGTTGGACACATGAGCAACACAAATTACTCCAGTGCTGCCAGCAATAGTATAGTGATGTAGTACACACAGTATAGTAATAATAATGATGATAATAATAAAGTGATGTATGATGATAGTATAGTAATGTGCCCACCTGTGAGTGTCTCCAGTGCTGCCAGCAGTGCAGCATTGCGGGACCCCCTGGGCTGCATGTGGTCACACATGATGACATCATACCTGAAACACAGCACAGCACAGCACGTGTCAGCCAAGGGAGGGCTCACCCCCCCCCCCTTCCAAACAAACATCACCCCCCCCCCTTTCCCCAATTGGGTGTTGCAACACACGCACCCAAACCCACACCCATAAGGTGGTGAATGCACGCACCCACACACAACCCTGGTAGTACATTATGCATAGCGGGCAAAGTGCTAGACGTTGACGGGTTCACACCTTGGGTGGTCATTTTGCCCCTCCACCACACAGCCATGGTCCATAACCAAGTCCGCCCAGCTGAGGCCAGGCCCATGGCTGTCAAACACACACCCCCCCCATCGTGGACAACAATGTTTGCACGACGGCTGTACATTCTTGTACACGGAGCAACGGCCAAACTTATTGAACACAGTGCAATGTAATGCAGCCCCCCCCCCCAATGAAACACACGCCCCCACGTGTCATGATCATTTTGCCCCTCCACCACACAGCCTGGTCCATAACCAGATCCGCCCAGCTGAGGCCATGGCTGTCAACCCCCCCCCCCCTTCGTCAAAATCATCGACCATCGCGATGTGCACAGGGCGCTGCAGTGCCTCCCCGCCCCCCCCCCCCCCTTCACATAAACATATCCCCAGAAACCGCACAGGCCCCCACCTCGGGTGATCATTTTGCCCCTCCACCACACAGCCATGGTCCATGACCAGGTCAGCCCAGCTCAGTCCAGGCCCATGGCTGTCAAACACCTCCTGACCGGGGCTGTAGGGGCGGTCGGCTGACAGCAGCGCTGCACGCGCCTCTGGATCAAACATGAGCATCGCTTCAGCACCTGCATACAACACAATGAAAGAGGGGGCACGAGGAGAAAGTAGAGTACCACTAGCGGGGGATATGGGCGGGCAGGGGGGGGGGTTCTACAAAAGTTTGGCTGACAGCAGCGCTGCACGCGCCTCTGGGTCAAACATCAGCATCGCTTCAGCACCTGTACAGAGAGGAGCAGCAAATAGGGAAGCCAATGTGAGAGATTAAGAGTTGGCAACAGAATGGCAGAGACGTCAGGAGGGGCTGTAGGGACGGTCGGCTGACAGCAGCGCTGCACGCGCCTCTGGGTCAAACATCAGCATCGCTTCAGCACCTGTAGACAACACAACAAGGCCGGGGGTGAATGGCATATGATGAGACAGCAGTGATGTTGGGGGGGGGGGGGGCGTTGGCTGACAGCAGCGCTGCACGAGTCTCTGGGTCAAACATGAGCACCTGCAAGGGCAAGGGAACATGAGGAGACATTCCAGTTGTGTGTGTCTTGTTTACATGTTGCAGATCCAAAGAGTCTGCTTTGCCACCTTCCCCCTTCCCTTCCCTTCCACAGTAATCACATGCCATGGGCATATGCCCCCGCATCCTTTCTCAACCCCCCCCCCCACCCCACCCAAACACCAACACCTTGTTGTCGCTGCCAGCTGTCCACGTCCTCCCGGATTCCTACCCGTCCCATTGCCCCCCCCCCCCCCACACACACACACAAAAGCAGACCCACCTGGGTCCCTGCTGTGTTGACACATGTCAGCCCAGGGCACCAGCACCACCGATGCCGGGCCATGTGCCTGCCAGCTGCCAAAGTATGACATGTCACCCTCACAGGGCACTAGCACCATGGATGCCGGGCCATGTGCATCTCACATTCCGCAACCTTGCTTTTTCACAAGCTGCCCCTCCTAGTCCAGCGGCCACATCCGTCCCTGCCAGCTGTATATGTCCTTCCAAATTCGACCCCCCCCCCAAAAAAAACAGGCCTACCTGCGTCGCTGCTGTGTTGGCACATGTCCGCCCAAGGCACCAGCACTACCGATGCCGGGCCATGTGCCTGCCAGCTGCCAAAGTATGACATCCCTCCCCGTCCCCCCCCCCCCCCTCACCACCACCACCTCACCACACCCACTGCTCCACCCTGCACCCGAGCACCGATGCCGGGCCATGTGCCTGCAGCCTCCATTCGATGTGAATGAAACCAAAAAATTTAAGTGATGCTGTAGCGCCCCCCCTTCCCACCACCACCACCTTCCCTCCCCCCCCCCCCCGCCCCGCCGCCCCCCCCCCCCCCCCCCGGCGTACCTGCGTCGCTGCTGTGTTGACACATGTCAGCCCAGGGCACCAGCACCACCGATGCCGGGCCATGTGCCTGCCAGCTGCCAAAGTATGACATGTCTCCCTCACAGGGCAGCTCGGGTTCACTCAAGTCCAGGCTGAAGGAGCGACCAAGCAGCACAGCAGCAGCCCAACACACACTGTGTAAGCTGACCAGCGGGTCCTGTTTTTTAGGGAAGCAGCGGGAGGGGGGGGGGGTACATGAACGTGGCCGAGGGCGGCATGCATGTGGGAAACAGAGGGGGTGGTCGTGGTGGCACCATTTCACACAAGAGCCAGCTGCCAAAGTATGACATGTCTCCCTCACAGGGCAGCTCAGGTTCACTCAAGTCCAGGCTGAATGAGCGGCCCAGCAGCACAGCGGCAGCCCAACACACACTGTGTAGACTCACCAGCGGCTCCTGTATTTGTTTGAAAAGAAGGGGGGGGGGGTGGAGGGGGGGGGGGGGGGCAACACACAGCAACACAATTGGCAGAGGCTGGTGGTACTGGTGGTCGAAAGTGCCTGTGACAGACTTGCAAACCACATAATCGCTACTTCTAGCCCTGACTGCATTCCATCCCAACAGTTCCCCCACTACTACTCATGCCTTCCCCCCCCCCCCCCCCCCACCCCCCCCCCCCCCCGGGACACACACACTCCCATTCAAGTGGTGAAGACACTGGTGTGTGCTGATGGGCGCCACTACATAAGGCTCATTGCATTGCAGCTATGGACGTATACAGAAGGCACCTGCTGGGTAAGGGCAACCTGTTTGGGGTGCGCCCTATTCAGCAACCAGACGGCTATGTTGCTGTTATGCCCTGCCCAGCCTGCTTGCGCCGTGCGATTGAGCTCACCCCTGTCAACGCAGTTGCTCAGGCTCGGGGCACGGCACTCTGACACCTTAGCAGTGGCAGCAGGAGCACTCGTAGTAGCTGTGTTCTGGGTCCTGCTCTGCGTGCTAGCACACCAAATGATTGGCTTGGTGTGTTAGACTTTTGCCTGTGTTGAGAATTGTCTGAAAGACTGACCTATGTGTGTGCGTGCACGGTGTGTGGAGACTACCAGCTTGCAGCTGAGTCATGAATGCACGATCCTATACCTGGTGTGTGTGGCAGTTGCCATTGGTGGTGTTTTTTTGGGGGGGGCTGGTCTTGTTTGCCGGTCTTGCTGCAGGTTTTTCTTGCAGGTGTGTCTTCCCAGTTCATCCCGTGTGGAGAGTGCCGATCAGCGGTGAAAGTATCCACTTGTAACAACCCTCCCCCCCCCCCAATACGTCAGCTTGCAAGCACGTGCGTACCTGCTGCTGTTGCTGCCAAGCTTGCGCAATAGGTAGTTGGTTGGCTCCAGCAGCAATGAGCAAGTCAGTGTCCTGCACAGTCAGCAACAGAAGCAGCAAAATGTTTGGGGGAAGCAAACATGCAATGGCACCAGTGGCAATGCAGCACGACAATGAGCGGTAAGCAAATCAGCGTCCTGCACAGCAGCAGCCAGCAGCAGTGCACCAGGAACGTTGGGGAGACAAACATGCAATGGTAACAGTGGCAATGCAGCAGAACATTGAGCGATGGTCAAGTCAGTCTCGTGCATAAAAGCAGCAACGCCACACAACAGATGCACCACACATGTCAGCGCACATCCCCCCCCCCCCCCCCAAACTCCACCCCTCACCTCCTGTACTTGCTGCAGCCGTGTTGTCAGTGTGCGCTGCATGGCAGACCCCTCCAGCTGCTGCTGCAGCGCCTCACCCCACAGCAGCAGATGTTGACACTTGTCCACAACACACACTGCTGACCCCCTTGCCCCAAACCACCCATACACCCACTGACACATGCCACCACAGGACACACACGGCCAACACTGCTTGTCTGCCAAATTGACCCCCCCACACACACAAAACCCCGCAAGCCTCACCTCCTGCACCTGCTGCAGCCGTGTTGTCAGCGTGCGCTGCATGGCAGACCCCTCCAGCTGCTGCTGCAGCCCCTCACCCCACAGCAGCAGACGTTGCCGCCTTGCCCCCAGTACACACCGTCGAGCACCCTTCCCCCAACCCACCCATACACCAACCGACACTACTGACCACACTGCTTGTCTGCCAGGGAGAAGCCCCCCTCCCTCCCCCATTCTCCCCCCCCCCCCCCCCGGGTCCCCCTCCCCCCTCTGCCCCTCACCTCCTGCACCTGCTGCAGCCGTGTTGTCAGCGTGCGCTGCATGGCAGACCCCTCCAGCTGCTGCTGCAGCCCCTCACCCCACAACAGCGGGTGTGTGGCTTGGTCACCCAGCACTGACAGATAGGGTGCCCAGAAGCTGTCGCGGCCTGCTGCTCGCTCAGTCAAGAGATGAAGCACTAGTGCCTGCAGCAGCAGCAACAGCAGCAGCAGCAGCAGCAGCAGCACCACCAGCAGCAGCAGCAGCAGCAGCAGCAGCAGCAGCAGCAGCAGCAGCAATGCGGCACGGTGTGAACAGCACTACCAGGCAGGGTGTCCAGCAGCTGTCAAGCCCTGCAGCACAATCAGGCAAGCACGTGAAGCACCATTGCCTGGAGCAGCAGCAAGGATGCACATAATCTACAGCACTGACATGTAGGTCACCCAAAGATGTCAGCCCCTGCTGCCCGCTCAGTCAGCAGATGCAGCACTAGCGCCTGCCAGACAGCAGTTGCGGCGCAATGCAGTGCAGTCCAGCTACTGCACTTGACCACGCCATTGGCACCTTCAGCTCATGAAACTCTACCTCCCCTTGCCCTTCCCCCCACCCCCACCCCCACACACGCGCACTCAGAATGTCACACCTTTGTATGGTTGATGCATTGGCTGGATGCTATCCCTGTGTCTACACACATACCCCCCCCCCCCCGCACCCCCCCACCCCATCTCAAACGTAAGCCACCCACCTGCCACTCTGTGAGCTCTGCCTCCCTCACAGAGCTTGCCGCAGTGCTTGCTGGCCAGGGCTGTGTTAGCACTCCGCCTCCCCTCCCCTCCCCTGCCTCCCCCCCCCCCCCCCTCCCCCCCCACACACACACACAGTGAGCTTGCATGTATCCAAGTACTCCCTCTGTCGACACACACACACACACACCCTGTGTCTACACACACAGCGGACGGTTCCTAGTGAGCATGCATGGTAGTACATGTACTCCCTCTGCTGACACACGCCCCCCCCCCCCCTTCACCCCCCCCCCCCTCCTCCTCCCCCCCCCCCCCCCCCCCCCCACCCACCCACCCACCCCAAGCCAGCCAGCCACTCACCTGCCACTCAGTGAGCTCTGCCTCCCTGACCAGTTTGCCGCAGTGCTTGCTGGCCAGTGCTGTGTTGGCACTCAGCAGCAGCTTTTCAGGCACCTGCAGCAGCAGGGACCCCTCAACCACATCCTGCGCTGCCAGCATGCGGTGGTGCCTGCATGCAGATAGGGTAGAAGGGGGAGGTGCCATCAGTTCGAGTTGTACAGGGTTGATACTGACTGCAGCAGGGCACACTCACAAACCTCCAGCATGCGGTGGTGCCTGCAACAGCATAGGGTGGGGGAGGGAGGGAGGGAGTGTGTGGGGGGGGGGGGGGGGGGGAGGGGGGGTATGTGCGTGGAGGGGGGGGGGTGTAGGTGAGGGAGAGTGCTATGAGCTCAAATGCACCATACTAGCTGCGGAGGGGAGCCCTCTAGCACCTCATGCCTTGCCAGCATGTGGTGCCCTGCTGCTGGTCAGCTTACAGTGGGGATACATGTTTGTTTCTTCCCGTTCCCATTGCAGGATTGCACCTGCTGCCTGCTCCTGGTGCAAGACCAGTGCGCTGGAGCATAGCTCACAGGCTGGTCAAAACTTAGGGAGTGGATTCCAGGCTGGACGCAGGGATCAGACAAGACAGCTCACCCGCTGCTGTCGACCACTACTGGGTCCAATTGTGTGGGGACAGGTGCTGCGTGCTGCTTGAACCATGCCCTGAATTCCTCTGCTGCCACTGCTGTTGCTGCCGGTCTTGACCCAGCTGCTCTCTCTGGGAGGGTAGCATGGCTTCTGCAGAGCACCGATGGTCTGAGGACTGGTCTTATTGTTGTCACGGTGCCACAAATTGGCTGGGCGTGGTGGCAGGATACTGAATGATTCCCCAACATGATGAGAGGGTGTGCACAGCCTGAACGCTGCAAACCACACGATTAGGAGGATAACTGTGGTTGATTGGCGAAAACCATATTTAGATTTCAACAACACCATCTGCTGCAGGCGTGCATTGTGTGTACCTTTCTTCCGAGACACGATGACAAGAGATCACGTAAAGCACCAGCATCGAGTATGGCAACGAATATCTTATGAAGCATCAGCTCATCATATACTTTGTATTTGTGTTGAACATTTTCCGGCGACACTGGTCAGTAGGGCTGAACAGAACAGACTCAGGATCAAACTTTGGACTTTGACTTGTTTGCTGTCTGGTGCCACTGATGCGTGCCTTGGTCTACCCACCTCATGGCTACATCACAGATAGTTTGATCAAGCAGCTGAAGGTGGTGCCTCTGTCTGAGTTTGGGTTTGGAGGCAGCACTCCAGCAGATGTGCCAGCTCAGCCCCACTTCTTGCTGCTCTGTAGGGATCAGGCCATGAGGTGCTGTGCTGCACAGCGGGAGTTGATCAGGTAATGAAATAGATACGTATTGACTCATCAGCTGCCGCATGCCATGCGCTGGGTGATCATGACATCACCTACATCTGCTGTGCAGGACCCAGATGCTTGGGCAGCAGGACTGCGTCAGGCATCCGCAGTCTTCCACGTGCTGCATGGGCAGCAGCAGCATGCGAAGGACACGTTGCTGCAACTCCTGCAAATAGCGGTAAGGCCCAAACCCACAGCAGCAGCAGACAAGCCACTTTCCCTCCATGTGCATCACTGGTTGATCTGACAGATGCTGCCCGTACTGACACCCAAGCTCTCAAAAAGCGTCCAAATGCTCGCTATTAATCGGTACCAAAGTTGAATTCGTTTCTGTCTGCAGAGTGCTGAAGCGCCTGTGACATTCATCGGCATCAGCACACCGCTCACATGGGCGGCCACTCCAGCACCTGTGGCCCCAGCACAAGCAGCACCAGCACAGGTCCCAGCTGCAGGACAAGCAGCTGCAGCGTCAGACCCTGCAGCTGCAGCATCAGCACAAGCAGCTGAGGTCACAGCAGCAGTACCAGAGCTGCAGCTCTCAGCAGCTGATGCCACCAGCACTGCAGGCAACAACGAACCAGGCCAGTCAACTGCTGGGCACTTCACTGCGGAAGATGCGCCCAGAAGGTATGCACAACGTCACGCATGGAATCCATAGTTAGGTTTCCCAACCAACAGCAGCAGCTGCCAACTTTTACAAGAGCTGAGGCCTCTTGCAAGCAGGCCATGGCACACTCAGCAGGAGGAGAGATCTGCAGGAGGGAAGGCTCTCTTGGTCATTGGCTGCACATGGTGCATGCCTGCGTTTGCCTGATAGTGGCAGCTGCCAATAACAGACTTCATCCTGCAGCCGTCAAAAGCAGACCGACAGCCCTGCCTCACGACCTCTCATGCTCCCACACACTCCGCCACAGAGGCTGCCACATGGCAGTACCGATGTACACCCTGCTCAATCCGCAACTGTGCTGGAACTGCAGGCGGCCGGGGGGCTCTGCCGTGGACACCTTCCACCTGGAGCAGCTGGTGCTGCGCAGCAACAGGCCGGGCCGGCTGCACACACACGTGATCTGCCCTGGGGTGCTGTACGGGGCTGGTGAGGCGGACGACCAGCTGCACGGCCTGTGGAAGACGGCTTGGGAGGGCCAGCGGCCGCTGCAGGTGTGTTCATGGCGTGTAGGTACAGCTGTAGAGAGACAGCGGCGCAGACAGCAGCACTACTACTCATGCTGAGCAGCAGTAGGGGCTTATGTAGGAACAGCATGAGGCCGCGCTTTTGGGCATGCATGCCTAACATGTGTGCTGCTGCCTTACAAAGCAGCAGCTGAGTTCTTCATGCAGTCTCGCACACAGTGTGTGTCTTGGGATTCTGCAAGGAAGGGCCGTTACTTCACCAAATGATGGAACCAACTGCACGTGTGTACATGACTTGCTTCCATCAGGAACATGTCATGATGACCAATCGTGATGATGACAGGCTAGTCTCAAAAAATGTGTTCCAACACGCACATGTGTGTACACACACAGGTTTACGGCAGTGGCGCCAACAGGTTGCCGACCCTACACGTCCAGGACCTGGCAGCCTACTGTGAGGCAGAGGCCTTGCAGCAGGAGGCGCAGCTGCAGGAGCAGCAGCAACAGCAGCGGCTACAGCAGCAGGGGCTGTTGCCGCAGCGGCAGCACCACCCCCAGCCAGGGAGGTACTGGCTGGCGGCTGACAGCACGGCCGTCACACAGCAGCAGCTAGTGGAAGCTGTTGGGCGGCTGCTGGTGTGCGATCAGCACAGGTGGGCGGACCTTGTTGCCTTTACCAGCATCACCAGTTCAACAGCTGCCACATCAGCACATCAAAATTGTTTTTTGTTGCAAGCAGTAGGAGTCGACTGGTGCATGAAGTACTGTTACATGCCGCTGCTGCTTGCATGCAAGGCTTGGCAACGCTCAGATGTGATGATTATGATTTCCTGCAGTCAACTGCAATATTTCGGCAACATCAGAACAGCTACTCACAGGGTGGGTTATGCTACACTGTTCGCATTCATGCAGGAGCGACAGCAGCTCTCTGCTGGATGCCCCCCTCAGCGCCCTGCAGATGCTGGACCTGCCGTTCAGTGCCACACCCTTGGCCCAGCCCCCCAGCCGCTGCTGCCCTCAGGGGCTGCTGGGCCACCTGGCACAGGTCCTGCAGGTGTGCCATTATGATATGGGGGGGGGGATTTCATTATGTACCAGTTGAACTTGGTGTCACACAAGTACAACAGCCTCTCACAGGGCAGCTGTGCAGAAAACTGTGCAAAACCGCCGTCCTGCGGGCTGCGCACAAGCAGCTGCTGCTGTGCATCATCACACTGCGGTGGAGTGAGTCACTACTGCTAGAAACTGCTTGGAATGATGCTGATGTTGCAGCAGTGCGATCGTTGCCGTGCTGAGTCGATGCGCCACAGCACCCACATGCCTGTGTGTTTGTGTGGTTGGCGGCTGCAGGAGCTGCTGGCGGCAAGGAACCTGTCTCCCCTGCGCATCCTTATCAGGGGACCACCTGCAGCAGGTAGGTGTGAGTGACAGGAGGGCTGGGGGGGGGGAGTTCATGCACTGTGCTGGTGCAGCTTACCAATCACTTTACCAATCATCATTACACGTGTTTCCGGCCAGGTTCATTGCGCATGCAGCATGCTGCTAGCAGCAAATCGACCTTGGTGCAAGACAAGCAATACACCACCAGACGACCAGTGACCTAGGACACTAGATAGCCTGGACCAGTTACGGCCCTCAAAGCCAACAGCACAAGAAAAAGCTAACATAGGTAGCATGTTGTACATATACTATACAAGCAACTCAGTTGGACATGACCCCTGGTCCACTTGCAGACCATGCTGCCTGGAATGGCAGGGTCTCAGCGCGCTGCCGCATCCTGCTGCTGTGGGTTGTGGCATTGAGTGGTCGCCGGAAGGGCACCCCAGTAGCGTGTGGGTGTGTCAGTCTGTAGAGCATGCTCCGCCAGGAACCGCGCAACGCACATGCACCTATTAAATCGTGCATGTTCGTCGGCTGCCCCAGGGCCTGCAGGTCCCTCGTGACACATTTTTCCCAGCTCATAGGCGGTGCCCCCCGCGGTGCTGCACCGGCGTCATGCATCAGAGAGAAGAGGGCCTGCCGAGGATAGCGCTCCTCGCCCATACGCAGGACGTGCCCCAGCCACCGCAGCCTGTGGGCTGTGAGGTGGCTGGCTAGGCTGACTGTGTCACACTGAGACCATAGATGTTGCTTGCTGTGCCGATCAGCGCGACGCACATTCAGAATATGCCGGAGGCAATCAGAGTGCACCACTTCTAACCGGTCAGCCTGCTTCTGAGTAAGAGCCCAGGTCTCACTGCCAAACAGTAGCACAGGCAGCACATACGCGCGGAAGCACTGCATCTTGAGCTTAACGCCCATGCTGCGGGCGCCCCACACACGCTGCATCTCTGCGAAACGACCCCTGGTCTTGCTGATGCGGGCAGTGATCTCAGCCTCCCAGCTTGCAGAGGTATCGACCACACCCCCCAGATACTTGAAAGAAGGCACATAACGCGCCTCACCACCTGATAACTGCACACTCTCTAGTGGTTGACCATCATGACAAACAGCCATGAGCTCGGTCTTGGCCGCATTGACACACATGCCCATTCTGCTGCAGACAGAGTCGAACACCTTGAGCATCAGCTCCAGCTCAGACCTGTCACAGCTCATAAGCACTAGGTCATCCGCATACATGAGAGCAGCTATAGTCAACATGGTGCTGGGCCCACCAGCCCTGGCATGCCAAGGCAGCACCTCTCCCTCAGCCCTGAAGGCTAGCCGCACACCACAACCCTCAGGCATCTCTGCCAGCGACAGCCTGACAACACAATCAAAGAAGATGTTGAACAACAGAGGAGCAATCACACAACCCTGACGCACACCACGGCCGATGTCAAACCAATCGCCATGCTCGCCGGCCAGCTTGACCGCAGCCTGTGTGCCTGTGTGCAGGTCAGCTAGTAGCTCGACCACCTTAGGCTCCACACCATAAGCAGATAGCACACGCCAAAGCGCATCACGGGGGATGGAATCATAGGCCTTGCGCAGGTCAACAAAGGCTAGGTACAGCGGCTGCTTGTACCTGTGGCACTTATACATGATGGACCGCAGGGTGAAGGTGGCATCTGACAAACCCCTATTGCTCCGAAAAGCACACTGGCTCTCCAACAGCTGGCTATCAACCTGGTCGCTGACACGATGCAGCAGTATCAAGGCATACACCTTGCCAGGGATGCTCAACAAGCTAATGGGTCGGTGGTTGGTTGATTCCCTGGCACTGCCTTTGCCCTTAAACAACGGCACTATCAGGGCACGCTTCCAATCAAGGGGAGCCTTGCCGGACACCCAAACAGCCACAATCACACGGTGCAACCACTCAGCCATGACCACGCCTGCCTTCAGCAGTGGGGCAACAATATTGTCAGCTCCTGCAGCTGCTGCATCCCGCAGGGCAGCTATGGCATCCACAACCTCCTTGAGGGATGGGGGACCACAACTGCTGCCGCTACTGCTGCTGTTGCCGCTACTGCTGCCAGTACTGCTGTCACCACTGCTGCTGCCGTCACCGCTGCTGTCAACATCAGGGCTGTTGCCATCAGCCGTAGCTGGGGGCACAAGAAGTGTCTCTAGCTGGGCTATCAGCTGCTCCATGTGCTGTTGCTGTTCAGGCGTGACACACTCACCACTGAACACCTCGTTGAAGTATTCAGTGAACCGCTTCAGCTGCTCTCGAGTGCTGCGGTACACAGAGCGCCCAATCACTTTACCAATCACTTTACCAATCACAGAGTGAATGCAGGTGTAGCAGCAGGGGGTGTCTACTGCACTGCATGAGCAAAGGGCGGCAGGGAGAGGGAGTCCCACCCTGCAGCACAGCTCATGTGCTGATGCCGCATCGGAGGGATCTGAAAGATCACCAACTGCATGAGCACCCACACACGCAAACGGCAGTCTATGCGACTAGTTTGATCAGATTCAGACAGCAAGTAAACAAGTGTACATGTCTCACACTTAGTCTTACTGTGCTCAGCACAAGTTGTTTTTGCTGGTGTTGTGGGGTGCACCTTACTATGCTGTGCGTCCTGCTGTTCCCCTGTACACTGTGCGCGTGCCGTGCTGCGCAGGCAAGACCCACCTTGGTTTGCGGCTGGCGCAGCTGTATGGGCTGCTGCATGTCAACACAGCCACGATCATGGCAGAGCTGCAGCACATGGACCCAGACACGCAGAAGGTGCGTGTGCGCACGTGCTAGGGCTTCTCAATATCTATGCAGTTTCTAGGATGCCAAGCCAGGTCACCCACAACGCCTTCAAATGCTTCGGAAGCACTCTGCCCTTGGCCTCTACGGTTCAGGGTTTAGCATTGTTGGGTTTCAACCCACAAAAGTGGCCTCCCCACAAATCCAGTCTGTTGTTTCCTTTCGGGAGGTACCATCAAAGGGCCCTTCCACTTGCATCACAATTTCATGCCCATCTTTGCACACCTGCCCTTCAAAATTTGCCAACACCCAGGTTGCCACCAGCCAGCTGTCAGGGCGTGAGGGCCGCCTCTCGCCGCAGCTGATGGCCCGTCTGGCCCAGCACCTGCTGCTGCGGCACCCGCTGGCCCTCAAGCAGGGTTGGGTGCTGGAGGGCTGGCCGCGCAGCCTCAGTGCTGCAATGCTGGTCACCTCAGTGGGGGCGGCGGGCAGCGGCGGCTGCAGCAGCAGCGGCGGGGGTGTGGCCAGCGAGGCGGGGGGGAGGGAGAAGGGCGGCAAACGGGATGGCATGGGCAGTGCGGTAGCCAAGGTGAGTTGGGAGTCACCGTGTCAAATGCATGACCAGAGGTCGACACAGTAACCTGCAAGATAGGCATTGCCGGCCCAAAAATGCCTTAACTTTATGTTTTGAAATGAGAGACCCACCAAAGCGGCGTCGGCTTTTCTTTGGTTGATGCCCCTCTGTTCGAATGCAACACTGCATGTTTGTTACCACCAGTGATTTTGTGTGTGTCGCATGTATCGTGCTCTGCCTGTCACGTGCAGGAGCGGAGGCGCACCATGGCCACCAGCGGCGGTGGTGCAGGCAGTGCTGCTGGTGGGGGCGGCAGAGGTGGCAGGCGCACGGCAGGCGAGGATGACCTGCTGTCAGGGGTGCATGAGGGCCTGGCACTGCAGAGCCCTGACCTCATGCCTCACGTGTTGATAGAGGTGGGTGGTGCTGCTCTAGTGAGGAAGAGGGGGTAAGGGGGTATGGTGCATTGCAGTGCTGATGTGTGTGCGCGCACACATCCAGGGCTGGGGGGGGGCACTGCCGGGTTGCGAATGGACGTTTCCCGGAACAAAGAGATGGGGAGCAGGGGTGCGGTGCCAGCGGTGGAGATGCTCTCAGCCTCAGTGGGCCCAGTAGAAGTGGACACATTCTCAGGTGCCAGGCCGTGTGGCACCCAGTTGTATGTTAGCCTGTTAGCCTGGACAAATGGACCCCATCTCTTACCATTAGTGCACATTTTGAGCGTCGTTCATGCTGCTGCTGATGATGCAACGCAGCTGGATGTGGGGGATGAGGAGCTGCAGCGCCGTGTCAAAGCCCTTGCAGCAGCAGAGGCAGCCGCCGCAGCAGCCACAGCCGCAGCCGCTGCTGCTGATGCAGCCGCCGCCAAAGCAGGCAGCAACAGCACCACCAGCAACGGCAGCAGTACCAAGAAGCCGGCTGGGCAACGGCCCAGTGTCATGGGTGGGCCAGCAGCACTGACAGCAGCAGCTGCGGCGGCTGCGGCAGCAGGGGGTGGGGCTGGGGTAGTGCCAGCAGGGCCGTTTGCTGCTGCGCACAACAATTTGAAGGACTGGGGGAGGCGCATGGAGACGTACAGGCAGCTGCTGCAGGAGGATGCAAGCGACCTGGCTGCAAAGGTGTGTGTGTGTGTGGGGGGGGGGGGGGCTGTGCAGTTGCAAGTGGGGCGGTGGTGGTGGTGGGACCATGTGCATGTATGCGATAAGGTGGTCGGCTGAAGCCAGGCATGTGTTATTGGGCGAGGGGAGCTACCTGTCCTGGGGAGCGTACATGGCAGGGGGGCAACCAAGTTTCCCAATATGTTGCTAGGCAGTCTGTAATGTGGCCAGTCCGTACCTTGGTACAGCTACAGTGTTGTCCAACGAGTGGGCATAGTTTGAGCTGTATGTGTCAATTGCATGCTGTATGCCGTCACATGTACCTCCACGCCGCCCAGAGGGCTGCAGTCATCGCTGCCTACCAGGCACAGCTGGCAGCAGAGGCCGCCGCAGCTGCGGACGGCAGCGACCCTCAGCCCACAGCCACCAGCAAAGGCTCCAAGCAGGGGGCAGCTGGAGGCAGCGGTGGAGGTGGTGGCAGCAAGGTGGCGACGCTCCGCCATGCCAGCAGGCTGTCGATGGGGGAGGTGCAGCAGCAGCTGCCCCCGGATATGAAGCTGCCGGAGCATGGGGGCTTTGTGGCCTACTTTGTGGATGCAGGTGAGGTGGCGTGGGGTGTGGTCGTGTGAGAGCTGTGAGATTATATGGTGGGGTGGGGAGTTAAGAGTTTTTCCTGCCGAAGCCTGCTTACGTCATGAATGCTGTGAAGTACACCAAGATACGTAGGCCTACCTCTTTTACTATGCAGGCCAGAAGTGTAATTTCTTCTGACTGCCAATGTGCTGGTGCTGCTGCTGCTGCTGCTGTTGTACCTGCAGGTGCCAAGTACATCCAGGCCAGCAACCCATTGGATGCCACAGCAGCAGCCAGTGCAGGACCTCCGTCCGCTGCTGTATCAGTGGCCCCATCGCCGCGCCAGCCTGGCCCAGGCCCCCTGACTGACCCCACACATGCAGCTGCAGTACCGCCGCCGCTTGAGAGCCTGGAGCAGCAGCTAGCTGCTGAGATCGGTTCACCACACAACTACACAGGCCTGCCAGAGGCCTTTGTCAAGGCAGCAGCAGCTGCTGCTGCTGCTGCAAGGGAGGCTGTAAGAAGTGGCACTGAACCTGCAGATTCAACAGCAGCTGCAGATGCGGGCCGTACTGCAGCATCATCAGCAGCAGCAGTGGGAGTTTCAGCAGGTGGCACAGCTACCCAGCACCATGCTGGCACTAGTGGAGGCACAGAGAAGCCAAAGAGTCAGCAGCTGCAGAAGAGTGTCACGCGGGCTGCACGTGATGCGGCATCTGCGGCTGCTGCGGAGGCAGCTGTGAAGGGGCCAGGGGGGCTGGCGGAGGCGCTCAAGCCTGACATGGAGCAACTGAAGGCGGCAGCTGAGGTGAGAGAGCCGGCCGGCCTCTGCGCTGTATTGTGCTTGTGTTGCATGTTGCCAATTCCTTTCTCGATCATTGTGATTACTGCGCTGCGGCAGCGGTGGCTGTGTAATCGCAGAAAGCTAGCCAGCCAGGAACACTCAGCAGGCAATGGCATCAGCAATAGAGGTGAGCATCCCATTCCTGCTGCATGGCGCTGTGCCCAACATGCTTGCCGTGCAGGCTCTGGCGTCAGAGGCGGCCGCTCGCAGCGCCCATGCCGTGTCAGCTGCTGCGCGGCCCCTGCAGACCTCCCTGTTGGACACACTGCTGCCCGACCTCATGGCGGGGCTGGTGGAGGTGGCGCTCCGCAGACCTGACAACCCCTGCCAGGTTAGTGGCCTGGGTTGTTCTGTGTGGTAGTGGTGGGTGAGGGGGTTGAGGGCGAGGGAGGGTATATGCAGTCGAACAGCATAAGCTCCCTGCTGGACACGCTGCTGCCCGACCTCATGACGGGGCTGGTGGAGGTGGCGCTCAGCAGACCTGACGACCCCTGCCTGGTTGGTTTGTGGATCATCTGGTGGTTGTGGTGGAGGTTTTGATAGGGTCGAGGGCGAGTGAAGGCACCCGTCGTTGCTTGTTGTTGGCAGGTCTTGCTGAGATGTGAATGTTTGTAGGCACTGTGCTGCCAGGAACGAGTCTTTGCAGGAAAGCCCTTCATGCAGTGCAGCGCCCACTAACCTGCATGGCGCTGTTGCCGCACTGCATGTGCAGTTCATTGCTGACAAGCTACGCAGCAGATGCATGTTTGCAGTGCACTGTGCTACTTGTTGGAGGGAAAGCCATCATACAGTGCAGCACATGCTCTCACAACCTGCATGGCTATGTGGCGATCCTGCAGGTCATTGCTGACAAGCTGCTGGAGGCAGCTGCCAGGGCGAAGGCTGCATACACCAGCCCCTATGACGACCCCACCTATGCCATTCAGCTGGCAAAGGTAGAGGCCAAGGCAGCGAGGGAGGAGGCACGCGCGGCTGCAGCAGCGGCAAAGGCTGCGAGGTGCGCAGGGTGTAGCTGTGTTGAGGCTTGTCCACAATGCTGCCACATGCGTTTTCAGGATGCGGTCGCCGTGGGGCGCTGCTATGGCAGCCATCATTGGATGGCATCCTGCAGCTTTCAGGCGCATGCCGCAGATGTTCTTCACTACAGCAGTCCTGATGCGTCTACATGTTTGACGGCTGCTACCTGTGCACGTTGAGCGCACATCACTTCTGTACGCTGAATGACTTGTCTGCATCTGTGCTGGGCCACAGGGAGCAAGCTGCAGCAGCTGAGGCCAGTGCCTGTGCTGGCCCTGCACCGGCGGAGCTCCCCCCACCAGCAGCACCTGACAGCAGTGCAGCAGCTGCTGCAGACACCAGCAGCAGCGTTGGTGTGGCATCAGGAGCCAAGTCCTTGAAGCAGGGGGGCAGCAGCGAGGTGGCCAAGGCAGGGCAGAAGGGTAGCAGGGCAGCGGGCAGCAGGGCGAGTGTTGCACATGGTGCACAGCCGGCTCGCTAGGTGGTTTGTGCTGTGGGAGAGCAAGACGATTGGTTTGAATTCTCTTGGGCCCAGTCCTGCGCTGCAACTGCGGTGCCTCTTTTTCAAAAGGGTTGGGTTCACATGTGAACAGTCAAGATTACTTCTGCGGGTGTAGGCTGGCCACAGTCACTACACCTTGACATGCTGCATGACGGTCAGGGTCTGCCCACTGTCAACACCACATGTGACATGGCACAAACCCGCTCGATGGGCAGGGAACAGATGTGCAAGGACCTTCACTGAAGGTCACTGTGACACGGGTGGCTTGCTCACTAGTAGCGTAGAAGGCACTCTGCCTGCCAAACTGTTACAGCTTGTACAGTGAGCCGCAGTGCTGTAGCTCAGGCATCTATCTCACATCACTTGTTGTTATCCAACATAATGTACCAACCTTCCTGCAGCATGCAACACTGGTGCAACCTGTCATCTCCTGCAATCATGCAGGCCCGATAGAATATCTGATAGTGTCACAACATCACGTCAGGGCAACAGCCACACTCAAACAACACCCGGTGAAATATGGAACACAGCCAAGACACTGCTGGCATCACACGATGTACAGATGGGATCTCCGACCACTTTTGTCCTCCAACCACAACCTTCCGCAACTGCTCATCTCTTCACATCGCTCAAAAATTGGGTCAACACTTGACCTGAGACACCTCCTGCATCATTTCTTGTGCTCGGAGTCATGCTTATGCACCGCCCTTGGCGTAGTCACCATCCATGTCACCCTGCAAGCAGCACCAGCAGCACCCAAAATGGACACAGCACGTATTGTCATGACTGTCATGACACATGACACAATTCACCGGGTGGTTTGGGGCCATCACTGGTTATCATGGGGGCACGAGAGACATGAGACATGGCCGAGATGGTCATGCTAATTAGCTCAAGTGAGTTGGCTGTCGGGTATGACTCATGTTGAACATGACAGCTGCAACATGAGTCGTGATGTTGCAAGGCTGAAATGCTTTGTGCAAGGCAAGTATTTTGGTTGAGCCATACAGCAAGGTTGTGCAGGGCTAGGCGATCACGGCGTGTCACAATCAGGTCGCTTGAGGTGCACTGCAGCAGTGGCCGTCTCACCGTCTGCAGCTCGCTCTTCCTGCTCTTGTCCTTGTGTGCCTCAGCAGCCTCCTGGGCAGCCTCAGCACTGCCGTACTGCAGGGGGCAAAGCAGGGCACAGCGCAGGGGTGGGCGGGTGGGGGGGGGGGGGGAATGCCGGACGATCAGTTGAGCGTTGAATGCCAGTGACACACTGTGGTCAAAGCAACTCTGTGCAAAAGTAGGGCTCCACAGCCTTTGTAAGGCGTGCTATTCAGCAGAGCAGTGCTCAATAACGTATTGAACTGGCTCGGAGCCAGTTCTTGGCATGGCTGTTTGGTAGGCAGGGTCCAGTCACACCATGTAGGAGGGCCTCCCACATATCCTCTTTCACCGTTCTCAAACGTTCCCTTCCACAGGGGATCACACACACAACCCACTACCCTTCACGCGCGCATGCATGCACCCCCACCACCGTCTTTTCAGCTCACCCTGTCCTCGGGTGTCTGCCCGTCCTGCTTGGTTGGCTGCCATGCCTGGCCCTGGATAGCCCTGTCGCCCTCGGGGGCAGCCCTGTGGAATGGGGGGGGGGGCAGGGTGAGGGGGAGGAGTGGCAGAAGTGAGGGGCAGCAATGTTTAGTAACTAGCAGCACCTGCCAATGCCACACTATATTGCCAATGCCCAGTGGGTGATGTGCATCAGGCTGATGCAGTGCCTGGGTGGGCCTAGATCCCTCGGGGGCAGCCCTGCGGGTGGGGAGAGGGGTGGGTGGGGGTCAATTCTCAAGGGGCAGATCCAGCCTGTCTGGTACTCAGTCGGACAATGCATTGCTTGCCAGTTGCTGGGCAGTGGTACTGGTGCCAGAGGGAACAGGGACTGTGCTCTGCAACTCGACTGTATACACAGCATGCATGCAATGCTGATGACAAGAATCCAGCCGCATGCGTGAGTTGGACTGCTGTGATTGAGGGGGTAAGTGTCTGAGAGACAACTCGAGTGGCAAAGCATCAGGTAGCATGAAACGGACCAAAGCATGTCATGCAAACAGTGCATTCCACTTCCTTTGTTCCAGACTGCGCGCAAAGCCGTTTGCTTTGCTACCCCTCCCCATCTCTTCTCTCTCCACCTCCCGGCCCCCTGGCTTCAGTACCAACACAATGCATGGTCCAGACACACTTACATCTGCTCTGGTGTGTCGGCGTGCTTGTCCTCTGACATGGGGGCCTTGCGGCCTGTCTGGGGCACCTCATAAGGGTTCTGCAGTGATGCAAGGGCAACAAGCCACAGCAGACATAAAAAGGCGTTAGCATGGCAACAGCAATGATATCATGGTGAAGTAATATGGCTCACTGTGCAATGCTGCAGGACACATTGCTTGCCATGCTGTGCAATGTCAGTCCAGATCAAGCAAAGATTGCAGTGCATTATAAGGACGTAATGCACACTCTGCAGCAGGACTTTCAAAACAAACAATTTTTGCTGTGACAATGCACGGAATGCAACCCACTGGCACCTCAACCTCCCCTCCTTCAACACCCACCTCCTCCTCCTTCATGCCCTCCTCGCTGGGTGTTGCGCGGGCCATCACCAGACGGCAGGGCCGCACGGGGGCTGCAACAGCAACATGCGCGCGGACTGGGGTGCATGGTGCGCGAGCGCGGACTGCTGCGCTGCTGGAGGTTGCGGACAGGCACAGAGGAGCCATTGCGAGAGATTGTTTGTGTATTGCTTCGAAAAAGGAAAAGGAGTTGTATTTTGAGCGATACACAATGTGGGTGAAGCTGGACGCTGCGAGACTTTGGGGAAAAGTGTTCCTCGGACGCAATGACGCAATGACTGGAGGTGACGTAGTGGCAACCGTAACTCTGACCGTCGGCATTGGACCAAGGTTGGAAACTTGCACAAGAAACGACGCAATTGAATCAGACACAACAAATGACAAGACATGATTGATTGAACAAGCTGTGCCATGGTTGCAATTGCCAACTTGTGCTAGGTCACATCTGCTGAGGACACAGCAAGATCAGAAGGTATCCTCGACCGGCCAGAACAATCCACTTGTGCTGCAATATTGCGCTCTTGAAATACACAAGCGCATCACCGGTCGAACAACTTACAACCGTTCCCCACAAACAACATCAGCACGCGGCTTGCCCCCAACCTCCTTCTTTGTTGGCACCTGCTGCTGCTGCTGCTGCCGCTGCTGCTGCACCAGCTGTCTGCGCACTCCATCCACCCACGCCATCAGCGCAGGCTTGCGGCAGTAGTCCCCCACACCCACACACCCCGCATACAGCTGCGCCAGCCACCCCTGCTGCAGCGAGTGAGGTGCCGCCAGCACACAGCCCGCCACCCTGTCACACATTGCTGGCAGCAGCTGGTAGTCACCTGCCTGCAGGGACAGCACCAACAGCTCAAACAGCTTCTGAGAAGCAGCAGCAGCAGCAGCAGCAGTACCTTCCACGCTGCTGCCACCAGGCATAGCTGCCGCTGCTGCTGTGCCTACTGCTACCGACACAGTCGCGTCCATCGCCTCAGCCGCGCTCAATTCTAAGACCTTGTCAGCCAATTGAGTGACAGCTAGCAGCCCCAGCACACTGCCAGCAGGGAGGTTCCTCAGCAGGCAGTAATAGCTGATTGCTAAGCCCTCTAGGGAGCCACAGCCAGGGAGGGAGCCCAGGGCCCTGCTGAGGTACATAGGCACAGACTGCTGCATCACACCCATTAGGGACAACTCCTGCTGCTGCTGCTGCTGCTGCTGCTGCTGCTGCTGTGTGCCGTCCTCACTTGCTGCATGAGGCAGCTGAGCAGCGCTCTCCTGCTGCTGCTGCTGCTGCTGCTGCTGCTGCTCTGCTGCCACAGCCACCAGGCCTGCATATGAGGCATGAGCCGCCTGGCTCACAGCCGCCAAGGGGTGTGGCAGCAGCAGCAACAGCAGCGGCAGCACGCGCCTTGCTGCTGCTGCTGCTGCATTGTGCCCAGCTGCTCTGACAGCCACCGGCAGCAGCGGCAGCAGGAACATCAGCTCTGCTGCTGTCACAGAGTCCTGCAGCCACATGGCCCCTAAAACCACTCCCTCTGCTTCTTGGCTAGCTGCTGCAACTGCTGCAGCAGTCCCATCCCTACCGCCGCTGCTGTCGCTGGCATTGGCAGGGGCTGCTGCTGTCTCTTCCCCATTACCACCCTGGCTGGCTGCCCTTACCCCTGCAACAGCATCACTTCCCCTGCTGCTGCTGCCGCTGCTGTCAACCCCAGCAGCGGCTGCAGCAGCAGCAGGGTGTGGCTGTACCAGGCGCTCATAGCATGGCAGTGCAGTGGCTACAAAGGCTGCTGCTGCTGCTGCTGTGCTGCTGTCAGCCAGTGCTGACACGAGGCCCTGCAGCAACTCAACATACACAGGCAGCTGCACCCTGCAGAACTGCAGGGAGGCAAGATCAGCCAGAGCACCAGCCACCACAGCAGCCTGCAGGTCTATATTGCTGGGGTGCTGTCCTATGGAGTAGCTGCTGGGAAGATCCCCCAGCCCTGCAGGACGGCTGAATCCTTCCTCACCCACTGCTGCTGCTTCTGCTGCTGCTCCTGCTGCTGATGGCGCAGAATGCGACAGTGTGTTGTCTGCGGCAGCATCTGCTAGTTGGCGCCCCGGCTTACATGCTGCCCAGACCTTCTGCAGTATCACAACATGCACAGCGAAGTTCGCGTCCAGCTGCTGCCGCACTGCTGCTGCATTGAGGCCTGCGACAACAGCAGCAGGTGCTGCCAGCTGCAGGGTACTGTAGCTCCCAGAAAGCTCCGCTGCAAAACCCCGCAATGCTGACAGCAGCTGCAGCAGCAGCAGGAGCTCCGAACCTGGTGGCTGCTGGGACACAGGGCTCGATCCAGTCGCTGCTGCTGCTGCTGCTGCTGCTGCTGCTGCTGCTAGCCAGCGGGCTGACTGGCCCACCTCATGGGCCGGGTGCTGCTGCTGCTGCACTGACAGCCAGGTGTTTGCTGATGCTGCATTGCGGCAGCCGGCAGCGTGGTACCACACACCTGACAGGCTGCAGCAGCAGCCCAGCAGGTACTGCAGCGTGCAGTACAGCCCTTCATAGCTGTGCTGCTGCTGCTGCTGCTGCTGGTCGAGCAAGTGAGTGCATGTAGACCACAGCCGGCCATATGCCTGACCCAACAGCCCCTCACCCACTGCAGTGGCCAGGCCCACACAACCACCTGCTGTGTATGGTGCCGCAGGAGCTGCCGCTGCAGGATCCATGTTTTCTGCTGCTGCTGCTGCTGCTGCTGGTGTATGTTGCTGCTGCATGCGGTGGCAGCGTCTGCAGGCAACCTGTACGGTTTGCAGCAGGGTGTCGACGAGTTGCAGCAGCTGCTGCCTGCTGCTGCTACTGCTGCCAAGCTGCAGCGCGTCCCTCTGCTGTCTGGATTGCTGTTGCTGCTGCTGCTGCTGCTGCTGCTGGTGTGCCGGTGCCTGTTGCCACGCAGCATCAGCAACTGCTGCAAAGTCCCGCCCTGCTGCTTTCTGTACAGCAGCACCAAACCTCTGGGGTGCTGCTGCTGCTGGCAGCGCTGGCTGCAGTGGTGGCAGCCCTTGCAGCACCCCAGCACACAACCCTGCAGCAGCAGACCCTGCTAGGCCCACCAGCGATGCATCGTCTCCTGTACTGCACGCTGCTGCCAGCAGCGACACGACTGCATGTAGAGCCGGCAGGGAGGTGCCATCCCCCCTGCTGCTACTGCTGCTGCTGCTGCTGCTGCTGGGTATGTTAGGTGAGGTGGCAGCAGTCCTGCAGCAGCTTGTGCCAAAGTCATGGCCCAAGTTGTACAGGTGGGGCAGCAGGCCCAGGGTGGTGCTGACCACAGTCTGCTGCAGCTGCTGCTGCAACCAGCTGCCAAAGCCGGGGCTGCTGCTGCTGCTGTTGCCGACTGTTGAAGTTGAGTCACTGATGCTGGTGCTGAGCTGCACAGGATGCTGCTGGTGGTCGTGCTGCTGGTGCTGCAGTTGGTTTAGTGTGTGCTGAATGATGTTAGGTATGGCGGTGTGCAGCGCTGACAGGAGGGAACTGACCAGCCAAGCTGCTTGGGTGCCATCCCCCTGCAGCAAGGTACAGTTAGCAGTGATGCACGTTTGCCAAGTGCATTGACATTGATGTCATGCCACATGACTACAGGCTACAGGGATTGGTGTTGTGAACTGCAGCCTGGACGAGCGCACCATGAGACATTGCTGGCAACACTACAAGCAGGTAGTGTTGTCTCATCCTGCCAAAGCTGCCAGCAATTGAAGGTAGCAGGCCTTGCCAAACACAGCACATGACGCTGCCCAAAGGGCTTGCTATGGCTTACAGGGACCACAAGCTCCTGAAAGCCAGCCAGATGCATTGACAGTTGTCAACAAATTGTGCATGGAGCTGTCGAGCAGCAAGTAGAAAGTTTGTGTTCAAACAGCTTCCAGCATCAATCCTACACCCTCCCTCACCTTACACGCCATCAGCAGCGATGTGCAGCTGGACAGCACGGCTGGCAGTCCTGCTGGCTGCTGGCTGCCTGCTGCTGCCAACAGTTCTGCTGGTGCTGCTGCCAGAGCAGCTGCTGCCTCACAGGCTGCTGCAACCACCAATGGCTGCAGCTGCTGGGCGAGAGGTGCTGCAAGTAGCCAGGCGAACAAAGGCAGCAGCAGTAGTAGTAATGCCTCGGCAACGCTTGTGTCAACAGCACGTCTTAATGTGCAGCATTCCACCCCTGAGGGGACCACGGCCTACTGCTGTTGCTGTTGAATGGTATGCACTGCACTGACCAGGGGAACATGGTTTCCGCCTTCGTGAGTGAGTGCAAGCGCAGCAGAAGCATCCATGCAGCGTCTGTGTGTATTGCACATCTGTGTACTTCACTGCGACACAAACCATAGAGAATGCATACTCTAGAGCATTGGTGGGCTAGGTTCTGCTTTGGACAAGAAGCAAGGCCAGCTGCGTGCCCCCTCCCCCCTAGGGCTCACCTTCAGCAGCTGCCAGGGCTGCCGACAGGAACAGCACAGCAGGCACAAACAGCTTGCTCACTGCAACAGCTGCATCCCCCTGGGGGCTGTGTGTGCTGCCTGTGCTGTTTGGTGGAGTGCAACATGCACAGCCTCGGCTGCTTGCTGCAGCAGCAACTGTTGCTGCTGGGCTGCACCGCTGGCATGCTGCTGGTGGGGTCCCTGCTGCTGCTTGCGCTCCCAGGGCCTTGCAGGTGTTGAAACGTGACTGATGAAACCTGACAATTGAGCAAAAGCAAGTGGTGGAAGCATAAAATAAAGTCGGCAACAGATAGTACTAGTGCAGTGGTGGGGTCCTAGTCAGCACCCGCAACAGAGTCCTTCTCACCGCTTCCTTGCGTGGACCATCTGGTCAGGAGTGTCAGCAGTGATGGCCAACGATCAGCATGCTGCGACTGCGGTGTACTCAGCAGCAGGTTCACGAGTGCTGCTGCTTCCTTGCTGCTGACTCTGCCGGTCTGCATGGCCGTTGTTGATCACTACCTGCGTGTGAATCACCGATGGTGTAACAGCTGAAGACGGAAGATGAACATTTTGTATTGTTGCGGTCGAGCAACAACGAGAGGAAGTGACGATCTGATCGCGTCTGCAACCGTGTAGGGACATCCACGGTGGATGATCCACCTCAATTTGCAGGTGCAGCAAATATGGCTTGCCTTGAAGGCTTTAGAGCTGTGCACATCTGCAAGCCTGGGCACTGCAATTACCAGCCTGGGCCAGGCTGCCTGGCAGATGGACAAGCATCCCTGTCCTGCCCCCTGCATGTGCAGCTTGATGCATAAAGCTCACAAAAAAATGTCGGAACTTCCTCCAGCCAGCTGTCCTTCGCCACCCCTGCGGCCTCCATGCATGGAGGCTGCAGCCACTTCTCAGCCGCCACACTGTGATAGCAATTTCAGTCGCCGCAGCACCTCGTTGATGATGAAAGTCACAGAGCATCCTATTTCACAAGACTAGCTCTTGATTACGGTGCTGTGAGTTAGCTGGGCACTTGCAGCTGCTTGTCTGGCTTGGCTGAACCTTCGCATTAAGAGCTGGGCCCGGGCCGGTGTGGAACTATCAATGCGCTCCACGCGACATGCTTGTGAGTAGTTCTCATGATGTTTAGCGGGGCTTGCAACATCATGTCGTCTCTGTATTTTCAAGCAGTGCTCTCTGTACGCACATGTACACCCACACCAGGGTACGCCACACAGTCACCCAGTGTGCAACTCGCTGGATAACTGTGTTCTTCCAGTGTGTGACATGCTTGCACTCGCCAGCACCTGCCCAAACCCGCTCCATGACACTCTCAAGGTGGCTCCCCTGCAACCCTCTCAATGTTTACAGCAGCACCAGGGGTTCACTGCCTTCAGTTCTGCACCAGTCACGCACAGCCTGTGCAGTACAACCGCAGGGTCTGAAACCCTGGCAATAGCACCGTGGTGGCTAAAGCTTACACGTGCTGGACCAGGTGCCCAAAAAAGGGACAGGCAGGTTTTAGCAAGTAGGCCAGGCACCAAAGCAACAGGCAGGTCTTAGCAAGTATGCCAGGCAAACCAAACAATCTCGGCAAACAGGGCATATCACTCAAGGAATACATGTGTCGTGCATGGCATGCCGACACGCTGTACGTGTGCACTGCACATTGAATGAGCCACCACACAGTTGAAGATTTTATTGTGGCCCATGGGCCAAGAAAGACAACCTCACAACAGGTTGCCTGGTCAAAGTGTATAGGACGCAAAGCGCCCCGCATACCACTGATCAACGCATGTGTCCTCACACGCAGTGCCCAGCAGGGTTGTGAGTTGTGCAGGCCTTGGGCCGTTATGACCAAGGAATGCCCGCAAAACCCTCAAGCCTGTGGGCATGATTGATGCGAAGAATGCTGCGCTCATGCCAAAATGTGTATGCACAACTGCAGCAAATGATGCCAATGAATGCAGACTACAGCAAAGGATGCATACAACTCTACATGTGCATGTGTGCAGGCGACATCAAAATGCATGCAGGCGACATCAAAATGCCTAAGGGGGCGATGCAGGCGACAACAACATGTCTGCGGTATGCAGGTGCAAGGATATGCATGCAGCCCTGTTCATGCGGCAACACATGCCCATCAAGCCCCACCTGTGGGGTTGTGTAGTTGTCGGCAACAAAACTACAGCAAATCGTAGCAGCAACACAAAACCCTGCATGAGGTTTTGTGTTGCTGGAAAGTTATAACTCTCAAAATCTGTCAAGACTGACAGCTGTGTGTGCAACCATGACACACTCATGCTCCCAACCATGGGCTATCCGTACGGTCGCCGTATGCTTATGCCTGCAACTCTGGCAGCAGGTCTGGAGGCTGCTAAGTCCCCGCGCTCACCACACCAGAAGCCTTGCTGTCACACACAGCAACGCTAGCTCCCACTCAAGACTGTCAGTCGCTGGGAGTGTCAAAACAGTCAGCTACTAGCGACATATATGTCTCCGCACTGTCACCTGGAGTGATCACTGATTATGCCTGATGATCAGTGATGTGCCCAATGCACAGATGAGGGCACCACAAGGGACAGGCGGCCATGGCAAAAGGGTTTGACCTACAGAGCACTCTGCCGGCAGCAGGTGGTGCTGCTTCGGCCAACATTGGCACATTGTTGCAGTGCCCAATTCTGTCATGCATGTGGATAAACAGCTAGCAAACATGCAGCAGCCTGCACAGCATGCTGGTCTTGTCAACATGCTGCCGCACGGAAGCACAACCAGAACAAGGCCTGTAGAATGCAACCCCCAAGAGCCATCTTTGCGGTGGCTCACCACAACTCCTGTGGGAGGACCCCAAACCCAAAGCACAAAGTGTATGCAGCAACTGCACTGCATTGAGGCACGTGCCATAGCATCACAGCAGCTGTGGTACACATCACAAAGCAGAAAGCATGCTGTGGACTAGGCCTCAAAACAGTGTACAGCACACTCCAAGAGGTGAGGAGAGGTGTTGGCCAGAGCGACCAACTTGATTGTGTGCAAAGGACAACCGGCAAGTGTACACCAGTGTACACACCAAAGAACTAGGCAATTTGGGCAACAACTAATCAAAACCCACCTAAGGCAACTGAGGGTCAAACCCCAAGCATGCATGTTCAGTGCGGTAAGAGGTCAGAAACCTCCAGGGTTTAAGGCTCATGCGTCCACCCTGAACCCTGCACCACCGCACATGCAAGAGTGCTAGCGTCAACAACTACCTCCCTTTCAATGACATACGCAATGCAACCCCAGCGGCAACAGCAAGGAAGGGCAACACTACGGCAACTCTAGTCAAAATTGATGCACCAACAACAGGTGTACGTACTGAGCAAATCACACATGAGGAGCTGAGTGACGGACAAACCGCCGTGGCCCCTTGATTGGAAAATGTGTGCAATGAGTATGGCCCCACACCCTCACCCCGCACTAGCCTGCACATCCGGCAGAACACACTCGGTAGTAAACCTCTGAGGTTGGCAGAATGAGCAGTAGAAACACGGCTACTGCCCCACCAGAATGCATGAAAACACACTAGTGATCAGACCTCCAGACCCCTCACCCAACTCTGGACACACGCACACACAGGCAGGCACATATCAATGGTGAGCCGCGGCCCCTCTCCCTGCTGTACGAAAGGAGCAGCTCAGCACAGCGCCACAGGCATGTCCGCTGCCCTATGCAACCGTTGGCATGCATGCAGCAGCACCCAAAAAGCCCGTTTTGTACAACAGGTGCACAGCTGCAGCATGCAGCACACATCCATGCATGCATCATTCCATCAATCCATACCTCTGCCCATCCGTACATCTCACAGTTATGCCTGCTGTCATGGGGCAAACAGCAAGGGCATCAGGCCCTGCTGAACCCAAACAGTACGTGGAGTGAGAGCAGCCGTACGTGCCATCTACAATGCAGGACCGCACCAAAGGGGCACTCGGTACGGTTGGGGCTGTATGGACGCTTGACAACTGGGTGTACGTGGGTGTCAGCAAACTGCTTAGCAACAATGCAGACAGAGGATATAACGACATGAGTGAAGGAAGCTCACACAGGCACACAAAACTGTGCAGTAGTTGCTGCACACGTGCCTGGTAAGCGCCCCCAAATGCCAGCTGCGACATGCTGTGAGGAGTGAGGGATGCGGGAGGAGGAGTTGTTCCCTGGAACCAGGGCTCTCAGTGCTTCAAGGCAAGTTGACCTTGCAACACAGCAGCAGCACGGATGCAACATCAGCAACCCCCTCTCGAAGCAGCACCCCTCAAAACGCACACCCTCTGGTGCACTAGGCAGCTCACTCCCCTAGCAACAACACTACTGCCCACACCGCGCCAAGTGGGCAACCTGACAACACCACCTACTCTACACTAGCAAAGCAATGGGTAAGCAAGCAAGCAAATGAACCAGCAAGGGACCGGATAAGGACAACCCCAGTACCCCAAGGACAAGCCATCATTTGTGGCCGTGTGCGTGCGTGCGTGCACATCAGCCTCATCATTCCGACGATCACCAGGAAAACACCAAGACCGCCTCCCGGCACACAGCATGACAAAACAGTACTCACACATGCCGGGCATGCCATGCACACTGCAGTGCAGCAGTAGCTCACTACTGTCGCAGCCGCCGCAGCGTGCATGTGTGCGTTCGGGCCTGCTCCAGCCTCGTCATTATGCTCTCCTTACTTTTTGCCCCACAGGGATCCCGTCATTGCCCGCATCAACCTCCGCCCGTAGGACACTGCAGCGCGGGCTGGTGGTGTGAGCAATGCGTTGCTGGGAGGACCCTGGCAGATGTCATGTGCCTCTGGCAGTGAGCAGTACCAGGGCTTCAGGCCAAAGAGCTGGCTCAGCAGGCGGACCTTTGTGAACTGGACGTGCTTCCAGCTGGTGTTGGGGCCCACCAGGCCCTTGGTGTCCTCTGTGTGGTGGGGAAGAGGCAGCAGGAGGGGGAGGAGGGAGAGATGGAGGTGGCAGCAGAGGCGTGAGCGCGCAGTGTGGTGAGGAATGTGTTCTATGTCTTGTGTTGTATAGTGGTAGTGCCAGTGGCGGCAGGAACAGGTTGCAGAATAGTGGGGACAGAATGCAGTCTGCTGTGTGCACTGATCTGAACCCAGATTGTTTGGCGCACATCCTTCCAGACCATCTATCTACTTATCACCGCCACTTCCCCCCCTCCAAAAAAGCACATACACTGTGACAGCACTACCGACCCCCAGCCCCCAGGGGCCCACACACACTCCCTCACTGGGCCAGCACTCACGTGAGTTTGCGTTCCAGGACCACACGAACCAACTGACAGCATTGCCCGACTTGGCCTGGATCTGCTTCATGTAGACTGACAGGTCCGACAGGAACTTGGCGTCAACCTCGGCGATGTTTGTCGAGTCGCCGTGGGCATCGGCGACGTCGTCGGTCCCGTGGTCCTTCACGCCGAACTCTCCCAACACCGCAGCAACCCTGCAGCAGAGCAAAAGTACATTCATCTCGTATTCATAGTCTATTCAAGGCAGCTGAATGCTGGTGATGCTATTTGCAACTAGCATGATGCCAGCGGCAGCTGCCTAAACCCTAAACCCTAGCTGCAGCCTTGTTGATGGTAGCTAGCTGGACCTTCGCCTAAGGCGCCTCACCGGTCCAGTGGCAGCCTGTCGCTTGTGAAGTCCTGTCCCAACATCTTCAGCCCGAAGGAGAGGTCCAGGCGGCGGAACAGCTGGTCAGGGCGCTGGGTGTCCTCGCCAAGACCTGCAAGCAAGAAGGCGGGCGAGGCAGACGCAACCCAGGTGCTGTGATATTGATAGGAGCTGCAGCAAGCTGACACGGCATTTTGGGCCAATCCACTTCACAGGCAGATACCAACATGCAGAGGCTGAATGCCAATGCCTTCTCAAGAACACCACCCTGCTGTAATAAGTCATCGGAGGCCCCAACTTACCGCCCCCCCCCCCCCCCCCTCACCACCTTACCTGTGAGAGTTCCTGGGTACACGTGGGGGGACAGCACCAGCTTGCCCATGCTTGACGCAGGCATGTGCTTGAACAGGCGTGAGGGGTCAGAGATGCCTGTCTCCCTGATGACATCAGCGTTGGTGATGGTGCCGTCACCATAGCTCATACCTGCACGCAAAACAGCACAGCACGACAGCAGCAGTAGCAGGACAGCAAATTTTCAAGGGCACATCCATTTTTTCAAGAAGCCACTCACTGAAAAAGCACTCACCCAACACCACCTGCACAAAACTACCACAGCACGCAAACAATATTCACCCCCCTAAGCCTCTCCCCCATGCAAACCCCCCTGCATGCCACGTTCTGAACGTATACATCACACTCACAGGCCATCCTTCCACCCACCCACCTCTCCCAATCATCCCAAACACACAACACTCACACAACCAGCAGGCACAACACAACCACCTTTTCCACCCACACCTCCCTCAAAATGTGACGCAACTGCACCACCCGAAGTACTGGCATTCAATCCGCACCACCCACTTACCTCTGAAGGGGTCGCTGCACTGAGGGAATCCCAAACAACCAACCCTTGCACAACAAGCAGGCAGGCACAACACACCCGCTTTGTACACCTCCCCCAAATGTAATGCAAGTGCACAATCCCATGCATTGCCAATCAACCAGCACCACCTACCTCTGAAGGGGTTGCTGCACTGAGGGAACCTGTGGGGTCCACGTGTGACTGGCCCATGGCATTGGCAAAGACGAGGGTGTCAGGGTCCCAGTTGTGGATGGCCATGGTGGCGCGGTGGTACAGCTCGGCCCCAGGGGCGCATGTGAGGGTGCCTGTGGCATCACTGCAGTCACGCTCCCATTGGCAGCCCCAACGGGAGGGCTCGTTCACAAGGTCTGGAGGGACGACAAGGCACACGGGGGGGGGGGGGAGAGGGAGCGGGACAGAGGCAGACAAAGCTTTCAGCAGGCGCCTCGGTTGGATGAAGCAAGCTTCTCTCTATGGCTTTAGCCCCCTACCTGCATTACACATGTGCACCCCCTGCCCCTCCCCCAATGTCGAACACACACCCAAACCCACCTGCAAACACGCGCCCCCTGAGGTGCCTCCTGTACGCTGGCAGCTCTGCCGTGGCCCTCCACAGGTTGCCCCAGTTGGAGGAGCCAAAAAAGGCAGCCATGGAACTTAGCCCCCCACCGCAAGGGCCCCCCCACCTTCAGATCCGTGTTTTCCGACACCCTCCTGAAACCTTACTAACACATCATGTGCACAAACTCCCCCCCCGGCAACCCACCTGCAAACACGCGTCCCTTCAGGTGTCTCCTGTATGCTGGCAGCTCTGCCATTGCCCTCCACAGGTTGCCCCAGTTAGATGCCAGCATGTTGGGGTCCACCATGTTGGGGTCGCGTGTGAGGTAGCTGGTGTGGGTCAGCACAACATAGAAGCCCTGGCTCACAAGGTACTGCACCTGCCACAGGAAAGGTGCAGGCTTGGACCTTCTCACCCTGAGGGAGGTACCTGTGGGATAGGGGCGGGGGAGTATGTGATGGTTGACAAAGAGGATCCATCAAAGTAGAAGCCTACAAGAACAGTGATAGGATGCATCTGATCTCCCGCCAAAAGTGCGTTTGTGACAAAGACATTCCCCTCAGCATGCCTCCTGCCCCCTCCCCCTAGCCCACTAGTTTGCCTGGAATTCTCACCCTGGGGGAGGTACCTGTTGGGTCGGGGGGGGGGGGGAGTGTGTCGACAGAAAGACTGCATGCGTGTGTGTGTGTGTGTGTGTGTGTGGGGGGGGGGGGGTAATGTGAGTGTTGACAAAGAGGATCCATCAAAGTAGAAGCCTACAAGAACAGTGATAGGATGCATCCGATCTCCCAATAAGGGTGCAGTTGTAACAACATCCCACAGAATGCCTCCTGCCCCCCCCCCCCCCGCCACAGGAAGCGGTGCAGGGCCTGGACCTTCTCACCCTGAGGGAGGTACCTGTTGGGGGTGGGGGTTCCATGAAAGTTCAAGAGTACGTCCGAACAGTGCATTTGCAAGAAAGACATCTCCCACAGCATGCCTCCTGCCTCCCTCCCACTGGACCACCAGTCCCTAGCCCACACACACACCCCATAGGTCTTCCCACCACCCCCTTGATGTCTGTCAGGTTGGCCATCCCTGAACACTCACCAGTTGCACATTGTCAGCTGCAGCGTGCGCCCATACTGGGGTGCAGGGTGTAGCTCTCAAGGAATGGTGCCTCCCACACGTTGTGGCACTGAGCAGGGTCCACGGCACGTGCTGGAGGGGGGTGCTGCATGCCTGTGTATGCTGGTGCTACTGCTGCCAGCAGCTCAGGGGGCAGGGTAGCCAGTGAGGGGTCGAGGGTGCGCTGCTGGTTGATGAAGGCAATGGGGTCCCTCTGGGGGTGACAGAATGATGCACAGACAGTAACAAATACAGGCAGTGAGAGACTGAGTGAGAGTAACACAGTCCACGTTGTGAGAGCGGGATGAGGCTGACAATGGCAGTGCACCATAGTGCAGAGACATAGATGGTGATGTTGCAACTGGTACGAACAAAGGGTATATGAGCTGAAGAGTAGCCGAAAAGCCAGGGGTGTAGTGACAAAGCACAGTGCAAAGGGGGTGTGGCAACAGCAGCAGTTGAGGCTGGTCCTGCTGCATTGTTCCGATGCTACCTGTAGCTACTAGTGTGGCGTTGTGGCACCGCCTTGCTTCAACCCTCTGCTGACCCACCATGCATGTGTAGAACTCTGTCCCGTCTGTCTTGGGCTTGGGTATGTCCCTCTGCAGGTTGGTGAAGTTCATAGGCACACGCACAGCATTGAAACCTGAGGCAGCCAAACACCAATAACACCAGCAGCAGCAGCACCAGTAGCAGCAGAAGGTCAGTAATACTGTTGTGCTGCTGCCACATCTGTGCTGACATCACTACTGGAGTCATGCTGCAAGGCCGGATGGCTATGCCATGGATTCACGGCACTTCAACATTTTCAATTGCAGGTATGCGCAGTTAGCACCAGATGGTTGAAAGCATCCACAGAGTTCACTCATACACACTTCCCTTGTCCCACTCGTGTAAGCTGCTGCACAGAAGGTGTATGTATGCAGTGCGCCTGTATCAGCAACTACACACATGTTGCTGACAGTGCGCACAATCTGGCTGTCCCCCCCCCCCCCCCCCCCCCCCCCACACACACACTCATGTGTTCAAAACACCGCCCCCCCTCCCCCCCCCCCCTCACCAGTGACTTCATCCTGTGCACCACTGTGGCAAAGTCGTTAGTCATGGTGCGCTTCTCCCAGAAGTTGAAGCCCAGCCGCTTGGCATCCTCCTCCCTGATGGTGGTGTTGGACGCAAGCTCATCGTCGTTATAGGCCTGGGGGGGGGGGGGGGGGCACCAGGGGGGGGGGTTGTCAGACAGAAAGTACTTGAAGGGGGAGGGGGCATGGAAGGTTGCTTTGTGGAGCGGGAGAGAGGGTGCCGAGTTGTGGTGGTGTTGGACGGCAACTCATCGTCATTGTAGGCCTGTGAGGGGCACAAGAGCGCAGACGATGGGGTTCAAGTGAATGTGGGAGGAGCGAAGGGTAGCGGTGTGGATTGGCAGGCGGGGGAGGGGTGTGCTGGTGCGGTGCTAGATGCCAACGTTGTGATTGTTGACGTGACAGCAGATAAAGGAGGGGGGCAGAGGGCTCAAGGAGGGTGCGTCAGCCGCATCCAAAGGACTCACAAGCACTCGCTTCACCGCCCATCAGCCTTATCTCACCCCCAATAGTCCATCAAAGCGTGTTGTGTCAGTGTCGCTGACAAAGCAGCCAAGCTAGGTGAGTGGCTTTCACCCAACACCATGTGCCCTGCCTGTGACAGGCACATCTCCCCCTCCACACAACTCACCCACAATACATCAAAGCCTGGTGTGTCGTCTCTCCCAGCCGACCAAGCCAAGCCCGTTGAGTGGGCATCAAAACACACAAGCCCCCCCCCCCCCACATCCACAAGACTCACCCAGAGTCCATCAAAGCCTGGTGTGTCAGTCTCCCAGCCGAACCAGTTGAGGCCGTGCAGCTCCACTGGCTTGCCCGTGCGAGCCTCAGCCAGGGAGCCACCCACAATGTCCAGCGCTGGGGGCACCTGCAGGGTAGCACACAGCAATGTGTGGGTTGGTTTGTGGTCAGCGCTGTGGTGGTGTGTTGTGCGTGTGGTGAGAAGCGGGGGGGGGGGAGGGGGCAAAGGCCACTGCTTGAGTTGCTTTCGTGGCGTGTCAATACGGGCAGCACCTGCACACACAGAATCCTATGCAGCAAGGCACCAAATTGCCAGGCACAAGTCTCAAGACAGCAGTGTATGAGAAATGGCTCAGGTTCTGGTGTGGACTTGCATATGGAACCATGCTGCTTGTGTTGAGTGAGCTGCTACTACCTCCCTGTGTGAGTGCAGTTGCTGATCTGCGGGTTGGACATTCATTTAGTGCTGCTGATGCCAGACTGCTGTCCTGCTGCTCCCCGCACTGTCCGCATCCATTGTAGCTGGTGGAGTTGTTTCCGCTGAATGGACGGTCAAATGGCCTGCACCCTTCGTGTCACGCTGGCTGCTGTTGTCTTTGTGTCACATATTTGCTGAGCCAATAACTGTTACTTTAACTGTATTATTCTCCTAATGATGTAGCGCTGCTGCCGCTGCTGCGGCTGACTGTCTTGGCCAAGGTGCGCAGGGATGCTGGTAACGCTGTTGCTGCTGCGACTGCTGCTGCCGCTGCCGCTGTTTGCTGCAGTTTGCTCTTGTGAATGCAGCTGCTGCACCCCAGCTGCTGCTTCAGAGTCAGCTGTTCCCCTTGGCAGCTAGCCCATCGACAGCCCCTTGAAGTATGAAAGCAGCTTCCAACGCAACTAGGCCAAATGACTAGTCACGCTTGTGCTCGCCAAGCAGCAGCCTGCTGCCCAACGATTGGGCAGGCGCCAACTGTTGGGCAGCTCGCAGGAATCTAGGTCAGCAGCAGCAGCAGCAGCAGCAGACCAGGCAGCAACACACCTTGCTGAACTTTGCTGGGTGGTCCCAGGGGGATGGACAGTGTGACGTCATCACCACGTTTTTGGTGATGTCCACTCTGCAGGCACACGACTTTTGTGGCAGGGGCCTGGGAGGGTACTGTAGCAAGTGGTCCTCAAGGTTGAAGTTCTCCGGCAACGTTTGAGGATCTGCGTGCACAGAACATGGTTTCATAATTACACAATGATACTGACGTTTGCATAGCTTGATCCAGGCATGCGTTGGCCAGCCCACGATTGTTTGGGCGGGCTAGCAGCAGGCAGACGACAAAAGCATGCCTAAGCCTAAGATGCCAGTTTGAGTAGTTTCATTTTCTTCTCAGACCCACCGTATGCATTTGAGTTGATGCTGGCCTGCGCTCCCATCAATCCCGCCAACAAAGGAAAACCACGTATGCTGCATCGTGGCGACTATGTTTCAATCCAAACTAGTTCGTTTAGACATCTTTCATGTTGTTTAATGAGTGCTGTATGTGGTAGAGTTGCGTCACGCCGTCGATACGGGCGGTTGGGCAGTCTTACGTCAGCAAGCAGCTTCTGACAGCCTCCTACATGACCAACCACTGTGCAATGTCCAACCTTCACTAATGCAACAGTATGCCTGACAGACGCATTGTGTCCGACACACAGGGCTGCATATATCTACCCTTGAATAGCTTCAAAAAAATCTTTCATGGTCTTCATTGGCACACATATATTGGTCTTCATTGGCAAGCACATTGGTCTTCATTGGCAAGCACATATAACGGCCTCCCTGGCAGCGGTACTTATACTCGTTGAATTCACAGTGTGATACTGCAACTGCATGACAGCCCAGGGGAAGTACAACTTCAAGTTGGTGTAGTATAGTTGCCCTTGTCAAGTGGTGCGCTACCACAAGCAGTATGTCACTTCACTTGACGAACATGATGTAGTCAGACCCGCGTAGTCAGAACCTTTTCTGAGCTACATGCACACTGTCGACCGGGTCAACCTGTGCGGCATTGGTTTCAACCGGCTGGCTTCTGCTGTCAACCCTGTACCTTGATGGTGTACACGCAATGCACAGTTGGTTGTGTTGCGGTAGTTGACAGCGCCAACAGCATTGCACCACACATGGTGAATGAGTGATAGCCGCAACCTGCAGCTGCAGCAGCCATGGCCAACGCACAAAGACCCAGACTCTGTATACATGTCCCGTACTGTTGTACATGTCCGGTGTCCTACTCGCCTTGCTTCACCCTGGGGCCTCCAAGTGAAGAGTAGACTGGCTTCAGGTCCGCTATGATCATGCTCTGTCCTGTCCTGTCAGGCGTTGGTACCAACCGGTGATTGAAATGGTTGAAAGGGTTTTGTTGCCCCTTACAAACCTACCCCTCACCCCCTTCTCGCACCATGGCAGTGTCTGAGCAGCAAATCAGATTTGCCTCCAACATGTCATGCCGTAAACGTGTGTGTTGCCGAAATAGCAGTACTGTCAGCTCAGCAGTTCAGCTGTGCAGTAGCAGCAGTTGTGAAGCCAGTGTCCAACTGTGGTGAAGAAGCAGCAGGAATAAGTGTTGTTGGTTGCTTCATGCATTGACTCAGTGTTGTAGCAGCTTGCAGCATGGTTGCCTGTCGAGTAGCGCTGCTTCAGTCAAACAACCGCGAGTGACACTGGGTTCAGCGTGCCGTTCTTGCTTCAAAAGGATTGCCAACGCGGTGACGCGTTGGCCGCTGTTTGGATGCTGTCTGTAGCTTGCTATCGCACTCAGCGGTTGTCAAGTCCAGTTGTTCTTCTTTCCGGTCTAGAGACCTACGCAGGGGAACTGAACCCCAGATGAGCTTAAAGCAGTTCCCCTCGCACATCCCAAGTGGAACTGAACGTTTTCATACCCTTTCCGCATTTTGAGATCAAGTTCAGCAGCAACTTTGCCAATTCGACGCCTGCTGACCTGCCACCGTTGAGGCTGTGGCTCTCAAAAACAACTTAGTGCCTGGCTATGATATTATAGGGCAAGGCCTGTGGCCTGTAGGCGCTTCTGCTGGGGGGTCACCTCCGCGCATCGACGGATAACACAGTGCCTGATTTGGAGTTTTGTAACGACAGGCAGCAGCTGCAACTTTCTGGGCTGCTAGGCTGCGCTTTTCCGTGTTTTGTGGTGGCACTGCGTGGTGTGCGTGCGTGGGGGTGTGCACCTGCTGTGCACCAGCAGCACGTGCTGCTGGTGGTTGAGGGCCCTACGCAGCTGTATGCAGCAGGACGTGTAACGTCATGTTTAGTGGTGCACTGTATCTATTTCCCTAGCGCCCTGCCCGTTTGTTTCGGCCCTAGCAGTGCGTGTGCTGCAGGTGGGTGCAACCATTTATGGTGACAGTTGAGCCCCACAGCTCGTGCCAGGCAGGGGCTCAGGATTTGGGATTTGCTTTGAAAACCCCTTTTTCTGCCATTTGACCATGCTCCTGGAACTCTATGCAGCACTGGAGCTTGGACACACTGCTTGATTCAGGAGGGTGGCCTGTCATAACATGCTCACAGCCCCAAGGCCTGGCTTGCAGGCAGCTGCTTGCTGAAGATTTTTCATACTGTGACCTGCTGGCCTGTCGAATTGGAAAAAATGCTGCTGGTTGTGCGCTGGAGGGTTCGCCCCCTACGATGGCCCCCTACGATGAACTTTGTGAATTACAAGGCTCTCACAACCATTTTACTACACCAACCCACAACTCCAAACTTGGCTCACATATTCTGCTCATCTACCACGTATTCCACGTATCCACCGTGTACTCCATGTAATTTTACACACTAGTGCCTTCGGCGCCGAGATGTGTGGGGTTGGCGGACCTATCAGTGATGCCTCCAAAAGGAGAGCGAACGCACTGTAGCTCCTATTCCCATTCCTATTCCTGATTTGCTTAATGCTACCATCTATGGCTTGGACTGGTTTTCAACAGCGGACCCTTCACCTGTTGGCTGTGTGCCAGCACCTGCAGCAAGCACCACCACAAGAGCACCAAAGGCACTTGGTCATGTGAAGTGCCAAAACAACACATGGTCAATTGCTACAGTAACGCTTGGTCAAGTGACTCTATTGGTCAAGTGCAACCCTTCCCCCTGTACTGTTGAGCTTATGCTTCTGCCTAGT